>JAWNLD010000490.1:17550000-17970000 GCA_035041545.1 Drosophila colorata | reverse complement strand
CCATAAACATGTGGATATATTGTCTTTCAAGTGGTTTTAAGCAGCATTTTCAATTCATCTTCGTTTTGAGGGGCTTCCAGTCGACAACCCTCTTTATTCACCTATTTTCCTTGCGTTTTCCTTAGCCAATTATAAAAACTTTAGCATTTGGAAAGAAACTTGCAACAAATTTTAAAAATTTCAACTTGAAACTTTGTTTGACTAAACTGTCTCGACTTAAGGCCGATTTCAAAAAGTCAATTGTAATTAAAAATTTAGTAAAGTTTTGATACATTTTATTTTTAAAACTTTTGGTTTTTTTTTGCTTCTTGCCCTTTTTATACCCTGTACAAAGTAAAAATGTGCGTGAAAAAAAGTGCAAATGTATTTTAGAGCCAGTAAAAATAATCTTGTTTAAAAATATATAAGGCTAAATTTTTGAAAATAAATGCGATTGTTTTGTGTCCAACTATAAGAGCTGCGGGTTTTTGTATATCATACGATAATTTCAACTGTTTTCACAAAATTCACAAATTTTCCAAAAAAAAATTAACATTATTCTTTTTATAATTCTATGCAGCCAACGAAAATGAATAAAAAAGGGTATAATCTGTTTGTGCAAATAAATATATAAATACAACAGACAGAAGAAGGCATCTTCGAACCCATAAAGACTTTATAATCATGATCAGGTCAGGTTGAGTCGATTCAGCCATGTTCATCCGATTTAAAATTTTTCTATAGCATCAAGGTCAACATCAAATCAAGTTTATTCCAATTATCACGATTTCACGCTAAAAAATGTTTCTCGATTTCTCACAAAATGGATAAACGCATTTGAATAGATACAGCCTTGGGCAATATTTAGTTCCTTGAAATTTCAATAAAATTGGATTGTAAACACAAAAGTTATGCAGAAATTCATTTTCTGTATTTTCCGCTGGGAAAGTTTGCATGTGTGTTTGTGTGTGTGTGTGTGTGTGTGTGTATAGAAGGATGTCCAGTGTATGTCACTGCAGTTCGGAGCTTGGTACAGGGTATCTTCCAGTCGGACACTGCCGACTCGAGCATTCATTAATATGACATCTTAATGCCCTTACACAATGGCAGTAAGTTTGGCAATTATTTTAAGATTAAAACAATCCTATGTTTCCGAACTTATTTATTTTATAAACAATTTTTCGATTTTAAAAGTTGAAATTCTTTTTGATCCCACAGCTCCGTCGAGTGCAAAGTCCAAAAAGGTGCATACTTATAAAAGTATGGCAAATATGACAAGAATTGTGCGAGTGCAAACTATAGAAAACCGAAATCCAAATTGAGATTGTCATTGCGTTGAAGGGGCGTGGCCGAGTTGAGTTGCAAAACTTTTCAAAATTAAGCGCAGAAATTTGTGATCCTAAATGTGAAATGTAAAATGTAGAATGCGAAAATGGGCGGGTCGGCGTGGGTCGGTATAAAAAAGTTGACGCTGCTCAAGTAAACCCAACAGCGAGTGCGAGTGCGAGTGCGAGGGCGAGGAGCGCCCACAGTCACTGCAAATAGTTTGCGAACAAATTAAGCCCACTTTGCAGTGATTTGTGTCGCTAACACAATTATTTGCCAGCGGTAAGGGCGGGGCGCTGGCACCCAGGCAAGCCGAAGGATGTGAAGATGTGGATGCCTGCGGCTGCGACTTTCCCCCCTTTAACACCACCACTGACAGCGCAGCTGACGTATTCAGCTTCAGCTCCGTCGCCGTCTTCAACACAGTTCTGTTCGCTGCTTGCTGTCCTGTCCTGTTCTGTCCTCTCCTGTTCTATCTTGTTGTGTTTGGGCGCTCGTCCTTGTCGCTGCGCTGGGCACGTGGAAATACGTGCAAAATACACGCCGCGTTCCCTGCCACCATTAGCGGATGTGCGAGAAGGTGAGCAGCCGATGCTCCGCTCCGTTGACAAATGTCAAAAGGCAATACATACGTGCATGTACACAAGCATATTAACACAAATACATATACGCATACAGTCCTGTATAGACGTAAGTTTAGCTTTGACTTTGCTCGAGACGCCTCTAAGGTTTCTCTGAACTGATTCTGTCTATACACATGTATATATATGAATATATATATATATATATATATATAGTATGATGAGCGCACGTCTGTATGAATTGTGTGAAAAATGTTGTCATAACATCATTATGATATTTTATGCTAAGCTTTTACTTTAACTTTCCTGCGAATGTGTATGCGAACTTTTAATTTGCGCGTCATATCGTTTGAGTGCATTCATTAATGCCTTTTGGCTCGCATTTCTCTATTAGTCGCATTTTTTTTGTTTTTGTACTGGCAGACCTGAACCCCCCCCCCCCCCCTCGCTCGCTCGCTCCATCTGACATTTGTGCGCATTTTTTTAAGCCAACAATTTGTGCGGCATTTATTTGCATATCAACCAGCGTTGTCGCTGGAAGCCCATTAACTTTTTGTGTTCACCTTCTTTTGGCATTTGTGCTCCGCGTTGCGGTATCTTTGTACCCCGTGTCTAACGCTGAAATGGGGTATCTCTGTTTAATCCAGGTGATTTTTCATTGTGTTGACCACTAGTTAAATTACATTTTATGCGCCAAAACGAAAAAGTTAAAATGGCAATTGTAGAAAAACAATTTTCCAGGAATTTTTTTTAAATATTTTTGTCTGTTTTTTTCTTCGTTTTTCGTTCATAGTTTGTTCAGTTTATATTGAAGAGAGATATTTTTTTGTTTCTGAATAAAAATACTTCATCGCATGTAGACTTTTCTCGCTCACTGTACTTGTCCTTCACCAATTTCAAATGGCTTAAAGCAAAAGTACCTTTAGTTAAAATTGAATAGGAAATACTCGCCCTGAGCCAGAGACACAACATTAATTAATTTCCAATATTGTGCACGGTGCTAACAGATACTTTGATAAATTACAGCTTTCTGTGATTTTTCACTGTAAGTGCAGAGCACTTTATTTCGCCATTAGTATAGAAATCAACTACATTTTTATGAATTGAAAATGCCCAGGACTAAACCAAAAATTCCAGGAAAAGTAAAGACAAACTGAATTGTGTACGCCCATAGATCTAAGACATTGAGTGCAGCAAAACATTGAAATTCTGAAAATTACTAAACATAGAAATAAGCCTTTCGGCAGAACATTGCATTTACCCAGAAAGCACTCGGGCCAAAGTGGATTTCTGAGAAACAATAGCAACCGCACGCAAAAGCCGAGCACAGCTGGTAAAGCTAACATGAAACTCTTCCAATGCAATAACAGGGGATTATTGAAGGAAGTAGTGCAAAGATTATTGCGTATTGCCAACGGTTTCATTAAATGGGCAGATGTTTAACAAGACGTTTCAACGGCATAAGATTTGGGCTTTTAATGCTCATCAAATGACTTGATTCAAATACCCTGTGCAGAGTCAGGGGACCGATGAATACAGTTGAACAAGCCGAATATAAGCAAATAGACACAGAACAGTATTCAGTTGGCTGCTGTTGAAATTTTGTAACTTAAGGCACAGCTTTAAATAATTGTGACCAACAAGTTTTTCTTTTTTGGAATTTTTTGTCTAATAATCTATTTAGTTTGCTGTTTGTTCGAGTAATTTCAACAACCAAGAGTGGTCTTTTTCGATAATATTTTTATATATTGCAGCTTTTATTTGTGTTTAAAAAAAAATTTTGATATTATACTTGAAAACCAACAATCAAAAAATCGGGATACCAATATTGTAAATTGAAAAAATAAACCTTAATTCGCTTGGCATACATATTTGTTTTTACTTCTTATGGTTAAGAAAAAAATGTCCATAAAAAAAACAAGAAACTTAGAGTAGCGGAAAATAAGTTATTTGAAATATTCCGATTTTATGCAGTCTCAATTAAATTGTTGAAACCATATAAGTTTAACAATTACGTGCGAAAACAAGCGAAATGAATAAGAATGGTTAGATTTTCGCTCAGTTCCACTTGAAGAAACGGCTTAACAAAATACCCCGACAAGTATGCCATGATTATTTCAGCGAAAACTGCGCTAAGGTGGAAATGGGAATTAGTATTTGTGGTATTTTAATGCTATGCCATGAAGTACACATACTTAGCATACCTATTTGTTCATTTTACTCGCTGCTGCTAACGACACAGATATCAGATATTTTTAATCAGCATTCAGACATATGAAAACACGCACACTCGCACACTCGCACACACACGCCTCCGCACACGATGGCTTCAACATTATTACAAGCCCTACAAACCGTCGGCTTGTGTCTGTGTGTGTGTGTGTGTGTGTGGAGTGGGCGTACCGCATACATTTGGAACACACATGGACTGCAACTTAGACTTGGCATCATTTACAGCATTTCGGTGGCAATTGTTATCGCCGCTCTGGCGGGTCCCCAGTGGCTTTTTACGGAGGAGAAGCTGCCCAATGTCAACTACAATGGGACCGCCAACTTTAATGCACTGGACGATGGCGCCTATGTAACCAAATACACCAAGTCCAGCCTCTGGATACTGTGCACAACCCAGCCAGGTGAGTCTGTGTGTGTGTGTTGTGTGTGTTGTGTGTGTGTGAGATGACGGCGGATCAAATGAGAATAAATGCGATTGGCAATGACATTGCGCATACGTCATGTGGGCCACGTGCGAATTTGCTTGTTAGTGCGCGTTAATAAGGCGACAGGAACAACTAAATGAACACAAACACAAAGCACCGCAACGCTGTAGTCAATCATCCCGTCAGTTAGTCAGTCAGTCAATCAATCAAGCAAACAAATAAACGGAACAACTCCCCCAATTAGCGCCTGACTCTGGCTAACTGAACTGATTTATTTGGTTGACGGCGCTGTCATCCAAAGCTTACCCAATAGCTGCCATGTATGTACCTCTATACATATGTACACAGCGTTTTTTTCATACTCTGTTCATAAAGCAAATGGCGCATATTGGTTTTGTGTCCGCATATTCCAGGCCTACAAAATGAAAGGCTGCAAAACATTGAATGTTTAATCGTGCAATCGTCAGATAGACTATTCAAATTATTATTATTATTATTATATTTATATTATTATGTTCTACAGTTTTAGAGCGGGACTTACCAAATTTGGCAAGCAAAATACCTCTAAAAGTTTAGCAAAAGAGAAAGTAGAAAAGTTCTGCCACGCCCAATCCCATGCCTCACATATGACTATTATCGATAATTCTTAGATCACTGCATTGTGAACAGAGTATTGAGCAGTCGGTTGCATCCGACTGCAAATTTTTTTGTTTGTTATTTTAACATTTTACAGGTCTGGATGTGGACACATTTAACTGCATCAAAATTGATTACTTTCCAAAGGAAGGCTACCAACCGGATCCGCATGACTCAACGCTGGCGATACCCTGTAAGTAGTGCAAAACAATAAATACACTTGGCAAAGAACCCAATTTCGACCTAATGCAGCTATGTGATAAGTAAGTGTTTGTCCATAAATTATTAAAATTAAATGGTGAAAATTGCCTAAAAGGAAATTAATACAAAAAAATGTCATCTATACGACAAGTTCGTCCGACCCAATCATCCAATCTAAAAGACAGATAAAAAAAACTTCAATGTGAGGCACTTTTTTTTTTGTCTTCTGCCTGTTACAAACATTAACACAGCTTCAATATTCCGCTTTATAATGGGTGCAGGGTATAATGCAAATTAGTTTGAACGTACGTTGCAATCAGTTATTATTGATCTCCATAAAATAACTGGCGTATTTTTTAAATAAATATACGAAAAGAATCTAACACATTTGGAATATGCATATCCAATTACAGGGGTCAATAAATTGTAGTTACAATTTAATTAAAATGTTTATCTTTAACTAACATTTTTGGAGACTACATCAATTGTTTGCCCCTAAACCTTATGTAACCTTTGTACATCACATACATCACATCCTCCTATGCAGACCTGGAAGTTCACTAGAGAGCAGGCTATTTAAATACATATTTAGCTTTGGTTTTGCTAAAGCATATCGTAGAAATCAAATTGTATTAGGATAATTGATGTGTTGAGAATAGGTTGAGTGAAAAGCCTTTCGGTTGTTAGCCGCAACAAAGAAGCTAATGGGATTTGTGTAGGGGCTAAGGGTATTTCGATTTATTATCTGTTTAATTTCAACCGTATTTGTTATTAAATTGTTTACCATTTTCATTTTCATTTCGGTTTTGTTTTCGTTTTCATTTTGGGACTGAAATTTCATTACGTGTTTACTCGATTTCAGCATCAGCAGCAGCAGCAGCAACAACAACAACAACAACATCATCAAATATTCCATTAATTTGCGAGACCAATTGGCTGCAAACAGCGAATTTCAAACTAATTTAAAAGTCGCCGCGGGTGACAATTTTATTAAATAAAAAATATAAAACTATTAGACAGCAAAGGGCTTCCTCTTCACATCGTTCTATATTTTCGCATTTATTGTTTTTATTGGATTTTTTATTCTGTCCTGAACTACAGCCACGGGCAAATAAAAAAACAAAAAAAACTCACGGCCAGAACTCAAAGTTTTGACTCTTCCTCATGTCCTTTTCACTTTAATAATTTTTTTTTAAATTTTTTTTTTGGTTTATTTAAACGGGGAAACACAACGTTTAAGGAATGTATGCAACAGGCAGCAGACGACAAATATAATAAATACTATATTATTATATATTTTCACATAAAAGCTGCCTGTTTTTCTGCTTGTCTATCCAGATAATCTGATAGACTTGCACTACTTTAGTCATATGAGACCTATATTGAATCGAATTGAATTTATTTGCGTTAATATGTACATAGATTATACATTTATGAAAATGCTTTGTGCATTGTCTGAATATTTTAAAATGTTTTTTTTTCTTTACTCATAAAGTGAAAAAATATATTCAATTAATTTTTTTTTTGGTTTTTTTTTTAAAATATATATTGAGCATTTTTGTCTTTTGCAGATACGGTCACCAAATCCTGTCCCATTTTTCTGGCCGCCGGAATTTTTCTGGTCATCAGTTTTATTGTGTTCTTGATACCGACGTGTTCGCATCGGAACAATCTTTACTATTTCAGTGCCGGAATACTCTTCATCGTTAGCGGTAAGTAAACATTCTTAAAACAACAAAAATAACACACAATGTAAGCCAATATAAAACCAAAACCAAATCTTGCATGCCAAAAACTAAAAACCCTTCAAAAAAAAATGTAAAAAATTTGTTTTTAAATTAAACAATATATATATATATAGAATCATATACAGCAATATGCATATGGTTGAATATGTTGATTATTTAGTTGTATATTAGCATACAAAGCTATTCAATAAATGTGGCTCATATATATTTAAGATATTTTATTTTTATTGGGCTGGCATAGACTATCTATGTATATGTAGATTTTTTAAGCAAAGTTTTTTAAATTTGTTAAAATTGGATTTGGTGAAAATTAAAGTTTTGAGAGGGGAATTTAGCTATACATAGCTGTAGATAAATGTAGATTTATTATTAATTTAATTATTATTTTATTTATTATTATTATTATTATTTGTATATAAATAATGTGTTATTATTCGACAGGTCTGGTCATGCTCATCGGATTGATTGCCTATATATCCATATTAAAGGCTGAGATTGGCTCCAAACTGCGACCACGCTCCACATTGCAGCCGGCACTCTTCAAGGTGTCCTACGGCCAGAGTTTCTTTCTGTTCGTCTTTGGGTTCATTGCCACCGAGTTTGTGGGAGTGCTCAACATTTTCCAATACATTCACCTGCAGGAGTTTAGCTACTACAGCGTAAGTATTGCCGCCAGGTGGCTGCATCCGCTTCGGTAATTATGCACGGGGCAGAAGCCTATGTGCCCCGAAAGCCGACTTCCGCTTAACGGCGCTGGGGCAAGAACAGAACTGAAATGAATTTCACGTAGTTCGCCGATGCAATTGTTCAGCGAGTGTGCATTTTTGTGATGTATCTATTAATATATGTTCAATACCGATATATTAATATACATATACCTAAGATAATTGAAAACAAAATACAGTTTAAAGCAGCTTTAATACTGATAGGCTACTAAAGCATAAATACCTACTGAGCTTGTTGTCCTGAACCAGAATATAGATTTTAGTGTCTGCGAAACGTGCTCCAATTTGTTACAAGCTGCAAGAGAGACTCATGAGACCCCTTGTGGAAGCATAAGCAAGTAAGAACGCTGCAGTCGGGTGTAACCGGCTGCGCAATACTTGCTCACAGTAAAAGAACAACTTAAAACAGTCACAAATAGTCTAAGATATAATTTTTATTTTGGAAAAGTATCGATTTTCGTGATTTGTGTGGGCGTGGCAAATACATTTTTTCTTCATCTTTAGATGAGTAGATCATCAGTAATCTGTTTGCAATATTTGGGGTAACTAGCTTTGAAACTGAGGGAGTTACGTAGATTAAATCGAATTGCCACACCCCCAGTGGGCGTATCCAAAAAATCTTAGCTCAAACGGACAGACGAACGGACATTGCGCAAACCCAATATACTCTTTTCGCCTCGCGAACGAGTATAAAAAGAGCTGTAAGGCCGATAGCAAATACGAGCAGTTGATTCAATTAGTCTGCCGGCGTTTCCTTTGCCCGTCCTCCTGCTGCTCCCCCATTGGCTGTTATTCTCTGGCTCACTTTACCCCGTGTTGAACAGCGACTACCCTGCTTCACCGTGGCCAGCATGCACGCCAAGATCAAGGAGCGCCGGGAGGAGGATGCTCTCAGCGATTCCTACAAGCGCTACAGGCAACCGGGCACGGCGGCAGCTGCCGCCCAGGAGTTGCTGACGCACGGCCAGCGGGAGCAGCAGCAGCTGCAGCTGCAGCAGCAGCAGCGACGTGGCCAGCAGCCGGCGCGCAATGCGCTGCGCCCGAGCAATGTGCGGGTGCATCAGGTGCACGACGCGGGCCGTGGTCCCGGCCAGACGCAGACGCAGACGCAGGCCCAAACGCTGCCCGGGGGCTACGCGTGCCGCAAGCATCCGAACGCCAATTTGGGCGGCTCAAATTTGAATCTCTATCTGCACAACGATCTGGAGCGCCGGTAAGTGGGCTTTGCTTGTGGGCGCTGCTTGGCGGGCGGCTAATGCAACTGGGTCACGCATTTGCAGATTCTACTTCGAGAAGCCGGCGGTGTCCAAGTGCAATCTGCACAATCGCAGCTTTGCCAAGTCCCTCAACGAGCTGTGCGTGGAGCCAGCGCTGCCGGCACCGATACCGGCGCCGATTCCGGCTCCAATTCCGGCTCCGATTCCGCCACCGGCACCGGCACCGCCACCGGCACCGCTGCCACCAGCAGCCACGTTCGCCGACCTGCCGCAGGAGTTTCCGCTGACGCGTTCCGTGTCGACCGCGACGGACATCTACGTGCCCGCCTCGGCGCAGATGAAGCGCAAGCAGCGCCGCAACATGGCCACCAACACGCACGCGCCGCGCGACGACGAGGACGAGCAGACGGCGCGCCTGTGCGGCCTGAAGCGCGGCCTGCGCAAGACCAAGGACGAGCTCTTCCAAGAGTTCTGCAAGCGCGCCGGCATGCGCAGCAAGCCGAAAAACATTTACTACATACCCAGCGACGACCCCGACGACATGCCGCCGCCACAGATCCCGCAGCAGTCGCGGCACAGCCTCGAGGTCAGCCACGACAGCTGCCACAACGTTCCGGACGACGACGACGATGGCGATGACCATGGATTCCGCCAGTTCCGGCCTGGGCCCGCACTGGACGAGGAGCATCTTTACATTGTCGGCGGTAAGTAGCTGGAATAAGGATATTTCCTGATAATAATGGCATAATCCTGGCAGCATTCTTCTTTAGCCTAATCTTTGATACTATAACTTTAAATAGTATTTTTATTTATTGCCAGCTTCAATTATACCCTGTTCTTACTAAAAATAGGCAAACATAAAGTATTTATTTAAAGTATTCTCGGTCGCAGCGAAACTATAGGAACTAAAGAAATGTTGAATATAGATTCTCCTATACTGTATGCAGAACAAGTTTATGTTTCTTTTTTCGCTATCTTGCTATCTTGCCAATTTCTCTTAAAATCGATAAATTTCGATTTTTTTATAAGGTGCTTTTAGCTTATTTCGTAGATTTTAAGTGTAAGAGCCATTAAATTTGGTTTATGCTTCTCTTAAGTTCTGAAAATTATTATTAAAAAATTTAAAATCGAAAAAACTCTCAGGTGTTATTTTAGAATGAATTGAATAATGCCAGGGTATCGCCTATTCGAGCACTCCCGACTAGAAAACTCTTACCTGTCTTTTTTTTTAATTTTCTCGAGCTGTTGTAAAGTTAAGAATGAATTGAATTATGCCAGGGTATCACCTAGTCGAGCACTCCCGACTAGATAACTCTTACCTGTTTTTTTTTTAATTTTTTCGAGCTGTTTTAAAGTTAAGAATGAATTGAACTATACCAGGGTATCACCTAGTCGAGCACTCCCGACTAGATAACTGTTACCTATTTTTTTTTCTTCTTATTTTTCATTTTTCGAGCTGTTTTAAAGTTAAGAATGAATTGAATTATGCCAGGGTATCACCTAGTCGAGCACTCCCGACTAGATAACTCTTACCTGTTTTTTTTTGTAATTCGAGCTGTTGTAAAGTTAAGAATGAATTGAATTATGCCAGGGTATCACCTAGTCGAGCACTCCCGACTAGATAACTCTTGCCTGTTTTTTTTTTAATTTTTTCGAGCTGTTTTAAAGTTAAGAATGAATTGAACTATACCAGGGTATCACCTAGTCGAGCACTCCCGACTAGATAACTCTTACCTGTTTTTTTTTCTTCTTATTTTTAATTTTCTCGAGCTGTTGTAAAGTTAAGAATGAATTGAATTATGCCAGGGTATCACCTAGTCGAGCTCTCCCGACTAGATAACTCTTACCTGTTTTTTTTTAAATTTTTTTTAATTTTCTCGAGTTGTTTTAAAGACCTTCTCATATATATTTTTTGGAAAAACTGATGCAAATATTCTTGTCCACTGCAGACCACGCCCAGCTCGTGATGCCGCGCCGCGTGTCCATGTGCGTGGAGCCGATGCTGCCGCCGCTGATGCCGGCGCAGCAGATGCACAAGCTCAGCTCGAATCTGTCGCTGCACACGCCGCAGGCGGAGGTGTGGCCGTGGCCGGCGCAGCAGCACCTGGCGTCGGAGCACGGCCAGAGCCGGACGCTGCCGCGCTGCTTCCTGCGCCAGCCGGCGGGCAGCCAGGACAGCCTGGGCTCGCTGCAGAGCAGCTACAGCGCCAGCCAGCAGCGCTTCTCGCAGCTGATGCAGCAGCACCAGCAGCAGCTGCACCACCAGAACCGCTATCTGTCCACGCTGACGCTGCCGCTGACGTTGCCGCAGCCGCTGCCGCAGGCACAGCCACAGCCGCAGCTGCAGCCGCCGTCGCGAGCCAGCGATGAGGCACAGCTGCAGCCGCAGCCGCAGCCGGCGGTGCACTGGCCAGCGGCCATACCCTCCTCGCCATCCAACTACGCCAGCTATCGTCATCCGCAGTCGCTCTACGCGCCCGGCCTTGTCGCGCCGGTGTCGAGCGGCGCCGTCGTTCATCCGCCCAAGTTTCAACGCGCCTACGCCTTCGACGCTTTTGACGCCCAGCGCCGCGCCAGCTCGGCCGTTACGGATGCCTTCGATCTCGACCAGATTGAGCGCGAGCGGCGACGCTCCCACGCGAGTCTCTTCGGCGGTGCCGGCATGCCGCAGACCCGGGAGCAGTACGACATCTTCAATGGCACCGCAGTCTAGATCCCGGACGAGGGCCTCTAATACAGTACAGGAGTATCCTAGTACGGATTTCTGTTTCCACAAATAAGTTTTTCTCAACAGCTATTTGTTGAGATTGAAACCTAATTGCTAAAACTTTTAATTTAAATTTAATTTAAATTTTAATTTTAATTGAATTCTAATTTTAATGCGCTTTTTAAATGTGAAGAACTAGCCTCAAAATTGCTTCTTTTGACGAAAGTACTATGGGGAAAAACCCTCGAATCAGCTAGGCATATTTTACATTTGCGAAGAGTAAACTCTTCTATGAGTTTTACGAATCTTCGTTTTCTCAAAAAACGAAATTAATTTGGAAAGTTTGCTGGAGAAACATCGCTAAGCAGCCGTATTTGGCCCTGCTTTTGGGGCTTTACATTTTACTATACGCTACAAATAATACCGTTAGACTTCTTAAATGTTGCTTTTAATGAAAAAATGGCCGTTAATTGGTTTGGCTGGAATTAAACCTGGCAACTAGCCTCATTCCGGCGGAGGAAAAAAACAAATGTTCTTTATGAAATCAGAGTTCTTCTCAAATATTGCCTTTTTCAATAGCTTTCACATTTTTACTGCTATATACTGGGTGTGTGCAATGTCCCTCTTGCTGTCCGTTCTTATGTCAGTCCGTCTGTCCGTATGAACATAATTTTTTTCGCCGCTTTTGAAGCTAGAGATTTGAAACTTTGAATATATACTCGTGCATTCCCGCATCGGATTAGATTAGATGTTAAGCTTTTTTGGATACGCCTACTAAAGGCGTGGCAAATCCATTTTTATCTATATATGTCTCTCAATTTTAAACTAGATACATCAAAATTTGCAGACAGATTACTGATGAGGTCCTCTAAAGAATACGAACAATTTTATTTAGCACGCCCACTTTAGGGCGGGTAAACAAAGAAATCTATATCTCCCACATTTTAAGAGTTAGAGTCACCAAATTTTTAGATGACCTCACATATTAGCAAAATATCACCAACACTCAACTAGTATATAATATATACTCAGCTATAGGAACAATCGGTTTTGAGTTGAGTTTCAAATTGAGTGTGAAAACACAGTTACCTATAAATACCATATGTCTGCAAGGTTATCAAATCTTCGGACACCGTTGATAAATGTTCGTTCTCGTTGTTTGTGTGTATTTGCCATCGTGTTTGTTGTTAATTTGAAAACGTTGCGTTTTCAAATTGTAATTGAAATGTTCGTAGTACTTTATGACTTTTCTCAGTGTATTCTCAGTGTATTTCTCAGTGTATTTCTCAGTGTATTTATCAGTGTTTTTCTTATTGTACTTCTGAGTGTATTTCTCAATGTTTTTCTCAGTGTAATTCTCAATGTTTGGTAATAGATAAATATATGGAATATATATGTGTGTTTGTGAACAGAAACCCCAGCTCATGAGATTTCATTAATCTGTTTCTGCTTCTTGCTTACACCATGAACACGACTATAATTAAATAAATACGATTTCAGAAATCGAACAAATATTTTCGTAAGGAATATTGTAAACATATTCCTGTTTTCGCTTTTAAGGCACCTTTTTTAAAGGTTTCAAATTATGTTGTATGTAAGAAAAACAAAATACAATATACATATTGTATATATATGTATATTGAAGAAACCAATTTTGACTAACTAAATCACATATGTATGTACATATATGTATTTATACATACATGCATGTATGTGTATATTTTATCTCTCTGACAAAACTGCTTCTTCTAAATGTGGGCGGGTTTTTGCTTAAGTGAATTTTTACAAATACCCTAGGTAAACATACAAAATGTAAGCTTTGTCTTTATTTTATTTGGTTCGATAAAGTTAAAGATTCTGATTTTATGTAAGCTATATTTATCCTTCGGCTTCCATAAAAACAATTGTTCTTAAATGCAGAAAGGTTATTATGCCAAATTAGATTGTTTAACGCTTGACGAAATTTGGTGTAAAGTAAAAAAGCTCAAATAGAAAAAAAATAATAAGAAATAGAAAAAAAAATTGTCGAAAATGTTCGCCAGAATTGCTCGACCAAAGAACGAAATTCTCATTTCAATAACGATTATTATTCAACTCGTTCACGGTTTGTGCTGTCCGTCCATCTGTCCGTATGAAAGGAATTTTAAGCGCCGCT
Source organism: Drosophila colorata (assembly GCA_035041545.1). Classification (NCBI taxonomy): domain Eukaryota; kingdom Metazoa; phylum Arthropoda; class Insecta; order Diptera; family Drosophilidae; genus Drosophila; species Drosophila colorata. The sequence continues at coordinate 17,956,068 of JAWNLD010000490.1, read as the reverse complement.
GTAGAAGCTAAAGCTACTAAGATCGGGGAATGGTTGTTTTTTTTTTTTTGGCAAATTGCAAAAATATTTTTCCTCAGTTTCCTAAGGAACTCCTCTGAAGATCGCGCCAAAAATGATTTGGCCACGCCCACACCAACCGTCAAAAATGAAAACAAATATCTATGTTTATTATTATTTATTATGTGTTCAACTAATACTAGGCTGCATGTTTTGGTAGTGTTTACACTGTGGACGAGTATGGCGCTGTCGGTTACACCCGACTGCAAATATATTCCTACATGTTTATATATATGTATATATATGTATATATAAGTACACATTCCGGAAAAGACTGTTTTCTTTTTTTTATATACAACTTAAGTACTCGGATGTTTTAAAATTAAACGGATGTATCTTGAATCAAGAAGCTAAGTTAACTTAAACTCTAACTTTAGTTACATTAAGTCTTCGGCACGCTGAGGACAGTTAGCCTAGTTTGTTCGCAGTTAATCGGGCTTAAGTTAGTGCTATATTTAAACATGATTTGGCTTATATAACTGATGTAATTTCGAGCGATCTTCAAGCTAGTCAAGAATATAAACTGTGTGGTCTCTGTACGCAACAGCGTGTGCATCTTTATTGGACAGACGGGGGCGATCCGGGTCCGGGCTGATGGTGATCGATTCACAGGTTCATGCGCTGCCAGAACTCCTGGCTGTGCGACGGACTGTTCGACGCCCGCGACGCCGAGGAGACGCTGCTCGCCAGCTGGGCGTAGAGTGCGCGCACGGCGCTGGGCCGCGTGTCCAGGCTGCTGGCCAGGCTGCTCGAGTTGGCCGTCGTGTTGCCCACATCGCTCAGTGCGTCCAGCAGCCCGAGCAGGTTCGGTTCGTCCGCTCGGCTGCTGGGCGCCGTGTGCGGTCGCTGCGTCAGCGTCGGCGCTGCGACTGCGCTGCCGGCGTCCAGTTTGCCGGTGGGCGCACTCGAGGGACGCAGCTTGGGCTTGGCCAGCGATGGCGCCTCCGCCTGGCTGCCAAAGAGCTGCTGCATTTTGGCCAGCGAGCGCTGCAGCTTGCGACTGGCCGCCTCGTTGCCGCTCGGCCTCTCTGTGCGCGTGCCCGTGGGCGTGGCCGTGGGCGTGGGCGTGGCCGTGCCGCTGCTAAACAGCTCCAGCTGCGACTCGGCGGCGAGCAGCTGCAGGCTGGCGGGCTGATTGACGCGCGCCAGCGTCGCCTCCACGCGGCTCAGCAGCTGCTGCGTCTCGCTCTGCACCTGCTCGACCGCCGGCGCCGGCTCCGGCTCCGGCTCCATCTCCAGCTCCATCTCCAGCTCCCGTTGCGGCGCCGTTGAGTGCAGCTCCGCGAAGAGTTTGCGCCGTGCGACGGCAATGGCATTGGTGAACTGATAGGTCTCCGGATCCAGCTCGGAGCCGCTGTAGACGGGCGAGCTGACCGGCGGCCGCCAGTTGTCCGCGCCCAGCTGCACCTCCTCGAGCCGGACGCGTCGCTGCCACTCCCGGAAGCCGTCCAGCGAGCGGTGCATCTGCTGGCGCTCCTGGGCGCAGCTGGCGCGTATGTTGAGCTTCTGTTTCTGGGCACGCGCACGCTCCAGGTAGCCGAGGAAGCTCTGCTCCAGCAGATCGCTCTCCTGCTCCAGCTGCTGCATGCGATTCCTGGCAAGGAGGAGGAGGAGGAGGAGGAGGAGCAGAAGGAGGAGGTGGAGGAGGAGAAGAAGAAGACAAACGCAGTTAGTAAGCTGCACGGCAAGCTCCGGCTGGGAGGTCACTCACTTGGCGCTGAGCAGGGCTTCGTTGAAGCCGGGCGCGACAGGAGCGCGTGTCTCCGCCGGACTGGGCCTGGTCCTGGGCCTGCTCTTGCTCGTGCTGCTGCTCCTGCCGTTGGTATTGGTGGCCACGCTCTGCAGCTGCGGCTTGGCCGGCTCCACAGCTGCAGCGACAGCAGCCGCGGGCGCTGCCGCGGGAGCAGCCGCGGGCGCAGCCACGACGGGCGACTTGGATCTGGAGCGGGGCGTCGCACAGATGGCGCCCGTGGCCTCCGGGTCCGTCCAGACGGGCTTGATGCGCGCCGCATGCTCGGCGGCCAGTTCCGTCTGCTGGATCTTCTCGGCCAGCAGCTGATGATGTGCCTCATAGTGCTCCAGCAGCCGGAAGATCTTGTGCACCAGCTCGCGCGCCTCCGCCGAGTGCGCGTCGCGCTCCACGTGCCGGCACAGCGTCTGCAACGAGAGAGAGAGAGAGGGAGAGAGATTAGCGGATTTGCCGCGCAGCTGGCCGGGATCTACGTACGCGCCAGGAGCTCTGCCGGCGACTGAGCCGCATCAGCTCGGCGTGGTGGCGCAGCTTCACGTCGTAGAGCTCGTCCAGGCGCTTCTTCTGCTGCTCCAGCGCCTTGTTCAGCGACAGCTCCACGCGCTCCAGGAACACGTGTCCGCTGCGGCTGTGCAGCATCTCGTAGATCCAGCGCTCGTAGCTGCGCGCTGGCGCCGCAGCTGGCGCTGTCTGGCTGGCCGCATCCTGCGAGCAGGGCCTGCTCTCCATGCTGGTGGCCACGTGCCGCTGGCGCAGCCTCCTCGTCTGGACGGAGGCGGAGCGCAGGCAGCGCGCCGGCAACAGCTTCGTTTGGCTGGCGGTGTCGCGGAGCTCCAGCTGCTTCGGCTGCTCCTGCTCCCGCTGCTGCTCCTGCTGCTGCTCCTGCGGCTGCTCCTGCGGCTGCTCCTGCTCCTGATCCTGCGGCTGCTCCTGTTTCCGCTGCTGCTGCTGGCAGTGCATGCCCTCCTGCACGCCCATGTAGTGGCCGTGGGAGAAGCCCTCGCGGTAGCCCAGCTTGTAGCCCTTGTGCCGGCCGACGGCGTACTCCTGCTCCATGGCCAGGTTGAGCACGTTGCTCAGCGTCTGCACGCAGCCGGCGAGCTCGCCGACCAGCGCCGCCAGCCGCTCCAGCGTCAGCAGCATGCAGCCCTGCGGCTGCAGCGCCTGCTGCTGGAACAGCTGCAGCACCTGCTGCACGCCCGCCACGCTGGCCACCTGCTCCGGCTGCAGGTGCGGCAGCTTGGGCACCGTCGGCGCCTCCGCCGGCAGCTGGATGGGCCCCACCGGCGACAGCACCGTATTGGACTCGTTTTGATCTGGCGGCGACTCGCGCTGCGCCGCCGGCTGTGGCAGCTGGATGGCCGTCTGGCCGGGCGCCAGCGTTTGGCCGGCGCGCGCCAGACGCTGGCGCTCCTGGAGCTCCGTCCGCACCAGCTGCTCGAAGGCCGTCGGCGCGACGACCTCGACGGGCGGCGCGCACGCCGAGCACAAGGCGTCCATGCGTCGAACCAGCTGGCCCAGCTGCTGCTCCACGCCGTGCAGCGACTGCGAGACGCGCGGCCCGACGAACACGCTGCGCCCGTCGGCGGCCACGACCAGCTCCTCGGCCTGGTAGAGGCGACTGGTGTCCACGTCCGGGCAGCTGGGCAAACACGCCGCCGGCTCCGTTTGCGTCGCCTCCGTTCGCGCCGCGCACGCGGCCTGCGTCATGGTGCTGGCGCTGACCTGGACCACATTCGGACGACGCGCGTCCAGCAGCGTATGGAGCAGCGCCAGCAGCAGCGACTGCTGCGGCAGAGCGTAGGCCTGGATCACCAGCTGGCCGAGATGCGGCTGCGCCGCCGGCGGTGCGCCCAGCACGGCGGCGAGCAGCTGCTGCAGCTCCTCGGCGCTGAACCGGAACTCGGCACGGGCCTCAAAGTCCGGCAGCGTGTGCCGGTGCGGCATCTCGCTGCAGTAGACGGACAGCGTGTAGTGGCAGTTCTGCACGTAGAGGAACTCCGCCACGAGCGTGTGCAGCGCCAGCGCCAGAGGCGACAGCAGCAGGCGGCTCTGCTGCGGCGTCAGCTGCGCAGCGCTCGCCGACGCGTGGCTCAGCATCTGGCCTAGGAAGAGGAGGAGCAGCATTAGCAGGTGTGAGCAGGGGGGGGGGCGTGGCCACTTACCCAGCGCGGTGCTGTTGAAGGTGTTGATGAGGTCCGTGCGCAGGCGCGCGTGCATCTTGGCCTCGACGCCCGCCTGGGCCAGCCACTGGCGGAACTCGCGCTCGAAGTCCAGCTGCGACAGCTGCGCCAGGTGCTCCAGCTGCAGGCGCAGCTTGGCGGTCTCCTCGTCGCCGGACTCGCCAACGGCAGCGGGAGCGGCAGGGGCAGCAGGCGCTGCAGCGGAAAAGGTCGTGTTGCCTTTTGGCTGCTGCTTCTCCGGCGCCGGCCGCTGTCGCTGCCTGTCCTGCTCTCTGCTGGGCCTACGCAGTGGCCGCGTTGCTGTTGTTGTTGTTGTTGTCGCTCTTGTTGTTGTTGTTGTTGTCGCCTTGGTCGCAGCCGCGTCGCGCTGCCGCTGCGCCTCGCGCTCCCTGCGCGCCGCCTCGTGCTTGCGCTCGCGCTCGCACTGCGGCTCCTCTGCCCGCTCTCGGCCGCGCTGCCGCTGGGGCGCAGTCGGCCTTTGCTTTGTTTTCATTCCGTCTCGATTTGGAACACTTGCAATTTGGTGCGCATCGGTCGAAGTTTTCGGTTTCAGCTCTCGATTTTCGCTATAGCTTCAATCACAATAATATTTCTCGTATTTTAATTGTGCACATTTTATCTGTTTTTGTTTTCGTGTTGTTGTTGTTGGTGCTGTTGTTGCTGCCGATGTTGCCGGCACGGCCTGCGCTTGGTAAATAAGTTTTAGGCGCCGCATCGAGCCGCACCCCGCTCCCCTCTCCGCGCACCCGTCAGTCACCACCGTCAGGTGGCCAACTTTGACAGCAGCGGCAGCGCTGCCTGCGTCGCAGCGCACGCAACGGCTGCCCGACGCAACGACGGGCGGTCGAGCGAAACGGGACAGGTGCAGGCGCATCCAGTTGGCAGGACTTGCTGGATATAGCGTGGCATTAGGGAACGCAAATACAATTAAAATACAGTTTGAATGTTAAGTTAAGAGCACAAGCAATGGGAAAAGCGAATAAACGCTTTGAAAGTTAGTCTGTCATTGTTTTTGTTGCTCTGCCACATTTCGCTAAAATAAGTTGACATGAAACGTATTGAAAAAGCATTTGAAATGCAAACGCACCAACGTTTATTGACACAGACAAAAGCTGACTGCGTTGCTAATCGATAGCATGTACTGCATATATATCGATGTTGAGCAGCTATCGTTGAAAAGCTATGGGAAGATAGCACGCATTAATTTCAACACCAAACAATGCAATATTTACATATGTCTATGAAACATACATTTGCCTTACTAAGCTAAGAACAAATGTAATGGGAAAAGCGAACCATTTAATCGTTTTTAAAATAAATCAAACTGTCATTGTATTTGTTGTTCTCTCACAGCCATTTGAAAGGCAAACGCACCAATTGTACCTATTATGACAGACAAAAGCTGTTTGCTTTGCCAATCGATTGTATTGCATATCGTGCACATCGCCTCTTCGCTATCGGCGAAGAATCAAAACAAAATTACCACGCATTAACTTTAATAACAAATGCACAACAAAGACAAAATTTTAAAGGTAAATTAATATACACGCAAACAAACACACACACACACACATTGCATTGCATTGCGAGGTGCACATCCCAATGCCGTTGCTGCGCACAGCGCATTCCTTTGTGACGTGGTGCAATTTCACAATCGCCGCATTTAAAACGCACCGTCATCGTTTGCAGTAGCACCTGAGGCATCATCCGGTCATGTCGCACATTGACAACGTCTTCAACCAGGTTCGCGCACGCCTGCAGGCGCAGGGCGTCAAGCTGTGGGAGGAGCCCTACTACTCCGAGGGAGTGGGCAGCATCGAGGCGTCCATCGAGGTAAGTGCATCCGGATCGGAATCTGCCTGAATAAGTTCTTAACTGCCCGTTTATCCGCGGAACAGCGCCTGTCCGATGACTACAGCGCACAGCTGGGCATCGACGCCTCGCACTGCAAGTGCGTGCTCAACGAGCTGCAGGACAACGCGCTGCGCAAGCTGGCGGCCCGGCGCCAGTTCAACGAGACGGGCCTGGCCACGTTCAAGGTGCGCCGCGTGGACAATCGCAACGGCACGACCAGCATACTGGACATCAAGTGCGACCTGAACGAGCTGGGCGCCCAGCTGCAGCGGGTGATCGCCGCCAAGCTCCAGCTGAGCAATCCCAACCACGTCAAGTGCATTTCGGCGGGGCGCATCATCTCGCCGCACGCCACGCTCGCCGCGCAGCATCTGAAGAACAACCAGCAGCTAATCGTGATCATTGGCCAGGGCGACAACCAGAACGGAGCGCTCCACGAGCGCATTGTCAAGATCAAGGCGGATGTCGAGGCCGTGGTGGCGTCCCAGAACCATCTCATGGAGGTGAGTATGGACAGCCAGCGACAAGGGAAAGAGTTCTCTCCGGAGCGCCCAAGATTTAATAACATTAGCATGCACAAATTCAGAGAGAATTCAGAATTAGGAAAGCCTTAAGATTAAGAGCTTAGTTTCAGGCAGAAGAGTTAATCAGCAATATATTCCCCTGCAATTGCAAATGTCCAGTATATATATAAAGAGTCAGTGGCGTAGAGCAGGGTTTTGTGGGTTCCAGTTGTTTTTTTTACTCGTTCGTTTCAAACTATAATCAAAAATTAACTGTAGAAAAAAGACTTCAGTTTATACTTATGTAAAGAAATAACATTTTTAAGTTCCAAAAATATTCGTCTTTAATCGACAAAACAAAGGCCGCTAATTGAACTTGAACTTGATTATTATTAATATTGTAAGATGTTATGTTCCTTTTATTTTGAAAATATTTTTTTTGAGACCCCCCAAAGAAAATGCCGACCACGCCACTGCATAGAATATATATGTAAATAGAAAATGAGCTACAGAATGTTCCAGATTGCATGGTAGTAATCATATGGCTATCTCGCTCTAAACAGAGATACAATTGAAACGCATTTAATTGGCATTCGATGTTTATGTATTCCGTGCAGATGGAGGACCAGGACGGCAATCCGGTGTTCCTGCCGCCGGCCGAGAACCGCGCCCTGCTGACGGGCATGGGCTACTGCGAGAAGGCGCGCGCGGCAATGCACCGCGAGGACTACGAGGAGGCGCTGCTGCTGCTGCTCGAGGCGGACGAGCAGTTTGGCGCGTGCGACTCCAAGTTCCTCGAGTCGGTGGACAACTATGCGCTGCTCAACTTGGACATCGTCTGGTGCTATCTGTGCCTCAAGAACGTCTCCCAGCTGCCTGACGCCGACCGGCGCCTGGCCATCTGCGAGCGCAGCTTTCGTCGCAGCTACGGCGACAACTATTCGCGGCTGTATGCGCTCAAGGGTCGCGGCTGTCCGGAGCGTGCGCTCATCATGCGGCTGCAGCTGCTCCAGGGCGTCGTGCTCTTCCATCAGAATCGCCGGGACGCCGCCTACGAGCGCTTCGAATCGGCCGCCGCCGTGCTCAGCGAGCTGAAGGTGAACGACGAGCAGCTGCTGCTCCTGGTCGAGATGGGCTTCGAGGTGGGCGAGGCGCGGCTCGCGCTGCGCTCCAGCTCGGGCAACGTGGAGCGCGCGGTGCAGTGCATCCAGCAGCGCCGCCAACAGTTGTCCGACGCCCGCAAACAGTCGAAGGGCGAGCGCGCCCTCCACCGACGCTACGCCAAGCAGGCGACCAAGGACAGCGATTGGGTCAATCCGCGCAGCGTCTGCACCCTCACCGAAATGGGCTTCGATCGCCGCCTGGCGGCGGCCGCGCTGCGCCACACCCAAAACGATGTGCCACGCGCAGTGAGTGCTTTTTTGGTCCCGCAGCTCGCTCTGGTCTTATAATTCTCTCTCGAATCCCCCACCCAGGTGGAAATGCTGCAAACGAGCTCCGCCGAGCTGCGCGCAACTGTCAACGAAACGGAAACGGAGAGCGCCGACGCCGTGCAGCTGGCCGCTCTGATGCAGCTGGGCTTCATGGAGCCGGCCGCGCGTGCCGCCCTCGAAAGTGCGAGGAACAACTTGGAGCAGGCGACCGAATTTCTGCTCAAGGCCATTCCCAGCGAGGAGGAGCTGCTGCAGACCGTGGAGCGTGTCACGCACCTGGCCACCGATGGGATCGGCAACGATGCCGCCTCCACTTCGCAGGCGGCCGCGCCCGACGGCTCCCTCATCGATGCCGTGCTGCGCAAGGCCAAGGCCGAGATGGAGGCGTATCAGGCGTACAAGCGCCTGCACGCCGATCTGACGCACGGCGAACAGGACTACCTGGACCTGCCGCTGCTGCAGGAGGAGCAGCTGCTCGCCGAGTATCGCAACCTGCTCGAGCAGTAAGCGGGCGCAGTCGCCGGCTAGTTGAGCTCTGTTGTTAATGTTTAAAACTATTGAATTTAATTGCGTTCGTTACGGCGGCTATGGCACGCTATACAAAAAAAAAAAAAAAACTATATATATATATATATATATATATACAAACCGGTTTATCATTTGTAGATAACTGTAATCATGACTTGTGTGTTGCAAATCGGTGACTTATAATGGCACTTAAGTGGCGTTCGTCTCGCCGCTTCTGATCCCCGCTGCGGCGTCCAGCGATCTGTCAAGCGATGCACTTTTCGTCTGGGCAAATAGTCGCCTTATACATATGCGCATATATGCCTCTATATTGGCTCAAAGCGTAATTCGCTGCGCCAATCAAATTATTTGTTTGTGTGCTGTCGCTCAACTTATTAGCGTCTTGTGTCAATTTATTTTATTTGCCCAACTGCTGCCTTCTCATCGCCCTCGATCTGTTGTTTGACCTTGGGCCGGGGCAAAGGCTGTTCTTTTAAAATAGCTGATACTAATAGTTCATATTTTAAGTTGGATTAAAGATCGCATTTGAATTTATGCTCAAATTCGTTACAAAACTTGGCAGCACTTGACAGCTGCGCTTGCCCCCGCTGCCTGACAAAAGCTGGGTGCTGTGATAACACTTTTGCGCATTCGAATTTGCCCGTTTCCTTGTGCATTTGACATTTTTGAAATGCCATAATAAACATAGTTTAATAAGCGTTCAATTGTTGCTGACATGTGGCGCCTAACAATACTTCTTCCTGTTTGGCTGTTGTTTGATGTCTATTTTTAGCCTGTAAATGACATCAGCTGCCAACAATTATTGTAGCAGATGAGGCGGCTTAAACTAACGGCCAACGAAGCGAATCCCCGAAATCAATTCGGAGTCGAAGTGGAATGAAAATAACCATATAGTTAATGCAATTCACCTGCCTCTGTTATTAGATCGTTCAATTAAAGTCTAATCATATAGTTTGGAATGTTCTATTCGAGTGTGCCCTCTATTTATTGGACTCTATAGAATATTTATATAAATTAATGATAATTTAGTTATTTTCAGGCAAACAATTTCACATTAGATGGACTATAAGTTGAGCACAGTTTCTGTGAGTACTCTGCGATAAATTTGAAATTAATCTGATTGATCTATAAGAGTATAAGACAAAAACCCGAATTACCAATATTACGATTATTGCTAGCTTTTATGAGGATCGTACATGCTTATAGGGAAGCCACAGATATCTTGAACTTCTTTGCCATACGTCTATAAAATTACAGGGCATACGAATACCATTGTCTAACTGCTGGCAACCGCCTTATTGTCCACAATAAACCTTCAACCCGGAGAAACTATGAAATAAGGCTCTCAGCTCTAGTATGGACATCTAATTCCAGACTTTAATAGTTGTTTAAATGTTCTAAGTTTTTGCGTTCGCATAACTTAAATTGCTGATTGGCATCGTTTAATGCTTTTTGTTTGTTTACTTAAACAATTAACTGGGCAGGCGTTTTAATACCCTGTAGCCATAAATATGAATCAAGCTGTGACCATAAAAAGCTATTATATCTAGTTTTGGTTTTTAATATTTATTATTATTTATGATTATTTATGTATTTCCTAAAACTAAGAGAGTTCGGATATTTTGCAAAAATCTATTTTGTAATTTTCATTTATGGCTAACATGCGTAAGCGAATTTTAAAGAATTAAATTTTTTGGTATAAGCTTTCGGTACAAAGTATCTTCCAGTCGAGCTGGCTTCCTAGTTTTTTATTTTGCTATTTTTTGGCTTGTTTTGGCTTTAATGCCACATTTTCCACCACTTAGTATTTACGTTTTTTAATGACTTTAGCAATTATGCGCAACTGATACGCAACGAAGCGCAGCTTTTGGCCATTTTATTCAAGCGGATTTCTGGCTGTTTTGGTCAGAATGGTTCTGCTTTTGATTTTTGGTACGAAGGGCGCTTTGCTCATGTGGTTTGAGTCTAACTAATACATTTCAATTTTTTTTAAACGTTTTATAAGCTATTACTTTTAATCTAAAATTGACAGACAAAGATCTCTGAAACATTAGCCTTGAGTAATTTAAAATACTAATATTTACTGGATTAGATTTGTATACATTTATTTTGCATAATTGAAAAATTTTAATTTTTGTCTATGTAAATTCGCAAATTTAATTTGAAATTGCCTTCGAATGCAAATCCTTTCTTCAAGATTTATTTAGTTACGAAATTTCGAAACTTAAGATCAAATACAGTACATTTAAAAAATTTGTTTTTCAATTGACAACATTTTACTTTTGTTTGAATTATGCAAATTCTTGAAGTAAGTATTTTGTACATAATCCAATAATTAATTCCAATTATTTGTAATTTTAAAATCTAGAATAATTAATTTTTGTTTAAAGTTAAGCATTTTCATTCTATCTAGAATATTTAAGCTTTAAATGGTCTACTAAAACAATTATCTAAAATATGCTGTAGTTCAATTATATTTTTGTGTGGAAAGTCTTGAAAACAGAATCGTCTCTGGAATTTAATCATGGGAATCATGATTATCCATTAAGTATTTTTTAAATTATCAGAAAAACTAGGAAAGGGTGCAAATTCTAGACTAAATTTTATTGCATCAAAATTCGTATTTTATTGAGCTATTGTTTCATTAACTAAAGAATCAGACTTAAATTAAGTATTTTCATACTATCAGGACAACTAGAAAAGGGCGCATATTCTTGAGTAAATTTGATCGTAAAAAAATACGTATTTTGAAATGCGACTGTTTCATTAACTAAAGTTCTTAAGTCCTTATATGATGATGATATAGTTAAAATTCCAGTTTTGTGTGGACATTCTAGAAAACAGTATGGTGTCCGGGATCGCAGAGATTTAATTCGCGAGCGTTCACTGTACCAGAGAGTACAGTTGCACGCATACCATCTGGATTGCGGGACTATTCGAACTGATAGAGACTACCTGATATCGATATGCAATTGGTCTTACAACTGCCAAGAGAATAGAAAAGCTATTTTTGATCGGCTTGAAGCATTAATGAATTTGTTTTGCCGTTCTTGCAGGTGTTTTGCAATCGCAACAAGTTCTGCGAACAAAGAACTTCTGTTAATTGTTTTTAAGCGATCCGCATTAAATGTGCCAATCATCTCCTGGATGTGTCACAGTTGGTGGGTCTTTGAGGGCTAATATTCAAATATCGTTGATTTGGAGCCATCCTCCAATTGAGCATAAAGATCGCCGCTGCTCTTGGCCAAATGAAGTTCCAACTCATTAACGTTTAGGCCACAGTTGAGGGTACAAAGTGCGGACGTTGTAGGCTATACGCCTGACTTGCGCTCCCCGCTCCCCGCTCCCCATTCCGCAGTTGCGATGACTTTTCATTTTTTTTTTTTTTCGGCTTTTACATAAATACAAATATATTTTTGTGTATCGAATCTGCGCGAAGTACTGCAATGTCATGCATTAAAGCGGCTCTAATGTCTGGCATTAGCCGAGAGGAAATACATAGGTGCTGCAATTAAAGCCATGCTATGCGACATCTCAATTACTTGCGTGCTGCGTGCGCCGTTCTTGGTGCGTGTTGGCCCAAAAGTTCTGGCCCTAGCAAAGCAGCTGCACGCAAGCTGTTTTTAGCAAAAATACAGTTAGTACAGATCACGGAAGAGTTTAGCGCTAATAAGGCGGAAAGTGTGGGGGGGGGGGGTGTTGGGGCTTAAACGATGCCAAAGCGCTGCGGCCAGGTGAGCGGCGACCGCGCCAGCCGATCGAAACGCCGTCCGAATCGCTGGCGGCGCCGCGTCGCCGCAGCTGCGGAATTAAATAATTTTCCGTAAGCGCGCTTCGTGAAGCTCAGTTCGATTGCGGCAAGCGTTGTCAACGGACGTCTTTCCCAGAGCCAGCTTCTCAACTGCAGCGAACACGACGCAAGCGCAGCAGCAGCAACAACAACAGTTAGAAGAAGCAGAAGCAGCAGCAGCAGCAGCAGCAATGCTAGAAATTGAAGCAGCAGCAGCTTTTGCGCTGGCAGCAACAAGTGCGCTTAGATGCAAATGATGCGCCAAAGCGAACAAAGCAGCAGCAGCAGCGGCAGCAGCAGCAGCAGCAGCGGAAACTAAGCCGAACAGCTGAAAAGCAACAACAATTGTGCGCGTGTGTAATTGCAGCGGCAACAACAACGCAACGTATCGAAAGTAAAACTTGGCGGCGCTCTCTCACGCCCAAAAGCGAAACCAATACCCGAAATACCATTAAAAAAAACAACAACAAAAAGAAGAAAAAATAACAAAAACACAACAAACATAAAAAGAGTTGAGAAAAAAGCAAGCCCGAGTCGTGTCTTAGTTTTTATTTTGTTTTTGTTTTTGTTTCTGTTTCTGTTACATTTGACTGCGTGAGTGTTTGTGTGTGTGTGTGTGTGTGTGTGTGCTGTGTGCGTAAACGAGGCGGCGCAGGAGAGGCGAGGAGAGGAGAGGAGCGAGAGAGAGAGAGAGAGACGAGCAAGTGCAGCAGCGGAGGTTGGTAAGTCAATGCAATTGCAACTAATACTCGTTTAACGGCCCAACTAACGCCGAGTGTGGCAATCGCTAAACAGAAATAAACACAAATCAGCGCTAACAAGAAGCACAAGAAGTTGCGGAAGCGAGGCGCAAGCGGAGCTTTGATTGAAAGCTTCGCGCCCGTCTGTCCGTCCGCCCGTCCGTCCGTCCGTCCAAGCGTCGTCGAATCGACAGCTGTTTTTAATCGCTGTCGCTTTCAACGCGCTTCGCTCTCCGCTTTCTTTGGCCAGCGTCGATTTCTTGGCACGTTGCGATTGTTATTGTTATTGTTATTGTTTGGCAATTGTGTAGTTGGCTATTGTTCCATCCGTGAAGGGCCGCTCGTCCGAGTTGGCAACAAAAGAAATCGCAACAACAACTGCACCAACAACAACAGCGACAACACTCAAACGTGACAGCTAATCGGGTTTGGTCCAATAACGAATCGGCTTAGTTGCACTTCAGAGAAGCTATTCGATATGCCAAGAACTGAAATCGAAATCTCCACAATCACAAATCGTTTTTCGCCAGAGAATCCACTTAATGTAATAAAACTTCTTTGTCGCTTTGATATTCTATATATCATATGCAATATAAAATATAGTTTGGTTTTCTTAAATTCCCTGTTTTACACCCGTCGAGGGTATTTTATTTATGTCACAAATTGACTCTTTTTTCGTTTTCTATCTATTTTTCTGCAAGGGTATTTAATCTTCCCCCATAGAAAACTGTTCTTTCCCGCTTATATAAATAGCTTTTTATTTGTTTGCTGTGAAAATAAATTTATTATTCTAAAACAAGACTTTCTGTTAGCTTCGGGCATACGAAAATATCGAACACATTCTCATGCAGCAAATTTTCGAAACGCTATCCAATACAAATAACCTAAAGCCTGCCGCTGGCTTCTTTTCCGTCCACCTTCCGAGCAGCTTGTATAAACATTTCCTAACCACACAAGTTGTTGCCTGAAATTGAACCCAAGCCGAAGTATTTCAAAGCTTGGCGCTAAATGTAAACTTCCCGAATGTGTTTTGTGTGTTTGTGTGCGATCTCAAGCGCTCTTCATTCTTGTATTCGGCTTTTTTTTCAACCGGTTTATGCTGCGACAATATGTACTTAACGCTAACCCGTCGGCCTGCACGTAATATTTCATCATAATATATGAAAAAAAATGAAAAAATAAATAAATTTCTTCTGATATGTCGCCAACGTGTTTTGAGCTATTTTTGAACGAGACTTTAAGCTTTGCCAATCTTTTATTGAGCCGACAGCTTGTCGGGTTTGTAGAACAGAGCAACATGCAAAATTTCAAATTTTGGAACTATGTTCAATTATTTTCTTCATCTTCATGAATATATTAAACCCTTAAACCATGAGGTTTTTTTTTATCGGCTATCAATAATGAGTTCTGTTTTGAATAGCACAAATATTTTTTTGTATATATTTTTATTTTTAAACTGCATTTTGGGTAATGGGATGTACCGATGATATTTGCGTCATTTCGTTTTGTATACACTCAAAAATAAAAAAAAAATAAAACAAGATTTTTGTACTCAAATTAATATACAAATCCAGCTAATGTCACATTTTTTAAAGCTGAACAGGTACATTTTATTCCAAGAAAGTTTCCGAATACAGGTCTTATGTGCAGTAAATTTGCCGACGGTTATATTATTTATTGCTTTTTTATAGCAAATAAATTCTAAGCATCGAATTACCCTTTTTATTTATTTTTTTCAAATGTATGAATTTATATTAGCTACTTACTTATTCAGGTATTCATTATTTTATGAAACATTTGTATATTCTTGAGCTATGCATTTATTTAATTTAATTGATTTTCAAGGATACGTTGCCTTGTGATCAATTAATTTCATTAAATTTTGTAACACTATTTCCTTATTTTATTGTCAGTCAGCAAGGGTATTGCAGCTTCGGCGTGGGCATCTCTATATTTTCTTTGGCATATTTTAACTACTCTCTGCAGATTCCCCTGTGAGGGGGCCCTTGAGACAACTTACAGCCAGCAGTAGCCCTCGTATCAGACAGATACTCGTTTACATATTGGCGGTAGCCGGGCTTAATTGCATTGCGACTGTTGCACGTTGACCTTGCAAGTTGCTGAGCAGGTTAAAAGCAGCAGCGGGAGGGCAAGAGACGGAGAGAGAGAGGGGGGGGGGGGAGAGAGAAAACACGGCAGCGCTTCCTATGCACTCAGCTTAGAGTTTATACAAAAATAAATGCGATATACTTATGCCAAATACATACATATATGTATATATATATATATATACTATACTACTTAAAAAACAAATTGCCAACGATGCGTCTCGGATCGATGAGGCCACGGCCAATGGTTCTTGCCAACTCATGCTGATGATGGCGCTGCAAGATCGTAAAATCGTGCCAGCACCACAAACAAACATTTAATACTATATACTATGTACGTATATATGAAACAAACAGAAGAAAAAGAAATAAATAATAAAAATTCATTCTGTTACCGACTGTGTTAAGCTAAGTCGCAGTCTTAGAGTTCAGAGTATTATTGCGCTCGCGAGTGTATTGAGAGCGACAGCCATGTAAATTTAAGTGGGGATAGTAATCAAAATAAAAACGCATTATAATCTGAACCAGTCGGCAGGGGGGCCGTGGGGGCGGGGCGCTGGGGCTGAGGGCTGACGAGCTGGCTTGCAAATTGACAACGACTACAAACGAGTTTTCTATTTATTTACTTTTATTCATATTTGATATTCTGCGACTATACATATATATTGCTTGTGTCTCCGACTCTTCTGACTCGATTTCAATGTGTGACTTTTGTTTCGTAGTCACTGCTTTTGGAGACTCATGGCCAAGGTCGAGCAGTTAACACACAGATCTATATATCATAAATCGCGCGAAAAGTGCCTCCCCGACACATTTATAGCGCTGTATTTTGTTTCTCTCCATCTGCATACATTTAAAGATTTTTTTTGTTTGTTTTTGCTTAGTTTGTAAACATGCACTCGCATTTATTTGGCTTTTTGCACCTTGTGGGGGCGGCTTGTTGCAACTTGTTGCAGTCGTCAGCCTCAAGGTGTTCAGCCGGTTCTTATCTTAATTGGCGCAGTCGTCAGCGGCTATTTGGGGCAGGCAGTTGGCACATTTGGCGGCCGTTGTTGAACATCTCCTCGCAACGATATGTCGCACTGTGGGGCGTTCTGACGTTTGACGTCTCAAAAATTATAGCTCCTAAAATCATTACATTATTATGATCTGATTTATGCAGTTTTTAGGACCGTCTCACTTTACAGTTCTCGGTTGTTGACACTCAGTTAAATATAATGGCACTTTAATTGCGTTTCACTTGCTCAGCCCTTTGTTAATGTTGTTGTTATTGTGGCAACTGCGCGTCAATCAGTTAGCAATAGCTGATAGCCAAATCGGCAGGACGGGACAGCAAATTTGTTAGCCTGATTTCAAGCTGTCAATTGCAATTTATTTCGTGTTAAGAAATATTGATTGGTGTGCATCGCAAGATAGCCTA
This sequence comes from Drosophila colorata, assembly GCA_035041545.1. Lineage (NCBI taxonomy): Eukaryota > Metazoa > Arthropoda > Insecta > Diptera > Drosophilidae > Drosophila > Drosophila colorata. Next base: position 17,939,702 of record JAWNLD010000490.1, on the reverse strand, counting down.
ATCAATGTCAAATATTTAACATCTGAATAAACTGCGGCAAGTGAGACGACATGTTAATTTGACAGCGACTTTAGAAATGAGGCCTATGTCAGACGAGGAAATATTATTTCAACGAGTTGTCAAACACAATTCTTTTTGCTCTCGTAGAAAATCAGGATAAAACAATAATTTTTGAAAAAAATTAAAAAAAATTATATTAGTGTATTTAGATAATCATTTCAAATATTGATATACTTGTATGTACATACATATGTATTTATAGGCATTCACAGACAATATTTCACCAATTTCCACGAATTTGAATGTTTGTTAAAAACGACTGCACAAAGTTGTTACAATGACGCATTTATTCATTTAAATATTCATTGTTTCAAATGAAAATTAAGGTAATTACAAAATTTAGCTGCCAGAGAATAAAACCAATTCTATTTTTAGTCATGTCACGTGCCATGTGTTTGATAATATCTTAAAACCTTTTAACAGCTTGAAATTTGTACACGAAAAAAAAAATGCTTTTGAGGTAATATCCAAAATTGTCTGTCTTTCTTTCCAGTAGTTCCTCTAGTTTCTCTAGAACTAGTTCATTTGACTTTGGATTTCATGACTCTACTTTGTTAAACCAATATAAAATACGAACCCTTTTTGGAAGCTTTTCCTTATTTTGTTTAGTTATTTTAATTTTTTCGTACAATGGTTTTTTGGATTTTGCCAAGTGCGACGTTGCCTGTTTGACGCGATCAGCTTAATTCCAGTTTACTGATCATTTAAATTCCAATCATCACGTATTGTCGTCTTTAAAGCAGTCTCTAAGATGGCTTCAGAGATGTTTCAAATAATTTGTTCTTCCATGATGTATGTACGTGCACCCACTGAAATTTAACATTAGTAATTTGTGCATTGTTTATCTAAAGTGTGGATTGAGATTACATACATATCTTTCCATGAGATCACAGAAAGTCTTAGAGCTGATTCCAGACTCTCATCTACCTGACGTAAAGTAAATTTAAGATGATATATTAAATTTCCGGACCTATTTCGCAGAATATCCCACAATATTATATTTTAGATTCAGATTTACACCTTAGAAGTAATTCACGTTTTTTTATTTCTCTGCTTTTATAGTTATTTTTCTTAAATTTCTTGCAAATCTAAAAAAGCTTTTCGTTAGCTTTTACAATCGTCACATAGAACTTGTCTATAAACCTTTATTAAGCCGGTGTGTGAATAAAAATCATTATGTACGAGCTTAAGCAACATCGCGATTCCAGGTAAGCACTTTTACCTGCTTGAAGTTGATGCTTTTATAATGATATCTCACACTTTCGATTAACTTTGATGGCTGCGCCTGTCGAGAGGCAGTTAAACTTTTAAGATTCTCTATAAGTCGGTTGTCTTGCAATTAATTTGAATTAATTAAAAGTGCCGTCCGTTGAAAATCGTGGAGAACCCTAAACGCTTGTCAGACGCGCGAACAGGTTTGACAGACAGTTGGCACATTAATTCTTAATTCGGGGACTTTCTTTGGTTATTTATTTTATTTTTTTTCAAATTTAAATATATCTGTGTATATGGCATTTATACTCTAAGGTTTTAAGATAAGTCGAAATTAGTCAAGTGCATAAACATGAAACATCGGATTGCTTTAGGTATACAAGTATTTATTGTCTATGAACACTTAAAAATTTAAAAAAATTCCAAGTATACACATTTTTTTCCCAGAGTCGTTATTTTTCAGTTTTTGATATAAATGTGTTTATTTTTCTTTTTACTCGTACATTAAACAAAAATACCTTTTACTAAAATAAATAGTCCAGTATTCTTTAAAAAAAACAAATAGAAAGTGATATAGTGTAAAGAATTAAAAAAAAAAATAAAACTAGATATTAATCCTCAGAGTGCTAAAGATCAAAATACAATTTTGTAGACTAGTGTTGGTTTTGTGTGCATTCCAAGAATCCCACAAACTGCCCGGACCTAGCGCACAGGTCGAACTCCACGACTCTTTGTCTGGGCCCTACGTGCCTGGACTGGCTAATTGCAAGTGCGATTTTTCGCACAGATATAACCAATGGTTATATATAGCGTTTTTGTGTTGTGCTTATTTCCGTATGCAAAGCGAGCTGGATTAGGGATTAGGTTGCGGGCGGCCCATGGAAGTAAATAATAAGCTCACTAATGTGTTAACTATAACGAGCAATTGTTTTATGTTTCCATTGTTATGGTTGGCGCGGTTTCTGGCTTTGTTGCAACTTATTGGCAATATGATGTACTCTATTGTTTGGGTCGTTGCTATACACTGAGAGAATATCGAACTAATATGGGCAAAGCTTGAAAATATTATATGGCCTATTGGTGGATTGGTTCATTGTTTAGTTTGTGATCCCGGCTTATGGCTCAAACCATTTTTCTCCAATAACAAATAAGAATTCAATATTGAAAATCATAAAATATATTTTATTCGAGTGTTTCCAATCAATAAGTAGGACAATAAATAAATACTAGATGAAGCTGATAGTGACAATAACACAATCTTAGAAACTAAATAAAAAGCATTCGTCAGCATGTTTTTGCTGTTCGACTCGGACCTGGGCTGAGTTTAGGTTAAGGTTTGGCTTATAGTAAAACACAAAATTGTAAACAAAGTTCTAGGCCGATTATTACAGAAACAGAACTCGCCATTATCGAGGGAAATTAAATCCAACAAGGTTAAAGTATACTTTTGTATTCTCCTGCATTCGGAGAAAATCTCGCTGGTCGTTGCCTTGTTATCAGTTCTCAGTGGCGATTCAGTTCAGCTAGCTCCCAACTGATAGCGGGCCGAGTTGCGCAATACATAAACAAACGGCATAGTTATGTGAGAAAATTGTTTTCATTTGAATCGTGTGTATTTGCGCGTCATTCATACGAGTCGTTGGGCTAATGCTCACTATTCAAATGCTCGCAAGTAGGTCGATCGCGAGATCACCGGAGCATTAATAGATCAATGAAATGCATAATAGTGTCATAATGTCATTAGCTACTGAGTCGCTTGAATGAGAGCAACAACTTGATTCATACCCACACACACACACACACACACACACACGCACACATCAATGCACCCAACATGCGAAATGAATGTGCGAATAACTGGTTCAGAGATTGTGAACAGAGGAGATTTGACTAGCGACAGGTGGAGGGAGTTTTGCAATTCCTTCGAGTTGTGAAATTGTGAAAACGCCAACGGCCTTTTTTTTTTAGATCGTTGGCAACGTTGTCAAAGCGCAGCAAATAAATATGGTATACAGTATGTGCAATAGATTTATATTCTCTCCCACGGTGCACAAGACAATCATATGAATATGAATGAAGCTTAATGATTAAATACAGAAAGAGTTTATTGCATAAAATGGGTACAACAATTAACTAATTAAAAATTAATTTTAAAAGAGTAATACAATTTGTATGTATATTAATTTATTTAAATTGAATATTCCCCATTTACTAAAACAAGTTAGACTTTGAATTTAATTTTTCGATAAATATGCGTATATACATTACGATCGGAATAAATATAGATGGATAAGTTTTAATAAAATAGCAAGGGCGTTGCCTTGCCTTCTGTTGCAGTGATCAATCAATAGCAGGTAAATAGTTAGACATATCTCTAATCACCTTGCCAGTTTTCTAGCCTGCAATTAAAAGGTCAACAATTTTACCCGCAACGCAGCTGTAAAACCGACAATAAGCCAAGGAAATGACAATGACACAGAAACTTGATGCACGAGCATGTACAATATTTCACACAACGAGAAAAACTTCAATTCTGTTGTTTGTGTGTGCGAGAATGTTGCAAGCCGATCAACAGCCGACAATTCAACAAATAAGCTAACAGTAAGAAAAGTCAAATAGTTTCGGTTAAAATATAATTGGCCAGTTGCAATCGATGACGGCACAAAGCACCTGATTGGCCTTTGGATCTGGCGATCAGCGGCTGTCAAAGCCCCTTTGGGGATGGCAAATAAATGGAAACTTCTAAAGACAAAGCAAGCAAAAAAGAAAAAAAAAAAGAAAAAAAATCAGCCTAACCAGTTGGAATCAAAAGTCACAAGTCACAAGCTTTGCATACAAAGACAACGGGAAGCCCCAACAGGTTTTTGTGTTCGCTCATAACGAGACCTACTAAAGCCGCCAATCTCAACAGTTTCGCATTGTTCTGGTACTGCTCAAATCTGATAAGCGGCTGCTTAACTGCCAGCTACTGCGATCTTTAGCATTTGAATGAAAAAACTGTATTCTATTTCAACATTTTATATATCATATACCCTAATGCATTAAGGCCCCCAGCACTCAGAGCACTCTAAACATAAAATACCCTGCACACGTAAAAAAAGTTGGCTGACAGATTACTGATGATCTTTGAGGGCTCAGCCAAAAGTATTATCTCTTCGATTTGTTTTTAGCTGTAATTAGTACACTCTGGTTAGAGTATTGCGCAGTCGAGTGCAGTCTACTGCGACATTCTTAATTGCTTTCGTTCTTAAGTGCAAAATGTAAGGATTTGCATAGAAACAAAGCAAAATACAGTTCTTTCACTTTTACTGATTTAGTTTAACATTTAAAAATATATTTCTACTACAAACGCCTTCCTATTTAGCTGTAGGTTCACTGAAAACAAATAGAAATGATTAAGGGCTGGTCGATTAGGCAAATAAAATACCCTCATCGTGTCGCTGAAATTGGATTTAATTATTAGAAATTATTATAATTCTTTTAGGCTCTCAACTTTTAATTATTATTTTATTTTTTTTTATTTTCTTTTTAACTTTCGTTGGCAGTCGCTCTGACAACTGGTAATATATAAAAGAATAAATAAAATTTAATAAATACTGATTTCTGGACTCTTCTCAGTTTTGAAATAAGCTATTTAGGATTACGAGTAGTATATCCTACACTTGCTCTATGCATTCTTGTTTGCCTTTATTGCTTTGAAATGTGGAGAGAATAAAATTATAGGCTTACGCCCTTGTCGATTAATTAGTTATACGATTATTTGTAATTGCGTACATTTATGACTCCGTGCCTTGTAATTTATTACCACTGAGCACGGTACGATTGTCACATAGATGTGCAAAGTGAATAACTGGAAATGGCTTTTAGAAGCCCGCGCAATAGAAGTCCAACTGCACTTTGATTATGTGGAGAGCGTGGGGGCTGGGAGCAGAGAGCATATTAAAAATTCAAGGTGAACTGCACACCATAAATGGCCACAAGCGGATATCAATTAAACAAAGCAATTCAACATTTGCATTTTGAGGAAGCTAACGCTGTCCATGTCCATGTCCATGTCCATGTGGATGTCGATAAATCCTGTGAATCAATTAACGCTTTCCTCTGGCTATGGGCAGCGATTTCGGCCTGGTCAAATCAATAGCTACAGGGGCGCTGTTCTCACTAAAATGCGCCCAAGGCCAATTTATGGTTTGATGTTTGGTTCGCGGGCAACACGAGAAGTGGTAATATTTCATGCTGCAACTAATGCGACTCGGTTATCCGTCATATTTTCAAACACATTTATACACAAAACGAATTTGCCTTTACTCTGTTCACAAAGTGTTGTAGAGCATATTGGTTTTGTGCCGTGTTAGAGACTTGAAACCTGGAACAGAGACTCGTGTATACCCGCCGCATAGAAAATATTAAGATTTATTCTTTGGCAAATTATTAGATTTTTTAAATTTTAGAGCTAAAACACCAAATTTAGCAGGTGGATTATTGATAACCTCGTCTAAAAATTGAGCCATGTACAGAATTTAGCAAAAAACTTTTTTTTCGTTTTATTAAAGTGAAGTCATAAAAACCGTTTTGTTTTGTTCTCAGTTGTTAATACACTGTAAAAGAGCATTGCTTAGTCGGCTACAGCCGACTGGCACCTTTTAACTTATTTTATTTAAGAACAGAATTTGGTGTCTCCACACTGCAATTCGTATTCTGCCAATATTTGGTGAGGTTGTATAAGAAATTAGCCGAATCCTGCCAGGGCGGGTACTCTGCGATTGAAACAGGACATGGCTTGCCTCAGATCACGCCTTTTGTGTATATTTTGGCAATGCGCTAATCTCGTAAAGATATTTGCTTTCCACTGGCAGAGCGTTTGCAGCCAGAAGATGTGTCAATGATCTTGGGGGTCGTCAAGTCAACAGAGAGTAACTGCCCAACAGCCTTAACCGCAGTTCCTGGCATTGGAGAGAGCAGCTGCCGGCTGAGCGGTCGACGATCACCATGTCGTTCAGGATGCGCGAGGTTAGGGCGCTGCTGCGCAAGGACGTGCTCGTGCGCTGGCGCCAGAAGGGCCTCACGCTGACATTGTTCGTCTGCCCGGTGCTGATCTTCATGCTGCTTTACCTGATCCGGCTCAAGTACGGCTCCGAGCAGATGGATGCCTGTCAGTTTCCCACACGTCTGCTGCCCACCAAGAATCAGGTGGTGCCCAGCGCCTTCTCCTACATCTGCAGCATCGAGAACAAGTGCCTGAGCACCGAGCCCTACGAGGAGTACTCCAAATGGCAGGGGGCACCGTAAGTCGAAATCCCCAACTAGCTGCTGGTTAGCCGCCTTTGCTGATCTTCTGCTTGCAGCTTGCATTCCGTCATCGATATTGTGAACGTGTTTGTCACCGACGATCGTCTGTACAATGCGGTCATCGAGCTGCCGGAGAAGGCGAACTTCGTGAGCGCCGTGACCACCCTGGTCACCAGCAATCACCTCGATCTCATTCGCAGTGAGTACTCGCCGAGATCTCGAATCCTTGAGCCCGTTTACATCGTTCCATTGATCCTTCGCAGGTAACATCAGCGAAATTGTTTCGTTGGTTCCCGAAATTGAGCGCCTGATGAACTACAGCTTTGATATCACTAAACTGTTTTCAAGTAAGTCGGCAGCCCCGCACCCATTTGTAACTGTACTCACAGGTAGAGCTGCTCTCTCCCTCTCCCTCTCCCTCTACCCCTCTCTCTCTCGCTGTCTCTCATTGGCAGATCGCGAGACATTCGTTAAGCTCGGCGTTCTGCTCTGCGGCCATCCCTTCCCCAGCACGGAGAGCATTCCACTGGTCAACGACATACTCTACTCCGAGGACTTTAGCGAGGTCAACGACGATGAGCTGAAGGCCATGCCAAGTACGTGCAGATCTCACTCCTGTGGCTTTCTTTTAAATATCTCTCTCTCTCTCTCTCATTCTCAGCCAAGTATTGCAAGCGTTTGTACCTGGACGTCACCTCGACGAATCAGGGCAAGCTCACGTGGAACTTTATCAAGCCCATAATACAGGGCAAAATCCTTTATACGCCGCCCGGTGCGGACGTCGAGAGCATTGTCAAGTTTGTAAGGCCTCATTTATTTAGAATCGATCTGCGATCTGTGTGCTAAAAGTCGCCTCTTGCAGACCAATGGCACCTTCGAGGAGCTGGACCGGCTGAAGAAGCTGTCGGGCGCCGCCGCCGCCATACTCACCAAGCTGCGCACGAATGCCACCTTCCAGGAGTCCTTTGACAATCTGCTGAAGCTGGCGCGCTCGCCGCTGGTGAAGAGCCTGGTGGGCGACGACTTTGACATCGCGGAGATCGAGCGCGTCCTGAACTATGTGCGCAGCAACAAGCTCATCTACGAGATCCTGACGACGATCAGCGATCTGGTCGAATGCCTATCCGTCGACCGATTCGAGCCGGTGCCCAGTGCCGAGCAACTGCAGCATCGGGCATACGAGCTGAACCAGCAGCGACTCTTCCTCGCCGCGCTCAACTTCGAGAGCGTGGCGGGCGAGCGCATCAGCTACCGACTTCACATGGACACGGACAATACGCAGCCGACGTTCGAGAACAAGAACCGGTTCTGGTTCCCGGGACCGGCGGCCAGCATGCTGGTGGATCTCAAGTACCATCGCGGCTTTGTGCAGCTCAAGCAGATGGTCGATTTGGCCATCATCAAGCACAAGCGCCAGGAGCTGGGCCCCGTCGAGGAGCCCGACTCCGATCAGTCCTCACGGCCCGTGATCAGCTTGCAGCGCGTCAACGATGACGACGATCTCTTCAACGACGACGACGACGACGACGACGACGACGACGACGCCGACAACGCCGACGACGACCTGGAGCGGGATGCGCCTCGCAATTCGCAGACGACGCTCGCGCCGCAGCCAGCTGAGACGACCATTTTGGATGGGCAGGAGGAGCAGGAGACCACCCCGTCGGAGGAGACAACCACCCTGTCCACGCTGAACCCGGACTTTATGTTCCTGGCCAATGGCGAGGTGACGGCACGCAGCGAGCGTGACGAACTGGCGGAGCTGAAGGGTCAAGAGGTCAGCAAGGGTCGCTTCAAACGGCAGGGTATCCTGGATCTGATCAGCAGCTTGAACGGCGGCAACGACGACGCGAAGGACGCGAAGTTCGCCGTGGACAGCTTGCAGTTCTACACCAAACAGTTTCCCTATCCGGCCTATGTCAGCGACGAGTAAGTCAGCGACAATTCAAAAGGACTTCCCACTCAATTGGCCACTCCTTGCAGCTTCAAGCGCGGCATCTACCTGGCCCAAGCCGTCCAAGTGTCCTTCATCCTGGCCCTGGTCGTCGCCGTCGCCATGTGCGTGCGGGAGCGCATCTGGATGCGCGAGAGCCGCAACAGCATGGTGAGTGTGGCCTAGCCCAGCTATCCTTGGCTGGCATCCTTGAGCGTTCCGAGCACTTCTTCTTCGGTCTTCCAGCTGATGCGCTCCATGGGCCTGCATGCGCACTCCGAGCTGGTCGCCTGGATTCTGATCAGCTTCGCGGAGCTGTGCGTCATCTTTCTGCTGGTCAGCGCTGTGCTCTACGGCGGCGGCATTCTGACCTACACCAACTGGTTCTTCATGATGTTCTACTGCCTGGTCTTCGGCGCCTGCCTGATCTCCTTCTGGTGAGTGCCGCCACCACCGCGGAACAGCCCGTCATTCCCGTGACTAACTAGCTAAACGCCCATTTGTGATCCTCAGCTATATGTGCTCCAACTTCTTTATATCGGCCAACATCGGTGCCGTCGCCGCGGCGCTCTTCTTCTTCATCACGCTCTGTCCGTACATCATCGTGCTGCTCTTCGATGCGAAGCTCAATCTGCTGGAGAGCTTCCTCGTCGATCTGTCCTTTACGACGGCCTTCGCCAAGGGCTGGAGCGAACTGATGCGCCTGGAGCTGCAGGAGCAGGGCCTCGGCCTGGCCCATCTGCTCCAGCTGGGACCCGCGGGCAGCGAGTGCGCCCTCGCCTTCCTCATGTTCGTCCTGGACCTGCTGCTCTACGCGGCCATTGGCTACGGCTATCAGCGCTACAAGCGCAGTATGTAATCCGGCCATCCATTCCCCATCTGAACTTGGTTCCAGCTAATCTGGCTTCGATTCCAGATAATTATAGCTTCGTGCGGGTGACGCGCGCCCAGCTGGACGCCAAGCTGGGCGCCTCGCTGAGCAGCGTGACCAAGATGTACGGCAACAAGTACGCCATCTCGAATCTCAGCCTGGACTTTGCGCGCAGCCAGGTGAGCTGCCTGCTGGGACGCAACGGCGCCGGCAAGAGCACGCTGATCAAGCTGCTCACCGGCCAGACGGTGCAGACGACCGGCCAGGTGCTGCTCGCCGGCGAGCACAACGTCGGCGTCTGCTGGCAGGACAACATACTCATACCCAAGCTGACCGCACGCGAGCACCTGGAGCTGTACGCACAGCTCAAGCTGGACGCCGTCGAGCGCGGTGAGCGTTCAACCGCCGAACAGGAGGTGCGCCGCACCCTGCAGAGCCTCAATTTCGGCCAGCACGAGAACTACTTGGCCTATCAGCTGTCCGGCGGCTACAAGCGGCGTCTGTGCGTCGCCATCGCGTTCATTGCCTCGCCCAGCGTCGTCATCCTGGACGAACCCTGCAACGGGGTGGATGCCAAGGCGCGCAAGGACATCTGGCAGCTGATCGAGCAGCTGCGCCAAGGACGCGCCGTTATCTTTGCCACGCACTTCCTGGACGAGGCCAAGTACCTCAGCGACGCGCTCTTCACCATGCGCCACGTGAGTCCTTCAGCCATTTGTGTAGTCCTTGATCCCTTGACCGATTTGTTTCGCTTCGCCTCTGGCGCTTCAGGGTCGCATTGTTGCCCAGCACAGCCGGGCCTCGCTGCAGCGGCTCTGCACCTCCGACTACAGCGTGAAGATGCGCTGCCTGGATCCGAACGCCTCCGCGTCCATTGTCCAGCAGGCGCAGCGGCTGCTCAGCGACAGCCAGGTGCTGCCCGGCCGGGAGCCGCAGAGTCTGAACATCAGCGCCAGCTATGCGCAGAATTTGTCGCCCGGCGCCGTTCAGTTTCTGGAGCAGCTGCTGGCGCAGGAGGCGGCGGGCGGCATCAGCGACCTGGCGCTGGACAGCAGCGGCAGCCTGGAGCAGGAGTTCGAGCAGCTGAATCGCGGCGACGACTCGCACAGCCTGCAGCTGGAGTCGACGGCCAGCATTGTGACCGGCGCCGACGATGTCAGCGAACAGCCGCCCGGCTTCTGGACGCAGTTCGGACTGCTCTGGGGCAAGCGATGTCGCCACCTGATGCGCAACTATCGCCTGCTGCTCTACGTGCTGCTGCTGCCGGCGATCTTCGAGCTGTGCGCCATGTGGTTCGTCAGCTATCGCCTGAACGACGACTTCGACACGGCGCTGCCGCTCAGCCGCGACCTCTATCCGCACAGTGCCCAGGTCCTCAGCCGGGAGCGATTGACGCACTTCACGGCGCCGCTCTACGACAATCTGAAGGCCAACTGCGACTCGGTGTTCGAGTGCAGCGAGTTCACGAACTCGCGCCAGGCCTTCGACTGGGTGCTGAACAGCCTGGACGAGTATCGCGGACGGCGCTATGGCGGCTACGCGATCAACGGCACCGGAGCCACCGTCTGGTACAACAACAAGGGCTACCACGCGATGGTGGCCTGGCTGAACGACCTGAATACGCAGCTGCTGCGCACCGCGCTCAATAGCACCGACTACGAACTGAGCGTGATCAACGAGCCCTGGAAGCTGGGCTATGCGGAGCTGAGCACCAGCTCGGTGCTGCGCCAGGCGGGCGACTCCTGCATGGTGTTCATACTGCTGATCGCATTCGGGCTGGTCGTCGCCGCCGGCTCCGTTTATCTTGTCAGCGAGCGCATCAACGGCGAGAAGCTGCAGCAGCGTTTGAGTGGCGTCAGCGCGGCCACCTACTGGCTGGTGGCCTTCCTCTGGGACTACCTCATCATGGTGCTGGCTCTGATCGTCTGCCTGGCCATTGTGCTGATCTTCAACATGCCCGTGTTCGTCGATCGCCAGCAGCTGGCGGGCATTGTGGTCCTATCCCTTATGTTCAGGTATGTGCGCAGTAATTTTAGTCCTGCCTTGTGCTCAACTTCAATTTCCCTTTTATTCCACCTGAATTCCCCTTATTTTTCATTTTCATTTTAATGCCAGTTTCCCTAAACTGTCTGCTTAACTTATCTTACCCTTTCTACCTATTTTATTTCAATTTTTATTTACTTTTAGTTCACACTTCAATTTCCCTTTTATATCACCTCAATTCAGCTTCGAATCCACTTGAATTTCACTGCTACTTGCACAAAAGCCTGTTTAACTTATCGGTTCTTCCTTTCCACTTTTAAAACAATTTGCATTTACTGATAGTCCATACTTCGTTTGCTCTTCTTATCCTCTTTGATTTCACTTGTTTTCCACTTAAATACATTTTTGTATCAATTCTCTTTTACTTGCTGTCTTTGTTTTCTATTCAAAGTTTTTTTTTTTTTGAAATTCCTTACCTCTTCCTCTTCCACTTCTATTTCACTTGTATTTCCACATACATTTCACTTTATTTTCTACTTAAGGTCTACTAATGTTCAGCTGATATTCCTGCAAAATTCTTGTCCATATCCTTTCTGATTTCACTTTAAATCCACTTATAATCCACTCATACTTTGTCTATTTCAACTCTTCTTCAATTTCAAGTGAACTTCTTTGCTTCCTCTTCAATTTCACTTATATCTTCTGTTTTATTTCGTTGTAATATGCCATTATCAGCACACTTCCACGCTTATTCCACTTCTAATCCGCCAAGTTTTCATCTTTATGCCACAGCTTCGCGTGTGTACCTGCCGTCCACGTGGTGGAGAAGATCTTCAGCGACTCGAGCATTGCGATCGTGGCCATATTTTGCGCGAATATATTCATACCACTGATCACCATGGGCGTCGTGCTCATCCTGGGCGTTGTGGGCGACGGCGCCGTCTGGGATAGCTGGCGGCACGGCCTGAACACGGCCTTCCTCGTCTTCCCGCAGCACGCACTGGGCGACGGCCTGCTGGAGCTGTGCAAGAACTACATGGTCGCCGCGGTCTTCAAGCGGTACGACATCGACTCCTACAAGCAGCCGCTGGCCAGCGATCTGCTGCAGCGCCACTTCACCGCCCTGGCCGTGGTGGGCGTGGTCTGTCTGCTGCTCAACCTGCTCATCGAGTGCCACCTGCTGAGCCTCGGCTGGCAGCAGGTGACGAGCCTGCTGGACTGCCAGTACCGCAGCGAGCTGCGCAAGCTGGGCCAGCTCAAGCTCGTCCAAATCGACAGCATCTTCAAGAGCTGCGTCAGCGCCGACGAGGCGCTGCGTGTCGAGAACGTCTGGCACGCCTACCGACGCGGTCGCTACGCGGTGCGCCAGGTCCACTTCGGCGTGCAGCGCGGCGAGTGCTTCGGACTACTCGGCAAGAACGGAGCCGGCAAGTCGACCATCTTCAAGATACTCACGCGCCAGCTGCTGCCCAATGTGGGACAAATCTACTTTGAGCATGTAAGCTACTCCAAATACTCTTTATAAGTCCCTTTAATTCATGAATCGGCGGTAAGAAAAGAAGCTATGGCCTAATGTCAGAAACATTTTAACATGTAAAATTCCCGAATCCATTCTTGCTAGATTTCAAAGATCCTTTACTTTGTCAGAGCTGAAACGATGTTCATGATTTTTATCATTTTCTATATCGTTTCTGCATTAAAGTTGAATTCGTATTTGAAAATAATATTTTTATATTAAAATATTATTTTAGAAAATTGGTTTTTGTTAAATTGAAAATCGGTTTTAATCGATTGCGGGTACCAAAATTAGTATTAAACGGAACTTATCTGAGGGATCGGTTTTTCGGTCAAAAATCAAGCCAAAATTTACCAAAATTTGGACATGTAAAGTTCCCGAATCTATACTTTCTATATTTTAAACTACCCTAACTTTGTCAAAGCTGAACCGATTTTCATGATGCTTACCATTTTCTTCACGGTTAACCTCTTTATCAATTCTGTTTATTTTTCCAAAAACATACATTTAATAATTACTTTACAAGTATATGTAATTAATGATTATAATGTATTAATTATAATATACATAATTATTTTCGAAAAGTCAAAGTCCCACATCTTGGTCAAAACTAAAACCGATTTTCATGCTGCTCACCATTTTACAATATTATATACTGCCCACAAATATGAACTGTCCATAGTCCATAATACTTTGTGGCCTGGATAGTAAATACACAAAAAATGACAATAATTAAGTAACGGCACAGGATTTGAACCGTAAACAAGTTGTTTGCCGCCGAGTTTCGAGTTTCAACCACAGCAGCTCATTAAAAACTCTTTTCACTCCCACTTGGTTCGCACAGCCCAGCATTTCGTACTGCCCGCAGAGCAATCCCCTGGACCCGCTGCTGACCGTGCGGGAGTGCATTCTGCTCTACGGGCAGCTGCGCGGCGTTCGCCAGCTGGATGGACTGCTGGAGCGCATCCTGGACACGTACGAGCTGCGCAGCTATCGCGATGTGCAGGTGAAGAGGCTGAGCGGCGGCAATCGACGCAAGCTGACGGTGGCCATCAGCTGCTGCGGCTATACGCCCACCGTGCTGATGGACGAGCCGACGAGCGATATGGATCCGGTGACGCGTTCCTTTGTCTATCGGACCATTGAGCAGCTGTTGGCGGCGCGTCGGGCGGTACTGCTCACCTCGCATTCCATATCGGAGATCGAGCACCTGTGCCAGCGCGTGGCGGTGCTCAAGGATGGCCAGATCGTGGCCAGCAACAGCCCGGCACAGCTGAAAGCCCAGCATGGCGCCTACTATGCCATCAGCTGCTTCTGCGCGCCCATTCAACAGGAGGCGCTGGCCAAGATGCTGCCCCAGCGCCTGCCCGGCGCCTGCGAGCTGCAGCACTATGCGCACAGTCTGCGCTTTCTGGTCAAGATCCGGCAGGCCAACAGCTCGGATCCGGCCGGCAAGCAGCCGACACTGGCCGAGCTCTTCGAGGCCGTGCGCGTTATGGCCGCCAGCCTGGAGTTGCCGGCCCACTTTGCGATCAGCCGGTGTCGCTTCGAGGCGGTCTTTGAGCGCATCCTGGACAACTGCGAGGCAGCCGCGAATGGTGGCTCCGATCTGCCCGCCAAGTCAGCGGCGGTCAGCGGCTCCCTGGAAACGGGCTACGTGCATTGCAGCTACGAGGAGACTACGACCTAAAACTAGAACACTCCACAAACCAATATACATATATATATATCTTTTTTTTTGTTTTACTATTTTAATTATAATAACTATTTTTATGTATATTTTTTTTTGAATAGACAAGTTATTTGTGATAAGATAGGACACTCCGTTCCGGTGATAAGTTTACGGTAAATGTTTTGGTTAGGTTTTCAGTTTTGCACGGGTTCGGATTGGGTCTTCCTCACAAGGGGTTTTGTGGTCTTTGAAGCTTAGACAAATTTAGAGCTTTAATCAGTGTGTATAAATGACTCACAGCTAGGTAAGGTACTTATCTAATCTAATGTACAAACGTCTTTCACAAGCGCCGGCGAGTGCAATTCAAGCGTTTCAGTCTCCGTTTGAGCTACTTACGAGTACTTATTCATAGCATATCTAGTTGAATACCTACGATTTATTTGAATACTTAATGATATCTGTTGAAATGTGTTTGCTTCTATTAAAAACCATCCAGTTAAGTCAGCGGGCTAAATCCAATTAAAGCCCTTATATGATAATATTATAGAATTTTGTATAACAAATATGTAAAACTAAATAATAATAATAATAATAATAAATAATAAATATGTAAAAGTTAACTGTTAACGAATAAAGTGAACAACTTTTGTGTAATATTTTGCTAAACTTAACCGTCCCTGTTCCCATTGGGATATATATAATGGTAAGCCAATTTTTTGTGAGCATATTCAGAGATCACAAGTTTCCGTTCGGAAAATAAAAATATTCAACTTTTTTATTTTTCCGAAATAGAAAAACGAAATCATTTAAAAAAATTACTATAATATTTTAATATAATATTTAATTCAAATCATATTGTGGGTATATTAACTTTAATGCCCTTTTCTACAAATTGAAAAAAAAAATCATTACCCAAACAGTTCTGATATTCATGAAATTTTGTTCTCTTCAGTTTCTAAATAAAAGGAGTAAGCAGAGTCAGCCGTTGAAACAGAAACTTTTTATATTATATATTTAATTAAGCTATTCAAAGCGCCAAAAATCCGAGCACTGGTCTATAGAAAATGTAATTATACCAAATGGTGTAACATTAACTAAAACGTGCCATGAAAAAGGAACCCGTCCCCGAATTGGAGAGCCAATCTCATTTCTATACGCTGACTGTGTGTGAGTAGGAGAGTGTGTGTGTGTGTGTGTGTGTGTGTGTGTGTGTAATGGACGCTTTTTAAGTTTTCCTATTCTATTGTATGTCCAAAACGGTAATGATAACGGGACAAGGATAGGGCGACGGGTTAGTTGCTGGGCAATCGCACGAAACAAGTCCTTTGCCAAAGGGCTTTGTCGAGGGGGTGCTTGGCATGATGTGGCGTAGTAACACCTACATTATTTTTTCAAAGGATTAAATTAAATTCTATTTGGTTTGGAAAAAACTGAATGCACCAGGTAAAAGATGCGCCTGAAATTAAATCAGCGAAAAATCAACATAATTAAAAATGTTCGTAAAATTTTTGCCTGGAACTGGACTCGTAACGTAATTAACATGCGCAGAGTGTGTGCGACTGTGTATGTGTGTGTGTGTGTGTGTGTGCATGGTCGTTTGTAAATGGAAATAAATGTGCGTAACGGGAAGTTTGTGCCTGGTAGTGTTGTTTTCATACCCAGTACCTTTTCATAGTTTCAAAAAGGCTAAGATATACTATTAATGGAATAAGCGATTTTTGCATTGCAATTTCCGTTCAACAACTTCATTATATATTTAATCCCATAAGCACTAAAATCTTACCCATTTACTAAAGGGTATATTGGCGTTATGCACCATAATCTGTCTGAATAATGCAGTTTTTCAACGCTTCCCAAACATTTTATTAAGACTGCGAAAATCTCTTTAAAGTTGATTTTCGATAAACTTATATTTTTGCGTGTTTGTTTTTAATTCAACACATTAATGAAGCATTCTGACCACAGGGTATCTCCCAGTCGAGCACTCTCGGTTGAACGACTCTTAATTGTTTTTGCCTCCTACATTACAATTGAAAATACTTCAACAATTGGCTGTGGCTTCAAATAAACAGAAAGAAGAAAAACAATGTTTACAATGGAAAGCAATTGATGCTCTTTTTCATCACATGTACCAATCAGAAAGCTTTTTATTATTAATATTATTAAAATTGTTGTTTTGATATTATCTACTTTTTATTTCCTATATATCTATTTTAAAATTGTGATTTATCATTTAGATCATTTATTTATTTATCATTTTATATATTTATTTTATTATAATCCATAACTTTGCCTGCCTAGGGCCTTTTGAAAATCGCATTTCCCAATCGGACATTTTTCGTTGCTTATTTATGATTATTGAAAATCCATATTCTGTGTATTTGGCAAGGGTATACATTGGTGGGCTTTATGAAAACAATATGTACGACTGAATATATATAAACACTATGGAATTGTTTGGTTGTTAGCATGCGCCCTTCATCGTTTAATGTTATTAAATGCAAAATTTTCTAATGAATTATTTTAATTATTGTGCAATTATTTGTTTATACTTCCGCTTGAATTATGCAAAACCAAACAAATTAAAGTTTTAATTACATATATCGATATTTTAATGCAATTGCTTAAAATAATAAGCAATTAAATATATGTAATTAAAGTAATAGCTGCTATATAACATAGGAATATAAAGGGGCAGCCTTCTTGACCTTTCAACTGTATTGGCCATACTTTTATTATATAAAGTATAAACGATTACAGAGTGGATAATATTAAACGAACTGGTGATTAACTTTTTAAGCCAATGTCTCGCCTTTAAGTTGGGTTCGTAAATCTTAAATTGTTTGCTGATTTTATTGGTTTAGCATTTGCCTTATAGTAGAAATAGATGCTGACAAGATATTTGAGGCAAGTCCCAAGATACAGTAGGCTTTGACAACAACCTTTGTTTGCCAAGTGAAGCGAAAGTTACTTCACCAGAATATTTTCAGTTGTCGACAACATTCACTTGCTCACAGACGAGCCCACTGTGAACTCGAAAAAAGTAAGTTGATTTAAAGGCCATACCTCTATTTGAATCCGCATCCTTGATCCACACGAATCAGGCAAATTAGCTAAATATTATAGCATTTATAATGGAGGGACCTCAAGTGGCCGTGCACATGAACAGCAACGGCAAAGTGATATACGGCTGGGAGCGGGGACTTGATCTGATCAAAATCAACGATGCCTTCATTTTCAAGGACGAAATTTGGTTTCTGGTTCTTTGGGAGGGCTGCGAATTGCCGGAGGCGGTGCCCGCGAGTCTTATGAATGACAACTTTCCCCTGCCCGTTATTGAGTACTACGAGAATGTCGCGATACTCGACTGAGCAAGAATAATTATTTGTGAATATTTTATAATAAAGAGAGTTACCAAATTTCGATTTCCCGTTCCACCTTGTTCATGTTATGACTGTATCCATAATAAATATTAAGCACAAACTACTTCAGGCGATCAATTTTCCTGTCAGATTTCAAGAATTTGTTGTCTGGTTTTAAGAGTAGAATCCCTTTTGAGGAACTTAAACTGTGTCTGTTTCGGTTGCTTTGAGAAAATTAAATTTACCCAATTTAAGGCACTAGCGACAAATATTCGTGGCAAACCTTGAGAGATACATTCAGCAAATTTGTCAAGTAGACAAGTTCTGATGAAGATCGCTCAAAATTCGATATTACTTCGATATTACTGCAGGTGCCCGTTAGTAAGTTAATGCCTTGGAGTCACAATCTTAGTGTGTCCAACCCATTAACAACAACAAGTAAGAACGTTCCAGTCGGTTGTAGCCGAATAATTTTTTAAGGGAGGTCATCCGTAATCTGTGTGCAAAAATTTGATGCATCTAGCTTTAAAACTGAGGGAGATATATAGATTGAATCGATTTGCCACGCCCCCAGTGGGCGCAATAAAAAAATACTAACACTTTGTTTGACACTGATATACACGAGTATATATTCCAAGTTTGAAATATCTAGCTTCAATAGCCACGAAAAAAATGGCGTTCATACGGACGGACGGACGGACGGACGAAAGACAAGACGGAAATTGTGCAAAGAGAGTACATTGTACACTGAGAGCGCCATCGAGCAGCTGCTAAATTTAACATACTGTCAAGACGAAATACTTGTCTTTCAATCTGTTCTAAAACGGCCTCAAGTAGGCTGTGCATTGGCATTAGAATTGTTCTCGCATTGGCTTTGAACACAGTTTTGTTTGACAATGTTTGATGCATTGATTTTGCAGTAACAGCAGCGTTCCACACCATTGAGCACGATTCCCAGCAGGCCTAGGACACGTTATTACTACATACATATAAACACTCCCCCGACACTCGCTCCGAGCTGCGAGAGCAAACAGGCCGCGATGTCCAAGATCAATAACAAAGAGAAGAAGGCGATCAGAAATCACGCGGCGCCGAGTCGTCGTCTGGCGGCGCCGGTCAGCGTCAATGGGGATTCCCTGTTCGGCCAGCTGGATGACGAGGATGCGGGCAAGGCAATCGTCTCGTTGCGCTTCCAGGAGACATCCTTGCGTCACTCGGACGTTCAGCTGCTGCAAGGAGCGCACACAATCAACGAGCGCCTGGTCGGCTTCTACTACGCCTATTTGCAGGGCCGGCGCTACAAGACGGAGCCGGATCTGCATTTCCTGACGCCAGCACTGGCGTTCAGCATGCGGCACATGGAGGTGCGGGAACGGCGACGTCTGGCGCGTAATCTGCAGCTGGCGAGCAAGCGGTTCGTCTTTGTGCCGCTGGCCGACAGGTCGCACTGGTCGCTGCTGCTGGTGGCACGTCCCGACCGCAAGTTCTACTACTTCGATTCGGAGGACAATGTGCACTTGAGCCTGGCGCGTTTGCTGCACGAGCAACTGCGGAGCACGCTCGGTGCGGAGGATTACGCCTTCACCGTCGGCCGCTGCCTGCAGCAGGGCAGCGGCAAGGGTCACGAATCCGGCGTTCATCTCATGTGCATGACCGACAACATGGCCGACTACGTCACGCGCTGCGGCTACGCCACCAGCACGCTGCTCGTCTCCGTCCAGGAGGTGCGCGGCAAGAGGGGCCACCTGCTGCAGCTCATCCGCATGCTGGGCGGCATCCTGCCCATGTCCGGCTCCAAGTCCTCGTCATCGACTTCATAATTGCCAGCCACACAGAAATCGTGTATCTCCCCATCCAACTAAAGCCTCTCCTAGAATTGTCTTTCCCAGATTTCATACAGTTTATTAAACTGAAACAGATGCTAATGAAGAGTTGGTTCAGATTCTACTTTGAAGAGCGTTTTATAGAAGATCTCTTCTATTCTTTATCTTCGATTTGTAGATATTTCAGTGACGGCAGCTTGAGATGTTCTCTCGGTCTACGGATTGTCTGTTTGACGCTCTTTGGAGACGTCTCCTTCACATTTCGTGTCAAAAAGGTTTTTTTTATATTTTTTTTACAATTAGAAGCTATATTTGCCATTCAATTGTCAAATATCATTTAATCCTTTAAGTGAAAATTTTTTAAATTGAAACCAATCGCAATTTCGCTCCAACAATCAAGTCTCGATTATAAGATCCAGAAAATTGTAACATATTTATAACATCTTCAGCGTAGACTAGACTTCCCTAGAGTATTGCCAATTTAGCATTTCTCCGCACAGATTTGTTGTTTTATTTTTAACGGAATCTTTTTTTTTTTTTTTCCGGATTCTATATATTTTTTAGTTTATATGTATTTATTTTTTTAAAACTAAATTCGACAAAACATTGCAATATTCACTCGATCAAGTGGCAAATGTTTGAAAAGTGCAGCCTACATATTCTAAGGCCGGGGAGGGCGATATATCGTTGCCTTAATTCGCAGCTAAGCTGCGCAAATAACTCAATTAGTTCTTGCGCTGCCACGCCTGCTTGAGACGCCCAACTCCACCTCCTTCGGCTATTAAGCATAAACTGGCAGGAGTTCCTAAGGGAGGTGCAGGATTTTAAGGGAAGTGCGGAGCATTTCGCCTGGCGCTAACTTCGTTTCGCCTTGCGCCAAAGTTTGGAGCCAGGCGCGTTGATGAAGAAGTCCATAAAGGTGCGAAGCCCAGCGGCTGCCTCTTAGCCCCGCCGCCCTCTTCAGCTCTTCTTCATCGCAGCTCATCTCTCAGCTCTGCGAAGCTCGCCTCTCCCTCTCCCTCGCTCCCCTCTCCCCCTCTCCCCCTCTCTCTGCACGGGGATGGCAACAGCTAGAAATAAACAAAAAGCAACTCGACGCCAGAGGGCGCCACAGCAAATGGCAAATACATAAAAGCAGCTGAAAACCCAAGGAGCAACAACAACAACAACAACAACAACGGCAACACTCGACGCTGCAACTGTAAAGTAAATTTCAAAATGGCGTGAAAATGTAAGCG
This sequence comes from Drosophila colorata, assembly GCA_035041545.1. Taxonomy (NCBI): domain Eukaryota; kingdom Metazoa; phylum Arthropoda; class Insecta; order Diptera; family Drosophilidae; genus Drosophila; species Drosophila colorata. Next base: position 17,918,743 of record JAWNLD010000490.1, on the reverse strand, counting down.
AAAAACAAAGTTAATTGTTGGCCGTTTGCCGCCGCTGCCGCCGTCGCTGTCGCTGCCCGCTGCCCGCTGCGACGTCGGCCATTCAAGACACTCACACACACACACACACACACACACACACACACACACACACACACACATACACACTCACACAAGAGCTTACAAATTGCAATCTGTTCGAAACGCAGAAATCTCTCGAATTAGCTGTGGTAACAAACTAACGGTAATCATTATAGTCATATATATATGTGTGTGGTTCGCTTCGATTAGACGCTCGTCAATTATGCAGTCCTAAAGTGGTTTTTAAGCCGCTTCCCGAGCAGTTTATCCCAATACAACAGCAAAACTAGCGCCGACAACTGTCGGACACAATTTAAAGGCAGGGCAAAGTTGGCAATGAACAAGTGAAGGATATTTCAAGGATCCAACCTAGTGCAAGGCCCTAACGAGGAGCCGAAGCGCCAAGGCACCAGCTGGCCGGAGTATCTAAAGCGGAGTGGCTGGAGAAAAATTGGGCGATCTTTGAGAGATCCTCGAGAGTAAAGTGAATAGCAAGCATTTGAGTAAGCAGGCGACTACTTGTGGTTTTAGGGAAGATAGTTCAGATGGACAGACAGACATGATTTTGAGGCTGGCTAAAAGATTAGGTTTATTTTATGTGGTCGCCTGGCGTGACAAAATTGAAATATCCTGGACAATGTTAGACAAAGGCTCGAGTTTTTAAAAGAAATCTGAAAGGATTCCAGTCTCGCGAATGCTGTTTTTAGTGCTTGCTTATTTGTGTATAGGGTATTCATATTCTGCATGTATATTACGTATACGCCATCGCAATATGCAACTTAATAACCGTAGTACACTGACCTTGACCGAATCCAGCCAACTTTCACTGCAGCGCTCTCCCCCCTTGGTGGATATTTAATTTTTCATTCTCATCAGCGGCGCCATCAGTGGCCCATTACCAATTAGAGCAGGACTGAAGCAGAATGCCCGGCCAAGGTCAATGGCCTGGTGGTGCGGTGCGTGGCGGCAAATCGGGGGGGTGATATTAAACACTGGATAGTCTGGCCATTAGGCGTGCGCTTCGGGCTTAATTAATCATTGCAAAGTGAGCTTTTGGTAGCGTAAAAAAAAAGAACCGAAAAAAAAGGAAAAGAAAACTTAGCAAAAAAAACAAAAAAACTGTTCGACATAAATGTGATTTTTTTTCCGGCTCGCCATCGTCCGTTTGCCTTTGCACAATGCTCGTTTCCGGCTGTCCGGCGCAGGGCACACAAATTACTTAAAGATAGACGAGCTGCAGCCAGGCGCTGCCTAAAGAGCTGGTGCAGGAGCAGGAGCAGGAGCAGGGTGAGTAAGGGAAGGAAAGGGCAGGGCAGGGCAGGGGAGCGGGATCAGAAGCGGATGCAGAAGGAACAGGCTGACGGCAACCACGCGTTATATCCGTTTCCGTTCAACTTCAACTTTCGCCTCGCCGCATTCAACACTTTGTGCATTGAGTGATGAAGTTTCGCCCGGTCGCCTGGCCAGGTCTTGCCTTGCCTTGCCTTGCCTTGCATTGGCCTTCGCCCTCGTCCCGTCCTCGCTTTGTTACTGTGCCCGGCTCCGCGTCTCCGGTCGTGTCGCCGGCTTCTGACATAAGGCATAATCATTTTTTTTCCCTGCTGAATTGTGCGAAGCAGCGCTTTGGCAAGTGATAAAATGTTTTATGTGCTCGAGTGTCTGATAACAATAAATAACGCCTTCAGCGGAACCCGGCGGACAACTGGGCGAACGGGAGACCAGGCAACAAGGCAACCAAGCGACCGGGCGACCGGGCGAACAGTGGACCAGCGGACACCGCCGGGGACATGTAAACAAATTGGCGTTGAAAGCCCGTTGACGGGTCGCCATTGTCGGGGCCAAGGAGGCATTGATTCTGCGTAGCATCAAATGAAATTTGTGGCAAGTTGTTTGTTTAGGCTTCAGCCGATAACCCGGGGCGGTTAGCCGCCTGAACCCTAGCCCCATTGTTTTTCTTCCTCTCAATTTGGTTTTGGCCTATTTGCATTTTAATGATGAATTGTAATCAACATCAATTTGCGGCCTTCGCTCTACATTTAGATCCTTGGCCTATTAATCATCACGCCCATTGTTTGCCGCCAGCCCCTAATCCTCAACCCCTAACTCCTAATCCACCGACCCTTAACCCGCCCTATGTGTGAAATATTTGACGAGCTTGCGAAATCTTCGCTCCTCGGGCCTTTTTACGAGTAGCTTTCCAAAAGCGCTTGGCTTGAAACTAATTTGTATACAATAATTAACATATATTAAAACGCAATAGTTTTACCCAATTTATTTCGGAGAAAAGTGCTGTTAAAAAATGTTGAACCGATTTTAGATAGAAACATTTATTTGCCCCTGAGCCAAGTAGAGAAATTAAATATGATGTAAATCGAGTTTCCCAACGGGATTGGCAGGTGCTTATTAGGTATTATTATATATATTACAAAATATTAAATATTAAAAAAAAAACACTTGCATTATTTAATTTATTTATCTAATATTTATAAAGTTTACTTTGAATATTTTGCCAGGCAGCTTACAGAACGGACGAGATTAAAGTTTCTTCAAAAAAATTTCTGCTGATTTTCTGATAACAAAATTATTAAATTCCTAATATATCAATTATACTTATGAATATGGAAATATGATTAAAATTTATATAATAATTTTTTGTGACATTTTTTTTTTAAATTAAAAATAAAGTATTCCCAAAATTCACAGAGGAGATGTCTGAATGTAAAATAATCTTAAGGTTGGCCGTTAAGCTGAAAAGTTCAGACAGATTTCTTAAATCGCTGGCTACGTGGATTCAAGTTCGTATTAGAAGACAAATCAATAAAAGCATTTAGCCAAAGTGCCGGGTCTTAAAACTCCGAGACGATGTGTGTGCTTTAACGATGTCCTTCCCCGCGCACTTTTGACATCAGCCGTGCTCGCTGTTTGCTTGGTTCTGGGCTCTCGGCGTTCAGCTGACAGACCTCGCTTTCGCTTCCCTATCGGTGTCTGGTGCCTTTATGACAGTCGCCTTAATTAGCGCACTGCTCGCTTGGAAGACGGCATCTATCGGGCATCCATCGGCTTGTCAACAGCAACGCCCCGTTCGCTTGCACCCGTTAAGCGTTAAGGTAAGCGGCTAAGTGGCAGACGTCCTACCCCCCGTCCTTTAACCCGCCCCGGAGGGCGTGCCTGCCCCACATTGGCCTTAGCTGGGGCTGGCAGCAAAAATTGTGACAGAGCGACGACAGCGTTGCATTTGGTGCAATTGAAATCGAAGTCGCATCTTTCGCCGTTTCTCAGTCTCTGCTCTCTGCTCCGCTCTCCGCTCTCCGCTTTATGGCTCCGCATTCCACGTGCTGCTGAGCCTGCTGGTGTTTGTTCGTCTCCTGGCAGCCGTTGCCATGTTTCAAGTTGGCAAATGGCAAAAAGGCGTTGATATTTCAGAGTGCAGGGCGTGTGGGGCGGGCGGGGCGGGCGGGGCGTGGCAAGCAAATATGCTCACATTGCTGACACATTTGACGGAGACATCGCACGGATTTCTGGCAGCAGCCCGGCGATGAACAGCAGCAGCATTTTTTATTTCAAAGTCAAAGCGCGTTGGCTGAAATTGACAAAATCACATGCAACTGGCTGATGGGGGCAGGCCGAGGGGCACGCCGAGGGGCAGCAGCAGTCAAAGTGTGCAGCTACTTAAGCTCAACTGTTCCACAGTGCCGGGGCACGAAGCATACGCATGTCTATCCACCCGAGCATGTAAGTCAGCCTAGGAATCCAGCCGGAGCAGAAGAAGAAGCAGAAGCAGAAGCAGAAGAAGGCGGTGCACACATTTGTCAAGAGGAGCACCTAGTTGGAAAGAAGTCGCAGAAGTTCCTCGGGAACCCGAATCTGCTCCTTAACCCGGCGACACTTGGCTGCCTTTGCTGCCTTTGCCTGGAGCGTCCTTAGCCTGGCTTGTTAGTCCTGGACTTGGTAGGCACGCTGTCTTCAAGCTCTATTTGAACTTCCTAGAGTACAATTTTTATATTCTAATTTTGTCACGAAATGTGCAACGCATAGAGGGAGACGCCTCCGACCCTCTGAAGTAGATATACAGGGTATCTGCGTTCAAATAGTTTTTGAAATTTCGCATTAAATATTTGGATTTTAAACAGAATTGAAGCCCACTTAGCAGGCAACAGCGTTTGGGGTTAGTTGGCAGGTCGGCTCGGGGCGGGGCGGGGCGGGTCAGGCAAATGAGGACAGTTGCGTAGGGGCCGCGGGAGGCGGAAGGCAGGACGTAGCTGGTGCTCGCCTCGTCGTCCCATCGATTTCCATTTCCGGCTCATATGCTTGCAGTTTGTTCACGACAAGGCCAAGAAATGGGCGCGCCTGGCTGCCACGCCCACTTAAAGCGGCGGGCTGTGCCCAAACTGAGCCAGCGTGGCAGAAGGCCGTGCACGTAATGGAGGCGCCGCCGATGGAGTTGCGCGCATAAAACAAAGAATTTGACGCAGCATAAAAAATGAGAAATACTTGGAACTTTTTTCAAAAATGTGCCCGTTGTTGTTGTTATTGTTGTTGCTGTTGTTGTTGCTGCTGCTGCTGCTGCTGTTATTTACCCAGCAGCTCTTCACCTGAGTACGCCGGAAGCTGTGCTTTAAAATTAACTCGAGACAGTGAGACGGCTCGTCCTTGTGCTCGCCCTCGTCCTCGTCCTCGCCCTCGCCCTCGCCCTCGTTACCATTCAGCTCCTGCCCCTTCCGCACGCTGAATGCGCACTTAATGAGCGTTTAATTGGCTCAGTGTTTACAAGGTGCCATGCCAGGGGCGGGGCGGGAAGGGGTCGCTAGAAATGGCAGAATGCTGCAGGTGATGGCTTGGCGGTCGGCGGGGTCTGTGGCATCTATGGGATGTGCGGGGTCTGTGGGCTTTGGCGCAATTTGGTCGCCGGTTCGAGTTGATTGAATTTCTTGTAAAAACTTTTTAATTGCATCCCATTGTTGTTGATCGGCTAAATAAATGTTTGTTGCGCTTAAATTGTTAAATTTGTTAAATTGTTAAATCGTTAAAGTGTTCAGCTGGTAAATTGCTCTTGTTTATGTTCATGTTGGGCCGGACGTTGCATTTTTGCGCGACGCATTGTAAATAAACGCGTGTAAAACGCGCGCCACATTCGCGACGCGTTTTCATTTCGCAAATTGTTTTCGCTTGGCTATCAAAGCCATAAAACCGAAACAGAAAACAACAACAACAAGCAGTTTCAGCAAGGACTACAAAGCAAACCGAAACACGTTTCAGATTTGTACAAGGCCCCCACCCTCCTCCCACGTCCCCCTTCCCGGTGGGTCGAGCGCCCGTCTCAAGTCGCGTGCCCCTTTGCCCGGCTGTAAGTTCAGTGTTCATGATTTTATTTTCAAATGCTGCAGCATTTTATGTGGCCATTAAAATATTTTATTGCTCTTGGCGTAAATTTAAGCAATAATAAAATAAAAAAGGCGCAAGCAACAACAACAACAGAAAGGCGAATAGCAAGATGAAGATAATAAAGAAGAAGCAGCAGAACGTGAGCCAACCTCAAAAACATCCCAAAACATAAGTAAAAACAACTCAACCTCAGTTGGTATTTTTTTTCTGTTTTTTTTTTTCACCCACCCCCTGCTCCGGCGCACAATTTTGTGCGGACTTGATTTGTGCCCGGTTTCGTTTCGTTTCGTTTCTTTACGTTTTGTTTTTCTTTAGTGAAAATTTAATTTGCATTTACGCATAAAATGCCGCTACACAATTTTCGGGCATGCCAGGGCCAGCCCCGGAACCGGCGCCACTGCCAGCGCAGACCCGCCGCCAGGCTCCAGGATAACTCCATCGTTGCAAGCACAGTCACCGCTGCCGCTGCCACTTGCGCCTCAGCAGTTTTTTTGTAAATATATTCTTTTGGCTGCCACTCGGCGCAAGTTTGACTTACACCTAGCTGGCCATTCTATATGCATACACGTGCGTGTGCGTGTGTGTGTGTGTGTTCCAACATATTCTGCGTGCGCTATGTGTGGCAGCAGCTGTTCTCGGCCCAACCCCTCCCCCCTTCCCTCCCTCCCTGCCGCAGAGCTGAACTCAAGTCAACGTGTTTGGGTTCGGGTCTGCGCGACCCTCTGCCCCTTTTTTGTCGGGAATGCCACGCATATAAATGGCATTCCATTGATTTACTTGTGCCAAGCGAGCTATTTTTTATTTTCGGCAGCTCTCAAAATTTTACTCTTGAAATCCAGTCAAAGTTGTAAGCTACTTTAAATTGCATTATGCCTTTAAATACTGCAGTACCAGTTTTTTTCAACGAATTTTAATTGAAACAATTCGTTTAATGTGAGGCTGTAAAAATGTATTTTCAACAAATTCGAGATTCTTCTTACATGACTTCAACTTTGTGAATTATTGGAGTTTTACTTAACACTAAGAAACATATTTAAATTTTAGTCCAAGTGCTTGGACATTGAGGCAACTGAACAACGAGGATCTGGGTTCGAATCTTAGGCTAGTGTATGGATGTAGTGTTTGTTTTAGCCGAAGATCAAAGCAGTCTATTTAAAACAGTTAGGTTAATAGTTTTTAACTATATCCTGTAATTAAAATAATAATAAAAAGCTAAATTGAATTGAAATTATGCGGTATTTTAAATCTATTTGTTGTGCAATTTTTTGTGCCATAAATTAAAACCCTTCGCCCAGTTTGTGGTAATTTAGCAGCCAGCCAGTTGGTAGACAGCGCATTCTTATTGTTCTTTTTTTGTTTCCACCGCTGCTGCTGTTGCTGTTGCTGCTGCCTTTTTGGCAGGATATAAGTTGATTGCTTTCCTTTGGCAGTGCATATTTCTTATCATTTGTTTGTGTTTTTATCTTTGTTTTTGCCTTTACTCCAAAGTCTTTCCACAGCGAGCTGCATTTAATTAATTGGAACTGGCCATTGATGGATTTCTCGATCGATATTAAATGGTTAAATTACTTTTTGCCAGTCTTAAATGTTTAATTTTCATGAATATGCGTATACGCAATTTTTGACGGCAAGCCCACATTGCCTTTTTAATTTATGCAGAATGGAAAGCCAAAAAGTCCTGCGGCTTGGCACGGCCGAGTACCGTGAAATGCAATAAGTTGGTAAATATTTGCACCATCTGCGAAATGTACACAAATGAGAAGCACTTTTGGGCCGAGTGAATTTATTATAAATAAATAAAAAGCTATTAGGATTTGAGAGGTGTGTGCTGACAATGGTCGTTGGGGAGTCAGAGCCCAACACATCGCCGAGGGCGGAGCTGATGGCGCTGGAGTAGGTGTACTTAGGTCAAACCTGGGGCGTTAAATTGCTGTCAACTTGGCATGCGACGTTGTTTGGCTTTGGCTCTGGCTCTGGCTCTGGCTATGGCGCTGGCCGTGTCGGATTTGGTATAGCCTGACCCGATGAACTTTGCGATTGGGAAAAGGCTACAAAAGGTGGCGGGCACAAAAGAAAATCAACGTTTTATTGAAATGGACGCAAATCGCGTCGCTCTCGCAAATTTGCAAATGAAGTGCGACGAATTGTAAAATGGAATTGGATTCGTTGCCTGTGACTGCTAATGAAATGCGATAAAATGTCATCCAGCCGTAATAATGCTGACTACCTCCGCCCGCCCCCCAATTTGGCGCCCCTCGACTGTAGCTGTTAAGGTTGGGGAGGGACGGACAGTTCCATTCCCTGCCATGCAACATGCCATTGATCGATTTAATTTCGGGCGCTGTTTTGTCGTTTCGATTTGACGTTCGCTCGGATTTGCCGTCGATTGTGCGGAAATTAGTTGACGTTCACCAAACTGAAATCAAACTGCGATTCCAATTGCGTTTTCATGGCGCCGCGGAGCAATGTAACACCCACAGATTGCAACATTTTATTCAAACAAAACGCGAAGCTCCCCGTCTGCTAAATGCGATATTGGAAAATAGTCGAAGCCACCGGCTTATGATATGTTGATGGAACTACGTTTAACATTTTGCTGTTGGACAACTATCTATTATGGATCTATTGAAAAATCAGGCAATTCAAATAAATTAATTTTCAGTCTATGAATGGTCTTCATGTGAAAACTTGCCAATTAAATGCTGATTGGTTTCAAAAGTACTGTTTAAAATATAAATATGTTAGCTTGAAAAGTGTAGCCAGAAATGCAATTGCCCAACTTATTTTGGAAAAATATATTTTATATTATTATATAGTATTATTCGATATTAGTTTCTTATATCGTGTTATAGATATTTGGCATCTGGAAGATACGTTTGTATCCGAAAGATGGTTAGATATCTGATAGATACTTTTGAACATACATAAACACTAACATTCCCCTTTATATCTTATGTATTTTTTTTTTATCTCATATCTACTTTTGCTTATAAATATATTTTTGTACTTAATATCATATCTAAAGGATACAGTTGCTTTTCATGGTTTCTTATCTTTGTAACCTTATGTCCTTTTTATAATTTGAATACTTTTTATGGGGGTTTTCTCCTGTTTCACGCATGTGTACTTAGTCGGAGCAAACTCCAAAGATATGTTTTGTGAAATATATTATATTTATCACAGAGCGACTTTTGGTGCCTGTTGTCTGCTGCTGCCTGGTTGAAGGATTCAAGCTAAGCGAGCGCAGTGGCACTGACAAAAACAAGGACTAATTTGTGCAACAAACTCGCTGCTATCGAGCCGAGAAATGTAAATCAAAACTTGGTCGAGTAGCTTGCTAATTAGATTAAGACCAAAAAGCAGGTCCAGGACGAGGAAAAGAACGAGGACCAGGACCAGGACTAGGACCGGGACCAGGACCAGGACCAGGCCCAGGCCCAGAAGCCAACTGCAGCTTGAGCAAAAGCAGAGTGGAGCCAGCTTAATTGTAACACCAGGATGCATTGCTGTTGACAATTTGGCTGATGCTTTTTGTTGCCGCATGCAAATTTTGAATGTGCGCCAAGTGGCAAGATTGTCGTCGTACTGCGAGTTTCAAGTTCCGGGTTTCTTGCTGCCGCTGCGCTTAATTATTTCCTTGGCCGACAATCAACAATCAGCATAATTCTGACACGCCCACTTGGGGGCGTTTGGCTAATGAAAAATGAGCAAAGTTTCAGCCAGCGATTTTGCATCCAAAAAGTTCAACGAGCCACTCCGCTGACACTTTTGGCACTGCGCCCGAGCAGGGACCGACCGGCATCCTTCTAGAATTTCCGTTGCTTCAACGGGCGTTGCAGCTGATCCTTGTTCATGTCTTGACATCATCAATGTTCCACTTTATTCCGCTTTATATTATTAAATGGCAGCTGGAAATCAAATGACTGACAACATTTTAGCTTGTCACTTATCGAGTGAACTCTTGAAAAAGCCGATCAATTTCCAATTGGAACATTAGTGAAATTCGTATTCCAAGAACTTATTGGTTCTCAAGTATAGTCGATCTAAAATAACATTTTATTATTTATTAAACATTTAAAAAAACAAAAAATATGTATTTAATGTATTGCTTTCGACATTCTCAAAGGTAAATAAGTAAAAAACAACTTGAAAGCTAGAAGCTAATTTGGCATTAAATGCTCACACAACAAATATATTTGGATTTGCTCCTTTTCGATTTCTTCGCAATTTTTAGCCAACTTATGAGGGCAAAGAGCGTTGCCCAAAACACAAGTGAGACACGTGTGAACTCAGCTCAATTTCCAGTTTTACTTTGGACCAGCGCTGGTGTCAGCCAATGACACCATAAACGAAATGAACATCATACAGAACATAAACAACAATAACACACAGGTGTACATGGGGCTGGACAGCACTTTCTCTGGCCGTGCTCTATGCTTAAATTTCGATTTCGATAGGCAAAAAGTGCATAATTTATGGCCATGGCCAACACTTTGGCTCAGCTGCTTTGATAGTTGTCTTTAAACGACCCGCTCCCTATATGTTTGTGTGTGCGTGTGTGTGTGTGTGGGTGTATTTCATAGCCTTTTACACATACCTACAACTATCGATCTCACTTAAGCCCAGGCACATGGGCTGTTGCCGGGCCATATGCAAACGGGCAATAAAATTTAAATATTTTGCATATAAATCAAATCGATGGGAAATTTCGGTACAAAGCCAAGAGCCCAAAGCCCACAAGAACCGTACCGAAGCGTCCCAGCGGTGGCATACACTACTCTCCCCTCAACCACACACACACACACACACACACGCTACAGTCGAAGTCCGTTCATGTGACTGCTTCTGTCTGAGTGCAAACTGTCTCTGTCCTGCTGCATACGTGCGCTTGTCACTTGCCGCTTGCCACTTGCCGCTTGCCGCTTGCCACTTGCCGTGCGAGCCAAAGTCAAAGCGTCGATGCTCAAAGGACCCGTTTCCGTTTTGTCAACCTGAGAGTTAGAAACTAGCAGCAGGAGCGAAGCGCGAAAGCACGCTCGGTTTAGCTAAGTGTTTTCTTGCTTGTTTCAGTTGTTTCACTTGTTTTGGTTGTTTCAGTTGTTTCAGTTGTTTCAGTTGCTCGTGAGTGCACGAGTCCGTGTCGGTTGGCTGACATACATTGCGAAGACATTATCGAGTGTATACGGCAACTATATAAATACAGCAAAATTATTGCATTCTTGATTTCAAATTAAAGGCAATTTGCTGTTCATGGAAAACAATTTCAAATTGTTTTTCAATTGTAGCCATCTTAAACTGAAATAAATTTAAGTGAATAATTAAGTCAGTTTCTTAGTTCTTACTTGTCGTTTACTTGTGCTGGCTGTCAACTGGCAAATTTTAAAAGTTTTCAAATTTCAACACAAAATTCAATAAGAAAAAGTATTTTTTTCTGAGATGAAAACCCGTATATTTAGGTCATCTTGCAGTCGGTGGTCCAAAATGGTTGCCTTAGAAGTATGCAATGAAATTCTTTAACATTTTTATATTTTTACTGTCGACCTTCTGACAATTCTGTTTGTCTGGTATTTCGGCACGAATTTTCATTATTAATCTTGCACATCGGCGGTCCAAAAATTTTGACATTTTAAATTTTGTTGTCGACCAGCTGCCGATTTTGTTCGCCTAGTTGGGAATTTTAAGAAAATCTTGCTTCACAAAAATTGCCCTAAAATGTTTGTTCTGACAGTAATAAAAGAAAATTTGTGAACTTTTTCACATTTATTTATTAGTTTTCTCTTTACATCCTTTTAATTGTATGTGTATTTCTCTTATAATAGTAGTAAGGTAATTAGTTATTATATTCATTATTTATTTATATTTGTTACAAACTATTTGTAATATATAAATATATTATTCTGATGCAGATATTTAAAAATCGTAGTTTAACAAACTCGTGAAACTCATCTCGGAAACCTAGAATATAAAATTGTACATATTTACCAATTGTTTATAAGATAGACGGACTTGGTATTCAGGGTATAACGAGAAATAAAAGATATCTTCGAAGTCCAGAAGATTAAATATCTAAGAAGAACGTTGGGTGCAGTCATATGCCTGACTATCTGATTGATAGAGAAATGGGAGTAGAAAGTCAACGTTTGACTAAAAGGACGAAACGGAAGTACGTTTTCCTGTTGCCTGCTGCATTTCGTGCATGTCCTCTGCACTTTTGGTTAAATTTATTACACAATTCAAATAAATAACATTTCATGGGGCTTCCGCCTCCCCAGTTGCTGGCCGCTGGCATTACTGCGGCTGCTGACGACGATTGCTGACTGTCGAATCTCCAGCTCCGAGTGCAGCACGTTGTTGGGGCGAGGATAACGACAACAATTTCTTTATGGTATTTATAAGGACATCGTCAGCTCGTCACCGTGGTGCCTGACACAGGCAACTTTTATTTACGAGTACTTTGCAAAGGATTCGTTCGCACTGGACTTACATATGCAAATGCCTGCGGGATGTACACAAACATAAAGTTATAGATACATTTGTAAATACATCGAGAGACACATCTAGTTGTAGATGTGAGTGTTATATGCTAGCATACAATATATGTGCGTCCATGTACATAAAATGTAATATTCGCTATTAATCTATGCTTTATTGCTGAAAGTTAACGTTCCGCTTGCATTTTGAATTTTACCAGTAAATATATGGGAATTTTCATTAAATGTTCTGCTCAGACAATTGTATCGCATTGTCTAGAATTAATTAAAAGCTTTGCATTTACATTTTGAGGTTTATTTGAAAATGTATCTCGCCTCTTTTGGACTTTGTGTCTGTAGAATCGAGCTATAGCCTAATTTATATGACACATCTCAGCAATTCACCGATCAATTACAATTTACAAATTGAAATTAGAACGCAAGAAAAAGCCTAACAATAACAATATGAAATAATTTAAGTCTAGGGACGTTAAACATAATTTATTATTCACGTATTATTCACGGTTTTGACGGTTCCACTGGTTCCTACCTATTCCCAGCGCACTTATTGATTGTAATGAGGTGCAAGGCATTTTATTGATTCATCATTGCGGCGAAATGTGCATATTGTGTGTGTAGGTGTGCTTGGGTGTGCGCGGGTGTGTTTGGCTGTGTGCAACCGTGCACGTTTGCCTGGCCAGAAGTGCATGCTGTGTGCCATGCAAACTTTGGCTGTTGCTGTTGCTGCCGCTTTTGCCAAGGGCGTATGCAGCATTTTGATTAAGGGGCTGCGAGGGCACCGTGTGGTGTTAAAGGGGATTACATATCTGTAGCAAATGCTTTACTTTCGTTGCAGAGACACAATATCAATTTTCAACAATATCGCCATATGCAAGCTGAATAATGTTTTTGAACATTTTAATATTGAAAGCATTTTCAGCTCTTCGGAACTTCGGATATAAACTTGTGCTGAGCCGTGTCAGGTACAGTGTTCTAATTTGATTTATGTGCAGTTGAATTTTTCAAGTGAAATTAGCTTGTTCCACTATTGAATTTCACCCAGTTTAATATCTCATATTTGAAAATTTGCATAGATCGATCCAAACCCCAGAAGTTGACAAAGATGTTTAATTTACTATAAAAATGCCAACGGGTAAACTGTTGTTTGGGGTTGCCAGCTCAGCATGCGTTTGTACATTTGAAATTCATCGCAATGTGGCAACATTACAATTTTATGCACAACTGGGGCAACTAACCCCCCCCCCCCAGCCCCGCCCTGCGTACGCCCATGTTTGTTGCCCTTTAATCAAATATCAATAACGCTTCCCAACCGGGACGAACTACTGGGATATTTATGTGGCCATGATTATGTTTAATGTGCTTTTTCTTGAGTTCCGCAACATTCGTGTGCATCCAACTTCCCGTCTTCGGTGGCTTTAACTTGTGCCGTTGTGTTTGGCACGCAAAATGCAAAGTGCAATTGTGCGCCTGCCCCTTGGAGCTGCCTCCCCCCGACCTGCCCTCAGCTCTACATAATGGAATATAATAGTGAATTTATTTGATTTACATACGAATGAATGTGCATCATAAATGCAAACTGCACTTATGCATGCAATGTGTTTAAGTCCCCCAGCCCTGCCTCTCTCCTATGCTAACTTCCTCTTCCTCTCTCTCTCTCTCTCTTTCTCTCTCACAGTGTGTGTATTAAACTCAGCTAAATGTTTCAAGTTTGGGCCTTTGTGCCGAATATTCCCAGTACATTTAACGCATTAGAAAAAAAATAAATAAACAATTTTAAAGATATAATTTATCGGTTTTCAATCAACAAATATTGTGTTGTGCTGCGTTATGATTCTCCAAGGTATCGGAGAACAACGCTCAATTTCGATTTCTTTATTTGAATTTTTTTTTTGTAATTTATGATTTTAAAATATAGTTTTTTATAATTGCACTATTCAAACCTTAAATCAATGTTGTCCTAAAATGACATTTAAAAATATAGTTTAATTCCCTTCTATTTATTTTCAAAATACCTGAAATTCGATTAAGTTGGTTTAGTTTGTTGTCCACCATAAAGTTATATAAATGCCTATGTATAGGTATATATATCTAAGAATTGCGGGTGGGGCTCGAACCTTCAAGTATTTTATTTTTATTAAGGTGGTAAAAATGCCCAGCCTCTCCGTAGCACCTTTTATGAGATGTGTGGAAATATCAATGTGAAAACGTGATATTAAAGTCAGGTCATGTATGTGTGTATGTGTGTTAAGAGTTAATGAAATACGCTGTACGTGACGCAGTGAATGCATTTAACACTTTTCACAAGTTTTACACACTGACAATTGGATTGTGGCAGTTGAGGCCATTAAATCGAATCGAATCGAATCGGATCGAATCGAACCGAAATCGAAATCGAATAACAAATGCCACTCATTTCAGACGAGACGCAATATTCAAATGTGTCACAATATCGTTATCGTTACTACGTACATTCATATGTATGTATGTATGTATGTATGCACGCGTGCATACAATTGACATCAATCCCATTTTCATTTCCATTCCCATTTCGACGTCCATTGGCCGTTGCAGTTGCAGTTGCAGTTGCACCCATTCGCTGGCCAATGTCACAAATTAAAATTTATTTTCAGACAATTTTTATTTAAAGGTCTCGCAACGGACAGCAGCTGCAGCTGATGGACGGAGGGGGCGGGGCCGGAGCGGAGGGCGACAGATAGATAAACATTCAGCGAGCTGGACGGGATCGTGGCCAGGCGCAGCTTTGTTTCTGCCTTCTGCTGTTTTCGTTATTGTTGTGGCTGTTGTTGTTGTTGTTGTTGTTGTGTTTGTTGTCACATTTATGCACACTTAATGGCAGCGACAATCGACCAACGAAAGTTCTTAGCCTTGGCCGGCAGCGACGTCGGCCTCAGCGTCGGCGTCGCGCACAATGCGGAATAATAAAAACAATAACGAGTACAACAACAACGATAAAACAACAACGACAACAGCAGCAGACAACAACAGCGTATGGTTGAACCGTCTAGCCCCTTTAGCCGCCCCCCCCCCTTCTGCCCCCTCCCCCTTGAGCAACACATTTTCCGCATCGTTCTGGCCGCCAACTCTTTTGGTCATTTTGGTTGGAGCATATTGAAAAATTGTTGTTGTAGGAAAAAGCCATTTGGCTATTGTTTGTCATACTTGGGCGGCAACCGCATCCCAGCCGCTTTTCCCAGCTATTTGCCCCCTACGAATTTTCCCCATTCCGTTGCCCCAACGACACACACCGCCCACCCGCCCATTGCAGTGGATTTTCAATAAATGACTTACATCGCGGGCTAACTGCTGTCCATGTTCATGTGTGTAGCCAGGAGGTCGGCGTGGGGGTAGGTGGGGCGGACGATACTGCTCCCTCAATCCACTGGCACATCCAGTTCGAGGCTGGTGCTGGAGCTGTGAGCATCCTGGCATCCTGGTATCGAGCCCTGTCGCTGGCATTTGTTTGTGCTTTTAACGAGCACAGCTGCGTATAGCACGCGAAAATCGCTTTTAAAAATAATAACAATGTTGTTTGGACTTGACTGCCTTCCGCTCGATGATGAGGATAATGGAGAGGATGATGATGGCGATGACGATGACGCTGAGCGTGAGGATGGGGCAGTTCCAACTGCAGCTGGCATATTACGCGCTCTACAAATACCGCGAAATACTTGTCTGTTTAACCAGCTGCTAAAGTAACTTGAAGTTGATTCTTCAAAGCGACCTTTTATGCTTTTTTTACAGTCATATTATTGTCTACGTCTCTTGATCGGGAAGGACTCGGTTAAGCTGTTATCGTTGGAACGATTAAACACGAGTGAGCTAATTGAGAAAAAAAGCTGTTCGATTTATAAGTTGGGCACCATTTTAAGGAATAATTTGTGAAAGATCTACTTGTTGCAACATTGTGGTGTATGTATGTACATATGTAGATGTACAAATTTATTTTCAAAAATATACATTTTTGTAAATTTTTTTCCAAGAGCTTCACATATCAATTTTTGCCTTTCTGACAAAAATTTGGTCTATCTAGCTTTAAAACTGGTGAGACACGTAGAATTTCACGAATTGTTCCGCCCCTAGTGGGCGTTGTCAAGAAATCTTAAAATGATTACACGGTTAAAAATTCTTCGTTTGAAATTTCTAACTTCAATAGCGTTCACAAACCTAATATACTCTTTTCACTTTGTAAACGGGCATAAAAATGGCTTGATATAATATGAATCCCCAAAAATGCAATTATAAAAGCAGACAGAGTTCCTCAATTCATACAGAAAATACATTATTTGTTTGTGTTTATATTTAACTATTAATGCGATTTAAACACAATTACATACTTACATCTGCATGTAAATATATTCGTTTGCATATTATGTATTCACGTAGCATGTATAAGTAAATACAATAAAAAACCGTATACAAGGAAAAAACCGTATCTAGAAAAAAATAATTTTCCAAATTAAAGAAAAATGTATGAACTAAACCATGTTTAAAAATCAATAATCATGAATTTGTCCTGCAGATTGCGGCATTAAATTTCATTTGAACTGCAGTTCGTTTTTTTTTAGCTTTATGTAAACAAATATTTGATAATTGCACTTGTGCTTCTCGTGCTGTCTTCCAAATGGCATTTTTTCAAGATAAACAAGTGTCATTGCAGTTTGTATTAAAGATTCAAGTTAATACATGGGAATAAATATAGCTTGTGTGTTTGAGTCCGGGCTCCGGAGTGCGGGGTATGAAGTACCACAAACACTTTCTGCACACAATCGATTGTTATTATTCCCACACGCTGCTCTCTCTCTATCCCTTCTCTAGCTGTCTCGCTCGTGCTCATGCTTACTTAGCTGACCAGCTTTTGCTGACCGCATATCTGGCGCTGCTCTTTTTGTTGGCTAATGAAAACATTTGGTCGGCAAATGGAGTACGAGTAGTTATTAAAATATTTTTCTATGTGTGCCTGTCCGTGACATTTACAGGCACTTCGACAAGCAGCCAACACACATATTAACACACACACACACAAGTACACAAACAGATAAACACAGATACAGTTGAGCCTGATGAGATGAACGGCATATTTGTTGGTTTGCAGACAAAGCCTATGCCTGATGAAATTTGGCCACACTTGGAGTTTGGGTTTCTGGTCCGTTGCCGAGCGAAGAGCAGCGGGGCGAGGCGGGGAGCTGTTGTTGTTTGTGTGCTTTAAAGTGCAGCTTATTTACCTGAGCACTCGTGTGTGCATGTGCTGTGTCTGTGTGTGTGTGTGTGTGTGTGCGTGTGTGTGTGTATTTGTGAGCCCGCATAAATGACGCACTGCATGTGTCCGAGTCGCTTCGACAGAATGAATGCCCATCCTTGCTGTGCCATGTTGGGCTCTGTTTGCTTTCACCTCGTCCCCTTCCACCCCGCCTCCGTTCATTTTGGTTCAGTTCAGCTCAGCTCAGCTCAGTTCAGTTCAGTTCATTTTCAGAGCCTCTTCTGTGCATTTTTGTTGTGATTTTAATCAACGAATTTAATGCGTGCATTTGTTTGTCATTTACAGTTATTGCTGCACAAACACACACACCAAACAATGTTGTATACCCTGTAAGGCTAATATTAGGTCGTGATTGCTTGCATATTTTTTTGAAACATTGCGTTGAAGAGTTCGCTAGAATATGAGGACGGCAACAATAATATAACAAATGGGCAAAGCGAGAATAAAACGGCATTGGTTGAATCTTAACAGGCTTAAGGTTGAATCTGAATCTGTTGTGGCTGTATCTGATGCTGATATACTTACACAGCTAATGCACGTGCTTGTACATATGTATTACCACCTATACAGTACGCCTTCTACCACGCCTTGCAAACCTCTTATATTAAAT
This sequence comes from Drosophila colorata, assembly GCA_035041545.1. Classification (NCBI taxonomy): domain Eukaryota; kingdom Metazoa; phylum Arthropoda; class Insecta; order Diptera; family Drosophilidae; genus Drosophila; species Drosophila colorata. Next base: position 17,900,922 of record JAWNLD010000490.1, on the reverse strand, counting down.
TCAATTTTTTTCTTTCAATTGTCTCTAATTAGTTCACAGATTACTCGAACAGAAGATCTAGGAGAACATAAGCGTAATTTTATGTATCTTTTAGTATAACTATAAATTAAATTTATTTTGTGGCTATTTTTTTGATTATATTTTTAACTGCGAATTTCATAATTGCTCATTTACCAATGACAATTTATGCCGGGCTTCCAATTCATTGAAATATTCGTTCATTTTGTTCATTTATCCTGTAACAACAAGAGTTCTTAATTTGAAGTGAAATATAATTATAAATCAAATGAGAGCCAAAATTATGAGATAGCAAATAAATTGCAATTCGCATTTCCATGCGTAAATTGTGCAGTTCACCTGTCAGTGCAATTTTGATGCCCATTTTGAGACATCCAAATTGCGTCTTGGCCATTTGCATGGAAAACACTGTTTTTGCTGTCACATCTGCAAGCCAAATATATACATAACTAATATATATATATATATATACATATATACAAACATAAATATGTATGTTTGTAGTTGTGTGTGCATTTTTGGATTTAGTATTGTTGAATTTTCATTTAATTTGCGTGACTTTGTTTTAAATTCCAATTAAAACATTCAAAGCCACCTGACAACAAAGGCCTTGTTCACTTTGAAATGCAATTTATTTTTAATCGAAAAAGACCTGACATAGTTAAAAGTGATTTGCGTTGACGACTAGTGCCATAAATATGTACAATACATTAATAATAAATTACATTTTTTTCATGTTTGCAATCGCTTAAGGAAAAAAAATTAACAGCAAAAGTTATTATAAAATTTATTTTTACTGCATTTCTATCTGTCAGGCCAAAAATTGCACTATCCTCCGAATTGTCAGAACACAATTAATTGCTCATTCTTAATGAAAAATGATAAGAAAGCGATAAAAAAGCTATAGAGCTGATGTACGCTCGAAGAATCAAATTCTACACACACTAAATTGTGTTTTAAACAGGATTCAATTCCGGACAACACCCATAAATAATAAAGCTAAGAAAATAATTGTTAGCAAGCTTGGCTGCATTAATTATGAGTTAAGCTCAAGATAGTTTGCGTGCTTTCGAGCAAATTAACTTAAAGTTGCCTTTCAAGCGATTTGTGCGCGATAAAAATCGCGCCCAAACGTGACAATCGACACGTCGCGTCGGCAACATTAAAGTCGAGGGCACACAAAGCCAACGCAATTGGAGGAGCCGGACGAGCTGGTTGGCCTGGACCCGGATGAGAAGTGGCATTAAGTGAAGTCTTTGTTGAAATTGTGCGTGCGCGCAGGACGACCCATTTGTTTACCTTTTGTGAGCAGCGAATATCCCCGGTCGCAGCTGCCTGCTGCGGGCCTAAAGCAGCCTCCGCAGCGCCCCCGAAGAGCCATGCTTATTGGCAGCCAGTCCCAGGCACGCAAATCTCGGCCAGTTTATTCATTCGCCGGTCGAGTTACGAGCTGCAACATATGAAATATTTAGGCATTGGCCATTGGTAAGGCTAAAGGCCGGAGTTGAAGCGCAGGTAGAACAAAGCTTCTATCAGTTGACCCACTCAAGCTGAAAACTTCCTTGCATTACCTTCCGTTCTTTGATGTTGCAGGCACAGATACAGACACAGACACAGACATCGACACAGCCACAGCCACAGCAGCCGGCTCGGATCCTGCCCCCGAATCCAACAATTTGCACTCAATTGCAATTTCCGTGCCGTGTCGCTGGCTCTGGCGTTGCAAATGCCATTTCCATTGGTACGTGGCCGCCTGAATCCGCCTGCCAATGGGTTAGGGCCTGCTCCTCGCTCGCCCCTACTCGCTGCCCGCCCCCACTCAGCACGTACGTAGCGAGCGGCGCTGGCAAATGAGAAATGCGCAGAAATTTGTTCAGCCATTTGTTGTTAGTTGTTAGTTGTTGGTTGTTGGTTGTTGGTTGTTGGTTACATGTAGTTGTTGTTGTTCTTGCCGCCTTTTTAAATATCAATATAAAACGTGACAGTAGGTGCTTTTTAGCATCCGGAATTGCTGTAGGTCTGTGCATTGAAGCACCAAACAAATCCCAGTTTCGTAGGCGGTTTAACTGCTTAAAGCTGGACGGCCAAGTGTAAGCAGCGGTTGGCCAAGCAGAAGGACTGCAGCCACGAGGTTGGCAGCAGGGGCTCCAGCTGGACACGCATTAGTAGCCGGACAGTCCTGCAAATCCTGTGTGCTGCTGTCAGCAGCAAGTTCAGAGTTAAGTACATACGTCTTTGCGAGTGCATCTATCAGGTTTTAGACAGGTTACCCCCAACCATAGCTCCAACTCCAACTGCGCACTAATTGCACACTGTGCGACTGACAGTGGGCGTCGCAGTGGGAGGCCGCATATCTGTCCGGCGCTTAACAAGCATACGAAGCAAAAGGCAACCAGAGGACGCAACCGTCCTTCATGGGCTTATAAGAGATGTTTCAAGGACCTTTTCAATTTTTCAATACAATTTTCACTACGAGAATGCTATGGGTAAAATAAAAAAAAAAAACAGTGTGCTTAAAATATAGGACAAATTTCCATGTAAAATGTTTGCATTTTGGCTTGATCCGGTAGACGGGGGCGCCACTGGCCACGCCCACGCCCACCAAAACAAACACAAAAGAGAAAAAAATAATAACAATAATAATGATAACAAATATAACAACATAAATCTAAAGTCAAATTAATAACAGCTTCAGCCGCCCAAGGCATATCCAGCAATGGGCCCCAGCACTACCTTTGGATCAAAAAGGTATCTCATTCAACGATATAACCTTATTCGCCCTAGCCATGCGGATTTTAATTTTGAAAAACATTTTAAATGTCTAGATCTCGGCCACATGTAATCTGATTTCGGAAATATCCACCTCATGCGACTCGTATAAGTCTATAGGTTCGATCTGCATTACAAGTTTTTCATTTTGAAATTTTCGCGATTTTGGCAAAAAACGTGATGTAACCCCTTGTCATTTTTGTCAAAATTGGTCAAAATTTAGAATTGGGATTTTTGAATGTCAATCGATAGTCCCGATCCGTACGAGTGTAAAAATGTATATCATTCGAAGATACGCCCTTTTTTGCCAGAGATTTGCGGATTTTAGTTTTGTTATGAGCTATAAATGACTCTATTTTGCCTAAATAAAGTCCGATATCGGAAAGATACACCTCATTCGACTCGTAAAGATCTATAGATTCGATCTGCATTAAAAGTTTTTGATTTTGAAATTTTCGCAATTTTGGCAAAAAACGTAAAAAAAACATAACGTAATTTTAACCCCTTGTCATTTTTGTCAAAATTGGTCAAAATTTAGAATTGGGATTTTTGAATGTCAATCGATAGTCCCGATCCGTACGAGTTTAAAAATGTATATCATTCGAAGATACGCCCTTTTTTGCCAGAGATTTGCGGATTTTAGTTTTGTTATGAGCTATAAATGACTCTATTTTGCCTAAATAAAGTCCGATATCGGAAAGATACACCTCATTCGACTCGTAAAGATCTATAGATTCGATCTGCATTAAAAGTTTTTGATTTTGAAATTTTCGCAATTTTGGCAAAAAACGTAAAAAAAACGTAACGTAATTTTAACCCCTTGTCATTTTTGTCAAAATTGGTCAAAATTTAGAATTGGGATTTTTGAATGTCAATCGATAGTCCCGATCCGTACGAGTGTAAAAATGTATATCATTCGAAGATATGCCCCTTTTTGGCCGAGACTTTTACCTTTTGTAATTAGCTTTAAATGACTAAATGTCATAAAGTCATAAAGAGTCTGATATCGGAAAGCTATACGAGCCTGGATCCTCACTTATCAGTTTGATATGCCTTTTGTGAGATCTTTATTGAACGCCAATTGAGAATCGTATGCATGAAATAATAGTATGGACAGATACTCAAGAATAGAATCTGCAAACACCATTGTCATTGCTGCCACGCCTCCTCGCGCGGCAGGTCTTTTCTGTGTGTGTGTGCTTATGAGCGTGTGCTGCTTTTAACACCGTTGAACGCCGCAATCGCGCAATCAAAATCCGTATTTGTCTTCATCATTTTTAATTTTAAGTCATGCTCAAAATTTGTATTAGCGCCAAGCTTCCTCATAATGGACCATTTACGGGAAAGCCAATTTAGAGTCGAGTTCCAGTAGCAAATTGGTGAGGTCGAGAGGTCCTTTTGACGAAAGTAGTTGGCCGTGCTGCGGATAACTAGACAAATTGAAATTGAAACAAAATGAAAAGAAACCAACAAACTTAAATTGGGTTATACACACAAATATTTCGAAACGCATTGGAAGAGGGACGATGGTGAACCTGTCCGGATACGCGCCGAAGAGAGAGAATTTGGCCAGCTACAATAGGGACGATCTGAGGAGCAAGTTCAAGCAGGCCTCGGCCCTGGCCACGGTGCAGGAGATGCTGGGCAGGCTATCGGTCCAGTGCTTCCACAAGTGCGTCCACCAGCCGGAGGACTCGCTGGACAGCCGTGAACGCTGGTGCATCTCGATGTGCATGGACCGCTACATGGACTCCTACAAGCTGGTGGCGCGCACCTTCAGCCACCGGCTGCAGGCGGAGCTGAAGAAGAGCCTGGAGCAGGCGCAACAGGCGCAGCAGACGCAACAGGACGAGGCCTTCGCCGGCCCGACCTGACCAAGCGCCGCACGTAAATGTGTTCGCAGAGCAACTAAGTCGGTTCGATATCACACAGTTGGCTCTGGGTTTTCTGGTTTTGAATGTTGTTCGGGACAGTTTGCAACACGGTTCAAGCGCAGAGCCACACAAATAAATTTCAGTTAAGTGAGAGCGAGTAGAGAGTGAGAGAGTCAGGCGGAGCGACGGAGAGGGACAGAGAGGAATGGAACGCGAATCCGATGGGCAGTCCCAGGAGCTGATGCGCCAGCTGAAGCAGCAAATCGCGCTGGCCAATGTCCAGGAGCTGCTGGCCACCATCAGCTGCAAGTGCTTCGAGAAGTGCGTTCCGAAGCCGCGCGACCACCTGAGCGGGCCGGAGGAGAGCTGCATCAACCAGTGCATGGATCGCTTCCTGGACTCGTTTCGCCTCTGCGCGCACACCTACGGCCATCGACTCCGGCGCGAGCACAGCCGCCAGCGGTCCTAAGATGGCCGAGTTGATTCAGCCTCGGCTGCGGACTGGTGCTGGCCAGGATTGGATCGATTGCGGCCAGCCTCCAGGGATGATTTTAATAGTTTAGAGCTAAATAAATGGTCACACACACGCGCGCAAAGTTCAGTTGGGTTTTTGTGTTTATTGCCGCCGCTGTTTGAATGGTCGCCTTTTGACTGGAGTTCGTTCGCATTAGTGCCAGGACTTTGCATTCAGCGCAGGACGCGTGTTTGGCCCGTGCCCGTCCTGCCAGTGCACTGGCTGGCATCAGGAACAGGATTTCACCAGTTTCCGCTAGTCGCCGCTTTGTCTGCCCCGTTGAATGGCCAGCGGATGTGGCTGCCGTGACTGCAGCTTCCAATTCCTGCTAACCTCCGCCTTCGCTTCGGCCCCGCTGGCAAATTGCATTCGAGGGCTGCCATATGCATAACGAGGGCTGAATGCATAATGTGATTATATGTTCATTTTATTTACATTGCTTCAAACGCTTTATTATTGCACGCCCAATGGCGTCCAGCGAGGGTAGCTCGAGCTGTAGTTGGCCGTAATGAAGACCCCAAAAGTCCTGTTTACAGTTCCAGTTATACTTTTGGCTTCAGACGTGGCTAATTTGGTTAAATAAAAGCAAGCTTTTATATCAGTTAATAAATTTAAGTTCGTAAATAAATGAGAAACAAATAGAAGAAACAAAAAATGTAAGCTAGCTTTAAGTAAATAAAAAAATAACAAATATAACTAAATAAATAATAGAAAAATGAAAATTTTCCAACCATTAATTTTGGGTTTATTTTTTGAATCAGCTCCACACCAATTGCCGCTGATAAAAACAATCGAATTAAATTTCGGCAGCTATCAGTGCAACCAGGCTGGGTGCACTGCCAGGATGCGAGCTATACAAATCGCTTTCCAATTTGGGAATTAAAAAAAAAAGTACTGCGTGTCCTTGCGCCGGCCGGGAATCGAACCCGGATCTGCTGCTTGGGATACAACCATGCTCGCCACTACACCACCGGCGCTCGTAGCTCCTATGCGGCAAAATGTCAGTCTAGTGCAAGCAAACGGGGCGTGCGTGGGGTGGCGGCAGGATGTTGCGATGGCAACAGCGGCAACCAGCAGCTGCACGACGAGTCGCAGGACACGGCCAGCTGGCTGTGACAGCGCTTTGATGCTTGCTTTCACTCGAACTCTGGCGCGGACGTCATTTGTGTCTATAAATCAACAGCTGCACATTTTGGCCAGGACAACCCGTGCAGGACTTCGGCCCGCACTTGTAGAATGAACTGCAGCCGGTTTGCCTTGCGGTTGAATTAAGTTCAACAAAAGCAAGAGGCTTTGCTTAGATTACGCATACGCCGTGTGTTGCCCGCCCGAGTTTCGGCGCCGCAGCCGTTGCCAGCACTCAGAATAAAAAAGAAAAAAACACAAAAGTTAGGGTGAAGCACACGCAAAAGTGCCACAAAAGCGCAAATGTAAATGGGCTTTTTTAAAATGAATATTAAATTGCAAACAAGGCAGGCAGGAGGCAGGGCTAGAGTTGTGGGTGAAGGAGCAGGTGGACGTAGGGGTAGAAAGGTGCATGGCGGAGCCGTGTTACTGAGCCGCCATTTACATATGCACGTGTGCGCCATATTTGTATACGTATAATGCGGTCTGTGTGGCCTCTTTGTACATGCAGCTGGTAAATGAGGATTATGAACACTCAGAATTCACAAGTCAGTGACACATGGGGGAACTCTTTCGCCGGGACATCGATGAACGTATCGATTAAGAGAGAGAGAACTGGAAATGTCATTGACTTAATTATTGCATTGCAGCATTGCCAGGGGACGGGAAGTCCTTTTTTATACCATATTATTCTCAGTAGTGTGAAGTGAAAGAAATCTGTGAATGCTTACGAAATAATAATATAAAGTAACTAGCTTTGATCTGCCAAAATGAAAAAGGATACGAAAGACATAGAAAAAAAGCGAGAGAGAGAGAGAGACAGATTGAGAGAGGGAGGGGCAGAGAACCCGCAATGATCAACTTGCAGCCTTTTCGCACTTTGAATTTCAGGCGAGCTGGGAGTTGCGGGGTTTGGGCTGAGGACAGAGGACAGAGGAGAGAGGAGAGAGGGAACGCAAGTCCTTAGCCATTTGCCTGTCTCATATATGACATGGCATATGCATTGTTTTCAAAATGATTTGCGGTTCTAATTTTTCGCATAGACACACACACACACACACACACACACATACACAAGTGTGCACACACACACTTGCACACGCTGAGCTGGGGCTGCAGAAAGTTATGCATTGTTGCCATACTTTGTCGTCGTCGTCGTCGTCGACGTCTTTGCTTTATTTTTGTGGGTTTTGTAGCGCAACTCGAATTCGAGCGCAAGTCGTCCGCTTGCTGGCAAACTATGCAGCAAGTAAAATGCCACCGCAAACCGCATGCAGCACCGAATGTTGCAACTGCCGCCTGCTGCCTGCCGCCGGCTGCTGCATGCTTTTCATGTCCTGATCATTTTATGTTGCATAAGCCGAGGCGCCGAAACAAAGCAAAACTCGCTCGGTTCAACATTTCAACTGCTTGGAAATTTATTCATGCGCCTTCCGCCCGCCCGCGCTTCCCCCTTTCTGGCCATTATTTGACTGTCTGCCGCCGTCCGCCAGTCCGTTCGTCCACTTGTCGTCTGCCGTTTGTCTTTCCGAATTTGAGCATTTGAGTTCCACACGCTGCCATGTCATGTAGCCTGCTGCCTGCCCCTGCCCCTGCCCCTGTCCCTGGCCCTGCCTTGGCACATGCCACAACACGCTCCTTGAGCCTGCTGCTGCTGTTCCTTTGCGGGCAACAATGGCATCAGAAGTTCGGGCCTGCCCGTCCCGCCCCGTCAAATAACTAAATGTTTAATTGAAACTCACATATCGCAATTTTGTCACGATTCGAGCCTTTGCGGGCGGGTTGCTGGCAGCTTAATATTAAAACTGTCCATTGCTGGAAATCAATTAAAATGCCTTTCGAAGTTTATCACCTGTGAAACGTGCGTCTCCGACTGGACGCAAAGTTGCGCCCGGCACCTTTATCCTTTTGCATGCCGCCGCCTTTGAGTGCATCAATTACGACAACGAACTTTGTTGCAACTGCAACAGAAAGTTTCAGCAGAGTCGACTCTGAAATTGAACCACTCGAAACGGTGCAGGACGCAGGACGCAGGACGCAGGCCCAAGCAACGAGCCCAAACTTGACAAATTTTTACAACAGCAAAAGTTGAGGTAAGTTGTGTACGAAAGTTAAAACTTTTGCCCCTCAAGATGCACACACTGCGAACGCACACACGCATACCTAATCGTATGCTTATACACGCACACACACACACACACACACTCGCAACTGCAGTCGCACACCCAACAAGGAGCCACAATGCGAATTTGTTATTATTCCTCGTTTAAATGTTGCGAACTTTCAACGTGAGCTGTGAAATTCATTAATTTGCCTTGTCAGTGAGCCACATGAATCTTGAGATACTTTACCCTGTTTTCAATTCCAATGTCATACGATTAACAAGTGTTTCAAATAGCTTGCTTGCGGCTCACAGTTTAGGCCAATATCGCTCTTAACTTTTTATGCATTTTGCTCAACTTTGGGGGAAACAATTACAGTTGGCAACTTTTTGTACGCACTTGCAGAGGAACAATTGGTATTATTGTTAACTGTACATGTATATATATATATATATATACTTTGGCTCGAATTTGAGTCAAAATTCTTAAAACATTTATTTATATATATATTTTATTTTTTTTTTAAATATTATTTGTTTAAACTATTCGAATTACAATTGAAGACGGTCCGGCAAACAAATCTCTGCGCCATTTTCGTCGCCTGGACGCATTGCGTAGGACAGAACTTCTCAGTGGCAGTGGCAAGTGCGATGCCCGCGGCGCGGCAAAGCGTGGCAGTTGCCGCTGCCGCTGCCGCTGCCGCTGCTCTTTCCACGTGTCGCTGGCATTCAACTTAATTTACGTGCAGCGGCAACTGAAATCTGTGCCAGAACGCTGTGGTAGCGTATGTGGCAGGGGAAGGGGAAGGGGAAGGGGAAGGACTGCAGTTTGTTTTGCAAAGTTCGCAAATGTTATGCAGCAGCTCTTTATTCTGACTAAATCACAGTGGTTGCTGCTGCAACTCCACTTGTACTTGCAGTTGTAAATACCGAAGTGGAGCGAGGGGGGGCGGGGGCTGGGCAGTCTGGGCCGCTTGTCTATTGCCCTTGATTTATTTGGCTCACGCGCCAAACGCATGTTAACAAGCGACGGCGACACATGCGCTCGTAGCTGGCCACTGGCCACTGGCCACTGGCCTTTTGGCCATGGCAACTAATTTTGGCAGTCGGCCCACATAAGTAGGCAATAGTTTTTGTTTTTATTTTCTGTGCCAGCCCCGTCGGGTTTAGTGGACTTGTATATCGCTTGCTGCTGCTTAATGGGCGCACATTAAAGATATTCTGCGTTGCCAGCGTTCATTAATCGCCGCAAATGTCAGTGCACAGATTTGCCGCACACACACACACACACACGCATACACCACTGAGGCGCAACAACAACAAAATGTTGGCGGGGCACGTAAAGCGCCGCATTCACCGCAAATACAGAGGCGAAACTTTTCAGCCACGAAAATTGCACATAAAACTTAATTAGTTTTTTCTTTTGTTGTTGTCGTTGTCGCGCATATTGTTGTTGCTGTAGTTGTTACTGCTGGTCCGAGTAGTTCGTGCCGCTTGGTCATTTTTATCATTTGCACTTAATTAATTAAGTTGTAACACTTTTATTGCCCAACAACAATAGCAGCTACAACAGCAACAACAACTACAACTACAACTACAACTACTTCATATGTGTTGTTGTTGCTTCCGTTGCCCCAAATGAAATTGTTTGACACGCAAAGCCGAGCTGCCATCGCACACTGGCAGATAGTCGAAACAAATACTTGGAGCTCAAATTCAAATCAAAGTCAACAAAACAAAAAGAAAGCCCTCAAGGCTCTGGACGTTCTTCAAAGGATAGAAGGCGACTTGCCTGCTCGGCGTTTTAGGGTAAGAAATATAAAAGCATTTTTGAACATTTTTTTTTTTACTTTTAATTTTAGTTTTTATATAAGACAAGGAATCTATAAAATACAAATTAGCTGTTGCTGTAAATTGTTTATTGGTATGGTTTCTTAAAAAAAAAGTGCACTTCTGCTGTACTTCAGATATATTTAAAATTTGGCCGATAATAGTGAACTATTTAGGCTTAAATTTCGGGGGTCCCCCAAATCGGGTAACCAATTGCAATCAAGTTTGCTTACTGAACATCCAACTTGAACGTTTGCAGGACACTCTGCTCCTCCGGCAGCCTCAGTGGAACCTGTTTCTCTGTCAGCGCTTTTGTTCCTGTTCCCGTTTGCGTTTTGGCGCTGGACTCGTAAAAGACAAGCACGTGTCTGGTTGATTATGGCGTGTAATTGGATTGGAGCAGCCAGAAATGTACATAAAAGCTGATCAACTTGCCCGTTCCTGCTGCTGCTGCTGCTTCTTCCTCAGCAGTTTATAAAAATCGCCAGGCGCATAAAAATTAATAGGCTGTCGCAAGAGGCGGGCACGGCAGGGGCCAGTGAAGGGAAGGGGTCTGTTGTCGACCTGGGCTGCGACAAGTACGCGTAATATCAATAAAATTAAGCCGATGGGCTCTGCAGCAGCTAGTGGCTAAGGGGCGAGGGGCGAGGGGGGGATTTGTGTGTGTGCAATCATAAAACGCGGCAGCGACTGTGGCAAACAATAAGCTGAAAGCCTCTTACATGTATTTTTATGCGCACCTTGTTCCAATCATTCCAAGCTGCCTCTTCAAGTCGCCCGCTCCACCCTCCGCCCTCCGACGTCCGCCCTTCGCCCCCGGGACCCGCCCAGCCGTCACGACGCCCCGTCGCCTATTCGACTAATGCGACTTGAAAAGTCAACGACATCCGACGCTGGGCAGGCGGAGGAGGAACCAGCGCTTCGGCTTCGGCCCCGGCTTCAGCTTTGGCTTTGGCTTTGGCTTTCGCTTCTAAATACGGCGCCTCATTGTTTTGCCGTCGAGATGGCAGCCCCACCCCACGCACGCCCCAACGCCCCCCCGCCCCCCTCGGCCACGAAGTGCCAACAGCAACACCAACAACATCCGTGTTGTTGCCCGGCGAGTCGATGTGGCTCCGGCTGCACCACTGTGGATGGAACGTGAACGTCAACGTGGCTGTTGTTGTTGTTGCTGTTGTTGTTGCTGTTGTTGTCGCTCGAGTGCTGCTTAAATATGAAAAACTAACTCGTAGCTGCTTTTCACATTTTCCTGCACTTGACACTAAATTCACTTTGGCCAAGTAGGTGCTCCGTGCACTTCAAGCGCACTTTCGCTGGCAACAGCAGCAACAAAAGCAGCAACAATGTTTTTGCATTACCCAACACTGGCAGCAGTACTCGCACTTAATGTGCAGCCACAGCCACAGCCACACACATGGATATGCGTGTCTCTGTCCCCATCTCCATCTCCATCTCCTTCACCTTCTCCTCTTCCGTCTCCGTGTCAGCCCCAGCTGGCACCGAGCTCGTCCTTCTGGTGGCTGCTCCTCGTGGGACACTCCAGGCAGGTGCTCCTGCCGGCACAATGTACATACTCGTATATTTATTTTATTACTTAAATAAATTACAAAATGGTTGTCGGTTAACCAAAGCCAAATGGCCAACCCGCTGCCGCTGCACAACTTCCAGTTGCGGATCTTGGCGTATAATATATAACCAGCGAGTGGGGTGTGTCTGCGCCTCCAGCTGCAGTGGCAACACCCCCCCCCCCCCCCTCACAGCCCCAACAAGTGGCGGCGAGTTGAATTCTAGTTTCTGTGTGCAGTCGGATCGGAGGCACTCAAGAGGATCCCCCTTGCACTTACACCTACACACACACACACACACTCTCACACACACACACTCGCACACACAACAATAAGCACACTACATATGTACTGTAAGGGGCAACAAATATCCTTGCCACCCTCTCGATAGAATTGTGCAGTTCCTTTCATTCTATTTCACTAAATAGCCGACAAGTCGAACTTTGAAGGCGGGTCAACAGTGCGAATTGACAATATATATAATACCACATCACAGACCTTATCTCAATGATTTGTACATTGCGAATTATATGGATATATATTTTATATCTTCATACATTCAGAGTAAAAAATTGTAGTTTCGTTTTTACTCCTCGCGGCATTAGTGAGAATTAATCCAATTGAGTCCCAAAATTGTTTACATTTAAACTTGAATACGACAGTCATTATTTTGAAACCTTATAAAAGTGTGAGCAACTTTACAAAAATATTTAAATAAAGATTTAAAATAGATTTTTAGTGCAAATTGTGCATTTAATGCCATTCATCTTCGGTTTTAAAGTCCAAGAGAAAAAGCGTTTTATTTCAACTTTCGTCTCTAAGTGAATTCATTTTGGAATTCGCTTAAAGTTTGAATAATTTATTTTTACTGTGTTTCTGTGCCAACACATAACATCAAATGAACTTTATAAGAATAAATGCTTTGTTTTGGACTTTAAAAAAATAAATAAATAAAGTGTTTGCTTAAAGTTAAGGTCCAGTAAAGGTCAACATTTCCTTACCCGCCATGAAATTTTAATTTCATATAAATTCCAAATTCTACTCAAGCCAAGACATTTTGTTCGTTGACGTTGACGTTTATATTTTACTCAACTCACGTTTGGTTTTTTCTTAGTTTTGTTCGTTAACGGTCGATTTAAAAATCAAGCACGAATTATTCTTAGTTTAAGATTTTCCTAAAATAGAAAGTATTTTAATTTCATTGAATTCTTGAATTAAGAAGTTAATTTTTTATCGAGTCACATTGATTGACTTTTAAAATACTGTTATAAATGTTTTACGGAGCAGCTTCCCATTCATTTACTTACCATCGATAGCTGAAAGAATACGGTGCCAAAAAATAAAAAGACTTTGTTGTCTGGCTTTCAATTCTTACGTCTTTCTATTTACAAATTAATCGATTTTCTGCAATGTTTTGTCTGTTTCTGTTTCTGTTTCTGATCTTCACAATTTGTTGAATTTCAATCGTATTTATATTTGTTTTATGTTTAATATGAACTGTATTCCGTATTATAATAATTATGTTTTGTAGAATCATATTTGTATGAGTACATGTATTTGTATTTGTATCTGTATCTGTATTTGTATTTGTATTTGTCATTGTATTAATTTCTGTTTCAAGTATTGGTTTCTTATTAGTTCATTGAAAACCCTCCGTTCGATTATATATATGTGTATGTATGTGTGTACGAGTATGTTTAGCATAGTTATAAGGAGGCAAATTGCTGGAAACTATTACAAAATTTCTCTACTTCGACTACTTTGGTGCGGACTCCGTCTGTCTCTGCACGTCTTCTTCGGCCGTCTATTTGCCGTAGTAGTTGCTGGGCGACTGGGTGGGGTAGCTCTTGGCGCCGCCGGAGGAGTGGCCATCGCTGCCGCCGCGGGAGGAGGGATTCTCGCTGAAGAGGCCGCCAAAGTTCTTCGAGTTGAAGATCTCGCCGAGGCCGCTGCCGCCGCTTTGAGCGGCTCCGCCGCCGCCGCCACCGCCGCCGCCGCTCAGGAGGCTGCCGAGGAAGCTGCTGGCGCCGCCGCCGCCCGAATTGCCATTGGCACCGCCGCCCGAGAGCACGGAGCCCAGCAGGCCGCCAAGCAGATTGCTGCCACCGGATGAGCCGCCCGATGAACCGCCGCCACCCCGCCGCCGCCGCCGGACGAGTAGCCGCCGCTCGGCTGATAGGCGTTGTTGTTGGCGCCGTTGTTGCCGGCGTTGCCGCCGCCGCCGCCCTGCAGCTGCTTGGCGATTTGGCCTGCAATGATACCGGAAACCGCTTGACTCACCGCCGGATTCGAGAAAAAGTTGGAGAAGAAGCCGCCGCCTTGCTTATCCTTGGGCTTTTGGGCGCCGCCACCGCCGCCATTGTCATAACCAGGCGCGGGCGGAGTGTAGCCGGGAACGGGCTGATAGCCACCGGGCGCAGGCTGATAGCCACCCGGAGCGGGCTGATAACCACCCGGAGCTGGCTGGTAGCCGCCCTGTGGGTTGTAGCCACCTTGTGGGTGGTAGCCGCCGTACGGATTGTAGCCAGCACCACCACCATTAGCACCGCCGTGGTTATTGTTGTTGTTATTGTCGGGAAGCGAGGGATAGAGGCTATGACCGCCAGCCGAGAAGCCATTACCATATCCACCGGCGCCGCCGCCACCGTAGCCACCAGCTGCGCCTCCAGCGCCACCCTGGTTGCCGTCTGCCTCCGGCAGCGGTGCGCTGGGCGCATTCGGGGCAAACGAGTTGTGGGTGTTGCCGCTGCTCACTTCACGTCACAAGCAGCGCAGCAGCAGCGCAGCAACAGCAGCAGCAAGCAGTGAATGTTAGCCACAAAAGCGTTTGACAAAATAGATGAAAAACAAAAATAAAAGAGAAACATAAAAAGCGTTTAGAAAACGGGGCAAAACATAAAACCAACAAACAACAACAACAAAAAATGAAATCAAAGCACAAAAATTGTATGAGTGGGTTGGGGGGGCGGGGGCAGGTTGATGGGTGGAGAGTTTTTGGTATGGGCTTGTTTTCTTGTTGTTCATATATATATATTAACTTAGCTTAGCTTAGTTTTCATTACAGTTGCTCGTTTCGTTTTGATTAGCGTATTATGCATATGCCTACAATCGATCAATTTATCGGTATCGTTATCGTTATCGTTATCGTTATTGCAACGTTTATATCCTACACAACTTTGAGTTTGATTTGTTTTCCCTTTTTTTTATTTTTTATTGCTTAGTTCTTATAAGTCTTCTCTGCCGTATGGATTAGTAAATTATTTAAATGTATATACGTTATACATACATATATATTATATACTTTTATATGGTTATATATATATGTATATTATATACTGTATAAATGCGATTACTATGTACAACGCCAAATTATCAACTATCCGAGAGGGTAGCTCTCATTTACGTCATTTACGTCATGCTCTCATTTCTTCCATTTAGTTCCCGCTAATTGTTTCAAATGCGTTACCTTGAATTTCCTTTCGGTTATTAAATGCACTATGTCTAATAAATGTTATGCAAATATTTTAATATTTAATTATTATTTGCATGCACGTCAAATAGTATATATATATATTTTTTTTTGGATTTTTCGCCAGTGTTTAGTTAAGGTATATTTCATATTTCAAATGCTTTAGTTAGTTCTGTAATACTGTTCATATGGCATTTTTAGTTGGGTTCCATTCAAATTAATGCGTAAGTGTGTGTGTATGTGTGTGTGTGTAAATAAATAAATAAGAAATTATAACAACAATGCGCAGAATGCGTGTACGGACGGAGTAATTATAAATATATATATATGTATATATATATTATACATATATATAAATATATATAAGTATATATATACAATATACATGTTTATACGTTTATTTGCTCTATTTGTAGTTGATTTATTTATTCACAAATGAATTCATGTCACAACAAAATTAAAATATATAAAGAAATAATAAAACGTACAACAAAATAATTAAAATAAGTATAGAAAACCATAAATTTAAATTGAAAAAATAACACAAATATTTACTTTAGTTCTACATATTTGTTTCACATTTTGTTTGGTTTTTTTTGTATATAGTTTTCCACACGTGAAAAATAAATTCGATGCCAGTTTTAAGCCAAAAAATAAACAATTTAAGAGGTTTTCTGCTATTGCTTCAAATAAATGTTTGGAAAACTGCTGCTTGATCAGTTTTATGTGAGCTTTCTGAATTTTCATCAGAAGACGAGAGACTAAGTTTCAATAATCAATTTATATTTTTTATTGATCGATTGATCGGTTTTATGAGTTGCCTGATCAGACAGCAAGTTGCCTGTTAAAATTGTTTGATTCGGGATTTCGTTGACACTTTTGACCTTTTCTTTTTTCTTATGTGTACATTAAGTTTTTTTGTTTTTTTTTTCTGGCGTTTTTTTCTCCTTATTTTTATAACATTTTATTTTACATTTTAAATGCTTGCAATTCTTAATATTTTCTGTAAACGAGTTTTTTAAGCTGTAGTTTGACTTAAAGTTTGCGTTTTCTTTATTTTTATTTTTATTTTTATTTGTATTTTAAATTATTGCAAGTTGTGAACGCAAATCGCGCTCAATATTACTTTTGTAAAAAAAATTGTTTAAAATTACATTGGGTGCGTACTTTGTGCACGTGTTTAGCTGTCTTTTGCATGCAGCTTTTGATTTCTAAATTTCTCGATTTCTAGAGCGGATTTAATTATTTGTATTTGAAATATTGGTTTTTTTATTTATTTTTTTTTTGTAGTGTTTTTTAATTACTTATTTGCAGCCTTAAAAAGAGCTTGTTTTGCATTTTGATTGACATGCGTATCTGTATCTACAACAACTCTGCATGGGCTGGTATTTCAACCGACAGCAACAACAACAACAGCTGCAACAACTAAATGAAAGCCGGAAATGGTTACCACAAAATTCGTAGCAGCAACAAAAATTAAATTAACATCAACATCAAAGTTGCTGTCTACCCGGCAAATACAAATGTGTATGGGTGTGAGTATGTGTGTGTGTGCCGGACGTGGAGCTAGGTCTGCGGCTGATGCAGGCACTGGGGCTAAGCCCGAAATTAAATTCCAATTTAATTGAGCTGCAAAAAACAGAGAGAAGTGCAACGAGCCTTCAGGGCCGGCACTAGACCAGCTACTGACTGATAGTTAAGCCACACATACACACACACTCTCTCACACACACACACACACACACACACACACACACACACACTTGCGGTGCACTCGCACAGTATTATATTGGAATTACGTATACGAGCCGTGTGCGCTGCTAGCAGAGAATGTTTAAAAAAGAAACAGCTCCAAAAATACTGTGTGTGTGTGTGTGTGTGAGAGTGTATGTGTGTCTCGTTGTATCTACATGTGTGTAAAGATCATCGCATTTGTGTAGATTACTCGACATTGGACTTGAAAGTAGTCCTTGTTGATTGTTTCTTGTCTTTATAGCTCTCTCGCTCTCTTGAATGAGCGCGAGCGAGACTGCTGATGTTGTTGTTGTTGTTGTTGTTGTTGTTGCTGTTGTTGCTGTTGTTGTTGTTGTTGTTGCTGAAACAACCCATTTTGTGTCTTAAACTAGCGCCCAAAAACCAGTTAAATGATTAAAAACAAAAAAAGGGAAATTTAAGCAAAGGACTTGCACGTGTTTGATCGTCGTCGAGTTGGGGGGATCAAGAGTGGGGGGATCAGTGGGGGTAGAGTAGCTGCTGCTGCATCTTATTACGTGCTGCCGCTGTCGCTGCCCCTGTTGGCCAGCAGCAACACGAGGACTGCGAGTAGCCCGATCAGGGGCACGTTGTTGTTGCCGCCACGCGCCGCTGCCGAAGGATGTGCTTGGGTCTGGCGATTGTAGGGATTCTGTTGGTTCTGGTTCTGATACTGTGGCGGCGGCTTATTGTACATGTTCGCATTAGTATGATGGGTCTGGTAGCCCTGGTAGTTGCTTCCATATGGAGCCAGACCGCCGCCGCCGCCTCCGAGGATGCCAATGCTGGAGCTGGGCATGCCGACGCCGGCGCCGCCGCCAGGCGGTCCGCCCGTACCGGCCGGTCCCGAATAGAACGGCAGCTGGCCAAATACGAACGATGGACCGTAGGGATTCATCGGCTGCAGGCCATGCATGGGATAGCCCGGATTGAGCACGCTACCTGGATGATTGGGTTGGGGAAACTGTTGAAACGATGGCGCTTGGGTGGGCGAATTGTATGGAAAGATTGGCATATTGGGTATTATGGGCATGTGATGCTTGGCCCCGAACACGTAATGCTGATCGATGCCAGTTGCCGAGGCGCCGGCGGCCCCGCTCGAGCCCTCCGCATTGGCCGTGTTTTTCTGGCCGCCGCCCTGGCCGCCATTTTGCATGCCGCCCTGGCCGCCCAAGGGCTGCTGCTGATTGCCGTTTTGGTGCGCATTGTTTTGGTTATTGTTATTGTTATTGTTGTGATTAAAGTAGGTGTAGGTGTTAAGTGTGGGATTCGATGAGGCAGGCGCGAATATATTATTCTCAGGGCCCGTATTAAGGCTGGTTCCTGTTAGTAAGCCGTCGCCATAGCCAGGGTGAGCGCGAGCAGTGTGAGAGAATGAGAGAGAAAATGCGAGACAATTGGTTAATCAGCGCTGAACGATCCACAGCTGCTGCCGCTGCATGCGCGAGAACGAGAGAGCGAGAGAACGCGAGAGCAAGTGAACGACTAAGCGAGCCAAAGCTCACGCTCTCTCGCTCACCGACGCCATTTAATTTGTGCTCTCTCCGTTGAGGGAGCGAGCTGACGTACGCTTGAGCAGCAGCTGGTGCTTGTGTATATGTGTGTGTGTGTGTGTGCGTGTGTGTGTGTGTGTGTGAGTGAGAGAGTGTGTTTGCTTGTGAAAGAGAGCAAGCGAGCGAAAGCTATGCAAATGTTTGTATGTGTGTGTTGACATGTGAGCTCTTCATTAATTGATGCGCCAGCCAAAGCTCATGAGCTGCAGTGTTGTGCAATGAGGCAATGAATGAGCGGGCGAGAGTGCAAGTTGAACAAAAAACCAAAAACCAAAACTAATGTGTGAGTGAGACAAAGAGAGAGCGTCGCATCTGTATTTGCATGTATATAAGTGTTAAGAAGTGTGTGTGTGTGTGTGTGAGAGTTTGTAGCATTTGTGAGTAGATTATTGAATACCAAAAAAACATAGAAATTAAAGCAAATGATAGACAACAGTTATCAATAGGTATCTACAGTATATAGTATGTGTGTTCCTCGATCCGTCTGTCAGTCTGTCGATCGGTTTAACTACGACGATTTATCAGCCGTCAATTTGGTAAAAGCTCGCCAAGCTCCACCCCGCCCAGTACCAAAATTTGAAGTGAATAAACAAAATATATACATATATACCATATACATATGTATATATGTATGTCTGTACATATAAATGAAAACAAATGAAGCAAAAGAAATAAAGTAAATACCTGACGGATTAACTGACGACGAGGAGGAGGGATTGGCCTGGTTGGTGCTGGAGCCGCTCTTGCGCTTGCAGGTCGGATAATTGCCGCAGTCCTTGCCGTCGCGCTGATTATAGCTGCAAGAATCACTCGTGATGATGCACTCCTCAGTGGGCAGGCAACCAATGTCGGCACAGCCGCGTCCATACTCTGCACAGTTTGGGTACGAAAACGGGACCGAAGAAGACGACGGAGACGGAGACGGAGACGGAGACGGGGTCGATCGGTGTTGGTGTTGGGAGCAGTTGTTGAGTGTTTCGTTGTTGGTTTTTTTTTGGGGGGAGGATAGTCAAAATAATAATATAAATGATAAGATAAGACGTGGACGTAACGATGATAACAATGTTGATCGTGAAGACAATGATGATGTCGATGGCAATGATGACGATGATTGCATGTTAATTTGTACATTACGCAGACAGTTATAAGATAGAGACAAAAGGAAACACGATAGACGGAGAGACAGAAAGAGAGAGGAGACATAGAGCAAACTAAGCGCCAGCCATTGGCGCAGAAAAAGGAGCTGGAGAAGGAGGAGGAGCAGGAGCAGGAGGAGGAGCAGGATGAGGAGTAGCACAAAGGACAACAAAATACAAAGATGTTCAGCTCTATATTACGTATACGTACTGGAATAGGCATCCACATGGTTAAGCTGCAGCATTGCCGCTAGCAGCAGCATTAGAGCAAGGCGTGCCACGCCCATCGTCAATGTTATTGCAAGCGTGCGTTTGTGTACGACCTCTCTCAGATCTTCGGATTGGCCCCGATTGCAGTTGTGGCTGCTGTGGTTGCTGTTGCTGCAAGGAGATGGAAACAGAAAGTTGCAACTGATTGTTATCTAGTTGGTGGCAGATTTATAAACATGTCTTCATATTATTTATACGAATGCGCTGCGCAAACGGGGAGGACAGCCGGAACCTGGGCACCAGCAAAAACCTATTGCCAAGCCAAGTTTATTTATCACATTGACAGCTGGGCTCAAGTTCATTGCGGTTATTTGCGTCACAGCCCCGATAGGGGCGAAGCAAGAGGAGGGAGAGGCGGGGCAGACGCACTGAGCCGACAGCAGACGTAGACCAAATGGCGTCGCATTTGTTTGGCGCAGTTTTCCCTTGACTTTACCTCCCTATACTCCATTTTACTTGACTTTCCTTTACTTGCCGCATATGCCACGCCCACACGCCCTGGCACGAGTGCGGCAGCTGCGCCAGCCACATTTGTTGTCTTAAGTGCCGAGGGGCAGGAAGTCGAGCACAACACCTTGCCACAAATATGCCTGGCTTACAAAAATATTGTTGGGCAAATGCTGAACTCATGCAAATCTGAAGCTTTTACGACTATTGTAAGGATCTTTATGGACTTGCGTCTATTTAAGACTAAGGATTGTTTAAAAGAGTTCGGATTGTCATGGATAATAAAATTGCGCTTTCGTTTATATATACATTTGGATGCTCTTATTAAGTTATAATATTTGTATAAAGCTCGAGCAATAAAGAATTTTTGAAGAATACCCTTTAAGTACGCTTCTACAGGGTATTACAATATTTTCTAAATATACCTGGCATGTTTATTACATTTTCTCGAATATATAATAGTTGGTTTTTTCAGTTCTTTATGAGTGGAAATATTTTACTTAGTTTAAAAGGTAATCGATTGAACAGCATTCTTGTTCATTTATTTCTTTGCGACTTTTGGGGAATTTACTTTCTATTAATTTTGCATAGCGCTTGAAGGGGAACTGGTGAAGGGGCGTTCGACGTGCAAAGGAAATGAAAATGAAAAGCGAATTGTTGGCCAAATGAAAACTCATAAATTGGACGGCTGTCGATGATTTGTGGGCCGCTTCATTTGCCGCACAGAATGCGATGCCGATGCCGATGCCGATGCGGCTTCACAAAGCGAACACGAATTGGAGAATTTGAGAGCCGCAGCTCTGACAGCCAGAGCTGGAGCTGGAGCTGGAGCTGGAGCTGGGGCTGGGTCTGTATTTGGGGTTGGGAGGCACGAAAGAGGACAAAAAACAACTGACACTGAAATGTGTTTTGTCTGTTTTTGTTTTGTTGCGTTTTTTTTTTTATGCCTTGCGGCAAAAGCAGCGCACACATCATTTCAGCTGCGCCTGCTCCCGTTCCGGCTTCCATTCCTGCTCCCGTTCCCGTTCCCATTCCGGCTCCCACTCGACTCGCAATTGTCCATTCGCTTGTCTTTGCGTCCGTTTCGTGCATTCGTCTGTGCTGGGCCATGTCCCGGCCGACGGAAGCCAAAAGTGGAAATGCATGATAAATGACACGAGTTTTTGCTGTCTTCTTTTTTCTGCGCTTCCCTCTCTGTTTTTTTTTTTTTTTCACAGTTGCCCCGCCGGGGAGTGCAGCAGCAAGAAATTTTTATTTTAAGATACAACACAAAACTGGACGAAAATTGTGAAACGATGACGTCGTAAATGTTTTGTTGCAACAATTTTTTTTTGTGTGTTGTTGTGAATGTGTGTGTGTGTAGTTAAAGAATCACACAAGAATAAAAACAGCAAAGCAAACTGTCCGCGAAACGGAAGCTCAAACTAAAACAACTGCAAAGAGTGCCCAGCGCCAGCGACTCGGAACACAGGATCCAACACAACACAACACAACACAACACAACACAACATAACACACAGAGCGCTGTTGGGGCATTGCGAACCGGCTAGGGGGAGCGTTTTAATGAGCTACCATTGAGCAGTGAAATAGTTGCACACTTGAATTGATTGCAAAACAGTTGAATTGCTCGCTTCAAGGCTATAAACGTTTTCTAACTTAACCTGACCAAAACTTCGCAAGCAATTAAAACTGACAAATTTAATTGGTTGAGAGCCAGAGACACGTTGAAAGCTTTCGCTGCCCACGTCCGTTTAGAACTGCAAATGTAAACATAGGCAGCCAATGAGAGCGCGCTCGAAAGCAGCTTAGCGGAGGGGGAGGGGAGGGGAGGGGAGGGGAGAGGAGCTGAGCTGAGCTGAGCTGAGCTGAGCTAGGCTGAGCCCTGCCTAGGCGCCATAGAACAAGAACGTTTTTTCAAAGAGAGCCGTTGAGTAAAGAGCAAATGTTTACATTTGTGCTGCCCAATAGCAGAGAAAGAATCTAAGTCGAGCTTTCACGCAGCTCATAAAAAAGATTGCCTAACTGCTGTAAAGCTGAGTGAACTTCCCGAAGCTAATACAGCTTACTGAAACAAAAAAAAATATAGTTTTTTCTGTTGTAGTTGTGAAGTAAGATTTGTTGTAAAAAAAAGTGCCTGAACAAGAAACAACTCTTCATAGTGTAAGTTCGAAATGCGCATTGATCGCGCCTAAGTGCTGTAGGGTGCACAGCGACGTCGGCAGCGACGCGGGCAGCGACACGGGCGGCGCTCTCTTTTGCGGGGCATAAACCGAAAATTCACACTTGGTTACTTCCTTCATGACTTTGGATATTATTGTGGTTTATGTTAGTGCTGTCACTTGCCGCGCACCACTGCCCCGTCCCCTGGTTGCCGCGAACTAGGCACGCCCCGACGCCCCTGGCTGCAGCCGCATGTTGCCTGCCGCTGTGTGATGTATGACTCCATGAAATGCGATATATTCAAGTTAAATTATTTTTGCACAAAACGAAAGCGAAACGAAATCAAAACGCGACGAGACGCCTGTGTGCGGGGAACGAGAGGAAACGAACCGACATGAAACGAAACGAAACGAAACGGCATGAAACGACCGCTGCGGCGCTGATGACAAAGAGCACGCGGATACGAATGCGAATGCGAATACGAATGCGGATGCGGATGTGAATGCGGACATGGATGCCCTTTAAGTTTGTTGCTTAAAGTGGCGCCACATTGTTGCACTAGCAGTTGCTGTTGTTGCAATGAGCAAACAATTAAAAGTTTTAAATATTGTGACAGCATTTTTACAGTTAATTGCGCAGCAAACTCGCCCGAAGCCCCCCCTTCACCTCCTCCAGTGCCTACTTCATTCATTACTTTACACTCGCCCCGCAACCTGGCCAACATTTTTGCAATACTATGTATAGGTGGGCAAAAAATAAAGTTTGGCTTTAGTTTTTCCAGACTTTACTGGCTTTTATTTTCTAGTTATTTTTTTATTTATTTTTTTTAATTTTTTGCTTTTTCATGGGTGGTTGGGGTTGGTGGTAGATGCTTCATCCAATTGTTAAGGGGCAACTCGCGCAGCAGCTGCAACGCTGGCGGCAGCTGACAAAGTGACAACCATTTGTCATTACAGGAGCGGAGGGGAGGGGAGGGGAGGGGAGGGGAGGGGAGGGGGTTGGAAGCGGAGATTGTTCGCTTTGGTAGGGTATTGGCAGACGCCATATGTTTTAAGCGTTTAACAAAAAGTTTAATTAGCAACTGTCGCGAGGATAGTTCGAGGCGGGGCAGGGGCCGGTCGGGCATGCCCAGGATATGACCCAGCGATTCTGGCATATTAAATTCCAGGCAGCAAACAAGGGAATTTCAATTCGTGGCAAGGCGCCCCGGGCACACACTTTTGCTGACTACCCAAAAAAAAAAAAAAAAAAACGACAAAGCTCCCGAAAAGCAAAATCTTTGTAAGGCAGTTAATTAAAAACTTGAATGTGCAGGGCAGCAGATGTGCAATAGGGTGGGGTATTCTGTATGTGTGTGCGTGCGTGTGTGTGTGTATGTGTGTGAGTGAGTGACAAAAGGCGGCCCCCAAAGCACAGAACAAAGAGCAGAACCAACAGCCAGCAGATAAGAGAAGAAGAACCATAATTGAAAGTTCAGTTAGTTTTCTAAATAATTGCAGTGGACTAAACTCAATTGAAAGTACCAATTTAACAGAGAGCCAAATAAATGAATTCCTAACTTAATGAAACTGCCAAATAATTCCAAATGAATCAATTTAAATTCTCAACTTGTCAGCCAAACGAAATTCCTCTCACACAAAGCAGAGTGAAATATGCGCCAAATTGCCTTTCAACATCGAGCAAATAATTACAAATATTTCAAAGGCGAGCGCAGCGGAAACTAGCTACGAAAAACCTTATTAAAATTCATTTATATTTATAATAGCAAATGAATCAGTTGCTTTAAACGAGAAGAGAGAAAAATGTCTTGATTGTTACAATTGGAGCATTATATATGATATATATACGCCGATACGATTTTGGTCATATTGAAAGCATACTAAAAATAAATTTAAAATTTCCCTTTTAGCAGATATTTTTTTTTGATTCAGGCGAATAAAACCGAAATAAAGCTCCAATGAAGGACATGTTTTCAATGAAAATACATACATAAACGAGGTGTATCCTTTTGCATTTTTTCCACACATATCCTCTGCAAGTTATAAAATGTAAATTATTAAAAAATGTTTCCTTGATTACACGACTTGTGACCAAGCTTAGCCCAATTCACATTCATTCGAAGTGGTTAATTGATAGTCTCCATATAGGCCAAAGCCCGTGCGAGCTGCCCTAAATCATCTTCAATGGGATTTATGCAGCTCTGCGACTGATCCGGCGCCCAAATCCGCAACGGAAAGCTTCCAAGTCGCACCAGGAAACGACGGAATCGCATAGAAAGGGACAGATGCAGAGACAGGGACGGGGACAGAGGCGGACAGGGCGGTGGCAAACAATTGAATGATGAATTGGCGCCCACTTGGCAGATGAAGCGGCAACAATGGCCTCGGGCTTAATGCGTGGGAGCGCCAGCATGTGCGTTCAGGATGTGGACATGGCACCTGTCCCCACTCCGCTCTGCCCCCTCCCCTTGTCAGCTCCCGCACCTGCCGCTTTGAGCTAAGCCTTTTGCCGCACAATGATGGATCTCCTTAATTTAGTTGTAGTTGGCGCCGGAGTTGCAACTGAGCATGAGCTGCTGCTAAATTGAAAGCGAATGAAAAATGTTGCCAGCAATAATGATGATATTCAGAAGATGATGACGAAAAGTGTCCGACAGTTGCCAGTTATTGTTGGGCACCTTGGGCCAATCTAATGGCTGCTCATCAGGCAGCGCCAGCTGTTCCGCCTCCCAAGCGATCACTGAGAACATCATTCATAAGGATTGACAAGAGCTTGAATAACTCAAGAAAAATAGTTAAATTCTTGGGCCATTAAATAATAATCTTTTGATGATTATTTATGCTTAAAATAATGTTTAATATATTAAAATGTAATTAGCAAAAAAATCATTTATTTGCTTAATTTTACACATTTCCCACTTGTTTTTTGTTGCATAGTGTAATTCAAAAGGCCTAAAACGTATAATACTTTTAGCACTTGGCTTATTTATTGGCCTATTTTCTGGGCGACAATCAAGGAATTTGTCATTGTTATTCCTTCTCAAAGTGACTTTTGGTTAAAACCCAATTCACACAGTGTTTAACGTGGCTTGCCCTATAATTCGCAAGCAGTTAAAGCGCTGGCTCTGTGACTCGTGACTTTTCATTTAACCTCAAACTGGCCTGTCGCGACCCCTCTTCCACAGGCAACCACAATAAAACCGCGCATTTTTGGCGCTGCCTGACAGCAGAATAGAATATTGTAAATAAATTGTACATTAAATATTTGCTGTGCGCGTGTCGCTCTAATAAATACATATTTTTGGCCAGCAGCCGCAAAATGTTTGCTGCTGCGTGAAACAAAATCAACACGAAGCAGAAGCATATGCGCACTCTAAATACCCTTTGTTATCGAACTGCCATTCCAGAAAATAGGTAAAAGGTTATTAAATGCTATAATAATTTATAATAAGAAAATAGATGAAAAGGTGAGCAATATATCCGAGTAGAAAATAAAGGAAAAACCTCTGAGTTTAATTTTCCCATGGCACACGCTAAATATATGAGAGGCCAAACTTGATGACAATGCCATAATGCTTTTGGTAAGGGTATCATGACGTTAGCAACAAAGTGCCGCAGCATATTGACACTTGTTGTGTGTTGTTGTTGCTGGGAGAAAGAGGAAAGTGCGCATACATTTTTGTGCACTGTCGCTGCGGTAAATGCGGGCAGCAACCAGTTACCAGTTAACAGTTACCCGTTAGCAGTTACCCGTTACCCGTTAGCCGTTAGCCTTTAGCCTTTAGCCGTCACCCCCGCCCTGCCGACGATTTCTGTTGCTGTTGTCAAATGTTGTTCATTTTGTTGGTGTGCATTAAATTTGACGCGCTTTGGGCGGGCTTAAATAATATTTATGAATTTATGGCTGGCTAGCACTTTAATTGGGTTTTTGTTGCCAAATACTAAACAAAATTTACATGATTTATGCCAACGGCTCAAACAATGGACAAACATGGCCAGAAACATGGCGGCGGGGACATGGCGTGGAATTTCTGTCGAACTCTCGTTTAACTTCATAAAGACTTTATTAGCAAATAAAATGGCATCAAATATTTATAAACAAGCTGCAAGGCTGAAAAAGTCCAGCCAAGGAAGCCAGCCCGACTCGAGCCGACCCCGGAGCCAGACGCCGGCCAGGGCTAAAGCCTGAGGCGGAGCATAGAGCATAGATCCCTTGTCCATTATTCACAGTTGGCAGCTGAGCATAGCTGAACTCTCGTTGAGCTTTCTCTCTCTATCTCTCTCTCTCTCTCTCTCTCCATCTCGCTCTGTCGCTCTTTCTCTCCGGCTTCGAGCTACTTTTCTATATGACATTACGCAAATCGCTTGGCAGCTGCTGCCACTGGGTACAAAGCAGCCAGAATGCCGATACGGATGCACACTGGCAAAGACTCTAAGTGGATTACAACGGCAGCAGCAATATGCAGCAGCAACGGCAACGGCAACGGCAACGGCAACGGCAACATGCAACAACAGCAACATGCAACTTGTTAGCTGCCGGCGGTCTGAGGCAAAGAACCCAGCAGCAAAGTTCAATAGTTGTTTGATTTTCGATATGATGACGAGGTTGAACACAAGGACACGGACGGGGACGAGGACGGTGGCAGGAGGTGGCGCAAAACACTCTGCCTCGTTGCGGGTTCGTTGTCTGGTCGAGTGTTGTCGCCGCCGTTGCCAGTCGCTGGCAATTTATGGATTTTCTATTTACCGCGCGCGGCGTCTTAAGAATTTATAGACGATTGCCAACGCGGCGTATGCGTAACGCAAGCTTTTAAGATAACTACAGCGCTAACGCACAGCCTTTGCCTCCGAAAGGGGAGCACTCGATGCCAACGGACATTGTAAGGCGAGCCCTTAGCTCTCGCAGGACACGGGCGGGAGTCCGCCAGCTCATCAATTAGTCGGCCATTGCATTTTCCTAGGCTTGGTTGGCATCAGACGCAAAACTCTCGTCCCAACTGCAATTTAAACTTTGTTCGTTGCCCGGCGTAAAAATGGTATTCTCTTCTCTTTTTGTGCGCCACCTCTCCCTCCCTCTCTCTCTCTCTCTCTCCCTCTCTCGCTCTCTCTCTCTCTCTCTATCTCTCTCTCTTGCTCGCTCTCCTCCTATTTTTACGCTTTGTTGTCGTTCTCTGTAACTAATTTCGCCTGGGCGCACTTTGTAAATTCTGCTTTTTAGTTAGTTGCATGGCAAATAATAACTTCCGCTCGCCTGCTGCTTTGACTAAGAAACGAAATGATTACGAAACAAGAGTTGCACCGCCAGCCAGCCAGCCTGCCAATTCCCCCTTCTGTGGCCCCATCGGGGTGCACCCCTAAGCCATAATTTTATTGCTTCAAGCGCTAAAAAGAAAATTCGTTTCGCACTGAGGCAAACTTTATTATACTTATAAGGAGAAAATGCGCCAAACCGAACTTTATGACTTGAATCCAGCAGACAGTTCGAGTGGGCGGGAGAGGCGTGGCGTCTATACCCGCCAGGCTGAAACCGCCAGACGAGGGCTGTTTAAGCAGTTGGCCGCCTTGGACATTCCTTAAATATCTTGACTTAAGGTGAAATTTGTGTATTTTATTTTTTGATTGAACCAAATAAGTTGGAATAACTAAAGGATTTGCGAGTATAAAATTATCTCTCATTAGTGTACAATTTTCAGCATATATATAAATTTAAATTAATTACGAAAAATATATGTGTATTTGTTATAATAGATAACAAAGAATGCATATCGATGGAAGGTAGGCTCAAAAAAAATCCAGAATGAATGCAAATGAAATGCTAATTTTAGGATATTATTTATCATTGCAAAATTTCTGAACAAATTTTTTTTTAATTGTTTCAAAAAATTATTAGCAAAATGTGAAAATTCGATTTATGGGCAATCCTTCAAAAAACTTTCGAATGAGTTCTGAAGCGTATCTCGCAGTTAGACAGTAACAGCTAACAAATACGACCAATAATAACAAAACTAGCGACCATCTTGCCCTCTCTATGTGGTTGTGTGTGGGTGAGTCCGTGTGTGTGGAATATGAGTAAAACAAACGAATGTATGAAACAACCATCCATTGCAACCGAGCTCTTCCGGCCTCACGTCGCATGAACGCCACGCCCACAGCCACCCACACACCCATTGATAGTTTATCCACTCATTCCGAGCCGTTGAAGCGCAACCGGCGAAGTGCGGCTTCAACTTTTGTTCGAGTTGATCGAAAAACGTGAATAAATCAACCGAAGCTCTCAACAAAATTACAAGAACAACGGCAGAAACAACAAGCACTAAGCGAAATAGTTGTTCCGCAAATAAAACATCGAGTGTTCTTACATCAAGCACTACTCTGATCGCAAGCGAAATAAGGAATTTACTGCACCCCAATCGTAGCAAGTAATGAAAACGCTGCTATTGTGTTTGCTGAGATATGACTTTACTTTCATTGTAAGTAATATGTGAATTTCTAGCCGTTTTCCTGGCACAACTCTATATAGCTATATGGCTTCTTATAGCTGGCTTTCACTATTTAAAGTTCTGTCGTCGCGTCCATAAGTTATCGATCAGCTGATTGTGTTTAAATTCAATAACAACCAAATTGTCCAACTGATCCAACTAGCTGATTTTTGAATCCTTTTTTTGTACTTTAGTCAATATATTTGAAGTATGTAAATTGTGAATAAAATTCTTGTTTTTATTAGGCGCCAATTCTCATTATTTTTAGCTTTAATATATATACTTGCTATGCTTCCCGGTTTGGTTTTTTATTTTTTTCAATGTTGTGCCTGACAAACACTCGACAGCAACAGCACGTTTCAAAATTTTAATTTTAAGTGAAATTGAAATATTTATGCTGCCACTTGCAACTGAAGCGCCGCTGACGTTGACGCTGACGTTGCTGACTTCCAAATTTAATCATGCGCCAAGTGTAAAACAAAATCTAAACAAAATGGCAACGGCCCCCCTCGTGTGTGTGTGCGCGTATGTGTGTGTGCGCTTATGCTAGCGGGGTAGCTGAAAATTAATTAAGTTGAGAAAATGTCAACGCTGCTGCTTTCGCCCCGCCGTCGCCCTCGCGCCACGCCCCTTGATATTGTTACCTGCCGTTCGTTTCGTTTCATTTCGTTTTGTTTCGTTCCGTTTCGCGCCGTTCGCCGGCAACCATTGCATGCAGGCGTGCGCTGCCAGTGTTGGTAAGTTGCTGTGTGCACACATGTGTGCTGCTTCACTTGCTATACCCTGTCCAGCTCGCAAATGGGGTGAACTTGGCTCGAAGTGTGCTTGAGAAACGAATTGGGGCGTGTTTTCGGCTCGGTCTAAACACAATTTGTGCTCAAGTCCAAAAGACACCAATTTAATCGTGAATTGAAAATCGCTCAAGCATGGTTTTATATCCAGGATATCTTTACATCAAGCACAGCCTTTTGACTTTTTGCCTCTGATAACGTTCTACACACATTGCACACCTGCAGCGTTCCTGGTAATAAAATTACGTGACGCACAGTGGAGCCACAAGAGTGGTCACAAAGCAAAAACTTCTGTATCGTCAACTATATTGCTAAGCTTCTTAAAGATGCCCTTGCTTTGTTTTTGATCCATTTGGTTTTTTGTAATATTGCTTTAAAAGCAGAAATAATTGTGTCTAATGGAAATTTTCATGGTTACCTAAAAAGTCATTATTCTTTCTATTATTCGAGATTATAAAATCAAATTTCTTATAGAGCAACCAAAGACATGGCAACGTTTTTCCCTTTTTTTTTTGGGCAAAGGACCCACTGCACGGTTCTGAAATTTTGCGGTTTGAATAGCGGCTAGCATTATGTTATGATAAGTTTATACTGTTTATACTCACACAGAGAGCACACATACATATGCAGTTTGGGAGAAGTGCAAAAAGCGAATAAAATGAAAATGAAGCGTTTCTCCGTTTTTTTTTAAACTTGTTTTTGTTGCTTTGCGTGCGTGTGTGTGTGTGTGTGTGTGTGTGTGTGTGTGTGTGTGTGTGTGTGTATGAGGCGGTTAGCTTTGAAAGCTCTAAAATTTGTTAAAATTACACTAAACTGCAGTGGCAGACCGTGGGGCGCGTGGGCGGGGCCGAATGCCCCACTGGGAATATGTCGCTGAATGCGACGTGCGAACGGAAATTATGTGAGTAGTTGTTGCTGCCCTCGCTCTCACGGGAAGAATGAGGGTTGAATGAGTGCATAAAAGCGTTAAAGTGGCGCACATGGATGCAGTAAAACCCCCGCAACCCTAAGCCCCCCTGCACACTCTCCAATGGGAGTGCAGGTAAAGCCAAACCTTAAACTAAAGTCAACTCTAATTAGAGGGCGGAGGGCTTTTTCGATGGCAGCAGTCAGAAAGGTTCAACTTCAAGATTGCGTCCTCCCGCAACCCTCGCATAAAAATGAAAAAGAAAACCCGACACCGAAGGGCGGTGCGGACGGAGGAGGAGGAGGAAGAGAAGGAGGAGGAGGAGCAGGAGGAAGACTGTCCGTCAATGCTGGCGGTGGCTAGACAAACAATAAGTGAAAATTTTCAATTTCGTATGCAAAACTGTGGCACAGCTCGATAGTCACGCACCACAGAAGGGGGCGTTCAGTGGGCGTGGCAATGATGATGTTCACACAGAGAGTGACAGAGGGGGGAAATTAAGGATGAGGAGAGGAAGGAGGCAGCTGCCTTTGGCACGGCTTTTGCCAGCTGCCTTTTACTCTGCCTTTGCCGTTGCCGTTGCCGTTGCCTTTGCCTTTGCCTTTGCCTTTGCCTTTAGCTTGATTTTGTGTGCTGATAGGCGCAAAAAGTCAAATTGTGGCAGCCAATTAACAGCAGCCGAGGCACCAGACCCTTACCACCCCGCGGGCATGGGGGCAGCTGTTAAGAAAAGCACAAGTCAAACAAAACGGGGCAAAGTGCACAGACACACACACTTACAGTCACATACACACACACACACACACACAGACACACACAAACACAGTGACCAACACGCTGAGCAGGCCTTGGCAAGGGTTAAGCCTTGTGTATGTGCGAACGTGCCTCGTGCCTCATGCTGCACGCTGCGTGCTGCAAGCTCGTTTATAAAGTTGACAAAAAACGTTTGGGCCGACGATAATCATCTGGCAGTTTTGCGCTATCAGCGACACACACGCACACAATGGACCAGGCGCAAAAGGAGCCAGTGAAGCGTGCCAAAGACGAGGATGAGAATCGGGCCAGGAATGGGGCGAGTGGGTGGACTGGAGATAAGCCTAGGCGGGAGGCAGCACCACGGACATGACCATGGAAATGAGAAGAAGCTGCTTTAGCATTCGCTCGACACTTTTGCTTTTGCCGTAGTGCCAACAAAATTCCCCCCAAAGATGACTGGCAAATTTTAAAGCGATAGAGCAGCGCGAATGGGCTGGAAGTAACGCGGGTGTAAGGCTGGGGCGGATGGGGCAATGGGGTGACACGGTGACAGGGCAGCTGGCAACAAAAAGAGACGCCTCGGGGCTTGACCCGCTAATGAGCGCACGAGCACAGGGAACACAAATGCGCGGTGGCACACTGGCAACAAGCGTCTTCCTTGCAAGCCAACTGCGAATTGAGTTTTAAAACATGTCAGAACATTTCAATCGTTGCGAAAAATGCTAACGAAAAATGCATTAAAACTTATTTTGAATAATGCATATTTATTTTAAATGAAGAATTCAAAATCGGTTCAGTTTTGACAAAGTTAGGGGAGCTTAAAATCTGTCTGCCCCAAATTTGGTCTAGCTTCAAAACTGAGGGAGTTATATAGAACTTCACATCATAAATGTAAAAATTGTATTCAAAACTTGTTGGTTGTTTGTCACTTTTTGTCACTTTCAGCTCAAATTTGTTGCGTTTTTGCCTGTGTTCGCACCAGTGTGCAAGGGTCGCAATAGGCACAAGGCCAAGCAGTAAACAATGGCGAAAAAAATGTCGAAAAGAAAAAAACGGCAACGCTCATTAAAAACGCAAAGCGAATGCAACATGCAAAGGCAACAACAACAAGAACAACAAACAACGGCCTGAAAGTAGGCTACGCAAGAATGGAAAGTGAACCGCAACAATTGGCATTAGTATTAGTTAGCCAAAGTATGGGCAAAGAGAGCGAGAAAAACACAGAAAAGGAGTGCGGGAAAGTAGCTTGAGCTCTGATTCTGAAGAATCAACTATTACAGGATAAGATATGCTTGTAGGAATTTATGCCCCATATTGAACAAGTAGGCGATCAAATTGTGTATAGCGAAGATTCGGCTATAGATATAAATATAGTTATAGATAGAAATATATATTGATTCAAATTTAGATATAAAAATATGTATATACATATATATCAGATATAATAGATATAGAGTAAGGCAATATTGTCATAAGACAAACAAATCAATATTATAAAATTTGAACAACTTTTTTTTGGCTACTTCTAGCCAATTCTGGTAAATAAGTAACAAGAGAAAGCTAAGTAAAACTAGATTCAAGGCGATCAGCTGATTAAATGGCCAGCTTGCACTTGCTTAATGCACAATATAAATGCATTTATAATTGCAGCGCCTGCTCTATTTAGCCAGAACTCTTGGCTGCAAGTAACTTGTGGTTTTAATAGGCCAAACGCGCAACGGGAAATCGCTTTGTGCAGCAACGTGCTGATGCTGATGCTGTTGTTGCTGCGGCTGCTGCTGCTGCTGTTGCTGTTGCTGCTGTTGCTGTGGCTGTTGCTGACAGCCTGTCGCTGATTAAGAACTTATTTAAAGGGCTGGCAACAAATTGCCGAGAGTCGCAAATCAAAAGCGAAAGCGTAGCGGAAAATTTAATTTGTGCAAAGTGAAATGATGATAATGATGAGGGAGCAGCAGAGGCAAACAAATTGAAATGCACACACACACACACACACACACACACAGAAGACATAGGCAGCACACAAAAAGGGGCAAACAGGCAGAGAGTAACAAATTTTGCCTTGGAATTTGCATTCATATATCTTTCAAGCCAACAGCAGCTGGCAGACAACGCAGCGAGTGCGAGCGAGAGCGCTAGAGAGAGCGGGAGACTGGGAGAGCCAGCTCAGTATTTAACTTCACTTTGGCTTGCTCTGCGCCCCCTTGCAGTCGTTTGTCTGCGTCGTTGCCGTTGCAATTAAATGAACGCACAAAAGTATGCAATGCAAATGGCAAATGGCAAATGGCAAATGCTGTAAACAAAATGGCGCACAGCGAGACATGCACAAATAAAGCACACACAACAGAGCACCACAGGCCGAGAGAGCGAGCGAAAGTGAGAGAGGCACTGCAAAGATCTGCTCAGAGGCAAAGTTTTGAGGCATGTGGCATGAGTCAAAGTTGCAGCCCGTGAGAACGTGGCTGCTACGTGCACTCAATACCAGCCAGCACCTGTGTGTGTGTGTGTGTGTGTGTGCGTGTGTATGTGTGTGAGTGAGTGTCTACTCGCCTGTGTGTGTGTGTGTGTCTTGCCTGCTTTGTCTATGCCAATTGCCAGCCGCAATTGCAATTGCAATTGAAAGTGATAATTTTATAGCGAGCACACTGCGTCCAAGTGTGTGTGAATATATGCACAATATGTGTCGGTATGTGGGTGTGAGGGGGTCGAAGTAGTGCCCACATGTGCTCTTCTAACTGGGCACGAGTTTGGCCATCACACACGCCGACATGTTTAAATACACACATTCATACGCACATACACACTGATTTCGATGCACTTTACATGTACATACATATACTTGTACATATATTCACGCATACTTAAAGGTCTTAAAACATACATAGTTATATATATGGGAGAGTGCACTGAAACAAATCACAAAAAATATCATTCATAGGCAATTATTTTTTTAAAATAATGCAAATTTTATGCACTTATTTATAATAATTGAAAGTTTAAATTTGTTTACAAAAAATATATATATATATATATGTAAATCTAGCTAATTGTTAAACAAACAACATTTCATTTTTTTTTTTTTTTTTTTTTTATTGTTTTATTCAAATTTTTGGCACAGGGTATCTCCACTCTTATTTGTTCAGTTACAGCATTGCCGCATTTGCAAATTAAATTGAGTGCAATTTTTCTCAGTGCACACGTGACTTCATATACACCAAGCAAATCAGGTTAGACACACAAGCAGCCAACTGCGCGCTACGACGAGCGAGGGATGCAGCAGGGCAGGGGTGGGGTTGTTGGGGAAGGGGCATCCTCTTAGAGGCGGCAGCGGCGCCAAACCAAAGCCAAACCAATTGGGTCATAATTGCTTTACGGACGCCAAACGCAAATGAGTCGTAAGCAGAGCAGCAGCTGCAGCTGCAGCTTTGGCTCCAGCTGCAATTGCAATCGGAGAGTAACTGGTACCCGGTAGACGGTAACTGTTAACGGTAATCGTTTGAACGTAACCGGAGCTGCAAAGGTTTGTGGATGCAGGTTAAGGGTCACTTTTGTCATGGCCGGAGCGATTGCATTCCGAAAGTGAACGTTTACACAGCTCCTATTTCCATTGAAGATGTGTGTGTGTGCGGTTGTGTGTGTGCATGTGTGTGTGCGTGTGCGTGTGTGTGCAGTTGTGTGTCTAGTGATGCAGATTTCTATGCTGGTTTACTGTTAACCGCCAACATTTATGGACAAGCCACAAACTAGTTGCTTTTGTCCAGGCAAAATGTTAATCGAATCAATTTGTTGGCAACTCGTTTCTGAATAGTACCTTGTACTCATTGAAAATAGGTAAAGCAGTGCATGATGGTTTTGTCGCAGCGTATGTAACGAGCAGCAAACCGCATCTTCAACGCCATAGGGCATATTCATATATTCTTTGGCTATCCGTTCGTCAGTTTGTTTTCATGTTTGATACTTTGTTTTCTAAAGTGACTCGCATCTAAAATTTTGGTATTTAAAAGGAATAATTTTTGGAACATTTCGTTGAAAAAAAAAACATGTACTGCCTCCTTACTAATTTTACGAAATTTTTTGTATTTTTAATTAATTTTGAGTGTCAAATTTTGCATAGAAAACTAATTTAAAAGTAGTCCTGAGATGATCAATTTTTGCTGTCAAAAATCATGCCAAAATTACGAAAATTTTGACATGAAAAGTTCCCGAAGTTGCCTCCTAGTTTTCCAACTTCCACAACTTCGTCAGAACTAAGCCGATTTGCATGTTTGATGACATTCTGGTCATAATTTGTCTTCTAGATTGGTTCTATGTCATTCATTTTCATACCTTCTTCGTATCATATCTTATTCGTAAGTCTCGCACAGTCGCCTAATTAATAAACATTTCCAATAACACTTTTTAGTGGATGCACACTTTGCCAAATTCCTAAAAATCTATCAAGCTTAGGATGATACTTGACTAACATTATTATTTTTAATCGTGTAGAATTTGTTGGCGCTAAGCTGGCGAAAATAATGGGGCTTCAGTGGTTGCTCCAGTGGATTTAGTGGTGCCTTAGCGTTGTTTGATTGCACTCCAAGCTGTTGCTGAAGCACACACGCAGACACACACGACGGTACACATTGGGGCACTGGTGTGCGCATTCACAATGAAGGGAGGGAGGCAGGGGTACGCAGTTAATGAGCCCCGCGAGGCTAACATGTTAATCCCAGTTAGTGAGTGCATTCGCCAGCCACCTCCGAGCTTTTGGGACTGTTTGCATTTGATTCGCGAGCCCCGTAATTTTTGTGTTTTGTATTTTAATTGCCCCCGCGGCATTGCGACTCCCCTGCCGGCGTCCACAGATAAAAGCGCTGCAGTTTTTATCCTTCTCGGTCTATTTTGCGCTCATTCATCGAGTGCGGCCACATAAATCAAGACGCTGACGAGGCGTCAAAGGCAGGCAGACATTCGGTCGCCAGAGTTGCCACAAACCCCGAAAGAAGCGGCGAGCAGCAGAGAGCGCCGCAACTGGAGCCACTTCATAACTGGACTGTTCCTAAATCGCATACATTTTAAATGCCAAGACAAAGTTCTGCCGCATGCGAGCTGTAAAGCGGGCGGAGGGGGGGTGGGGGGAGTGAAATGGGGCTGGGCATTGGCCAGTGGGCAGTGGGCAGTGGGCAGTGACTGTGGCTGGCATTGCGATAACAACAATGACGCCGCTGGCCATTGGACATTGGATGTCGTCTTGTTGGATCGCTCTTTGGGGCAAAATAAATTACCATAATTTAGGGGTAATTCAGCCAGCGGCAGCAAAAACTCGCAAGTACGGCAACGTTGACAAAGGCCGAAGTGTAACGTCAAATGGGCGTACAGCGGGTGCCTGACTCTGGGCAATGGGATTTTTCCAAGTTAAGTGGACATGAAACATGCACGACCATCCAGAATGATGTGTGTGTTTTGTAACTAGGTCCATGCCGCAAAGTTCAACGGGCATATGGAAGCGAAGACTGCGTATGTAACAGTTCCCAGAAACTATTCACGCTCTGAGACTGATAAGAAAGCAGCAAACGAAGGCTGAAGAAGTCAAGAGGGCCACTGCAGAGTATAAAAGCTTTTTCGGAATATATTTGAGTATTCAATATTTAATATTTAAAATTGTGTATTATTGTATTCTGTTTTATATTTTTGTATTCTGTTTTATATTTGATAAAATCTATAGACCAGTTTAAGATTCTATATTTGTGACGTCGTCATGCATTTTAATTTAATTTGGAATTAAATATCGTAGTTCGATAGTATATTATACAGTTTTCTAATACCAGACAACTGGCATCTTGCTGCTAGCAATTTTCTTTATAATTCTCAAGTGGTTTTTTGCTCGAAGTTAACGATTTTTGTTAGAAAACTTTATTGTTTTATAGGAATATTTTGACATTCTCTAAAAATATTTTTAAGTCAGCAAATATATATTTCTAATAAGACAAACAGATTTTTCTAGACAAAAACCCCTAAAACTATCTGATAATAAAATAGTTTATCGATTGGATTCGCAAATAATGTGTCAGCTTTGAATTGCTTTTGATCCATTCAAATGTAGGCATACCCAGTTGGGTTACTGCTACTGCAGGGTATATGCACAGTCATCAGCTCATTTAATATGCTTTTTTGCTATTTTGTAGTTATTGCTGCTGTTGTTGTTGTTGTTGTTGTTGTTGCCGTTTCTTTCTGCTGGTCGCTGGGAGTGTGCGTGTTTAGCAAAGCTTTTGATAAACTGCCTCGCTCAAGTTGAAACTTAGTCCGTGACTGGTTGCTGGTAACTGGCCACAATAAAGCCAAAGTTCTGGCCACGTTTAACGGGCCCAAATTCGACTTGTACAAGGCTAATAGAGTTCAATAGCCAATGCGACGCCTGCGAAATGTGCGCACAGCTCATTTGATGCATATTATCGTGTTTTCGTCTGTTTTTTCCAATTTGTTTTTTCTTTTATTTCTGCCCCTTTTTTGAATGTCTGCCAAAAAGCGGCGCAGAGAAATCTACGAAAATGAAAACATTTACAAGGCACAAACTGCGACCTACGAACTCCCCAAAATCGAAAAATAAAACCAAAGACTCGTACCTTTTCTCGGCTTTTCTGCTCTAGGAGGAATAAAAAATATAAGTATGCTCATGTTGTTTTGAGCTGCGGCGTTGGCGCCCTGCAAATTGTTAGCTATGAATCGAATGAATTGAATCGAGATGAAGATTGAGTCAAATGAAATATACGAAGAGGACACCCTCACCCGCCCTCCGGCCGGCGAAAGCGAATACGGGTCGTTGCCAACCGCCTGGTAATGATGATAATGAAGATAATAATGACGCTGCCAACGAATTTTATTGTGAATGAAATTGAATTCAATTGTGGAGAATCGAATGCGACGTCAACGGCGACTGCGGCAGCGGCAGCGGCAGCGGCAGCAGTGCCAGCGAAGCGCAATAATTGCGCAACTTATCAACGTCATTTGGTCTGGTTGTTGTACCCACTCCCCACCCCTCCTCCCCTCCTTTGTAAGTGGGCGTGGAGCTGCCACTTTGGAAGAAATGCCGCCAGAAAGCAGATAGACGGCCATAAATGTAATGAGAGTTTCAGCTAAATGGCATTTTAACATAAATATGTACATACTTATGTGCATATAGATGGAATCGAGCTATTATATTGCATAAATCTCTACAGTAAATTGCTTAAATTGTAATAAAGTAAATATATACTTCGAATTAATGTATCAAAAAATAATTTTATTCATATACAAAGTGAAATAAATAAATGAATTAAAAAAATAAATAAAAAATACGATTGGCCCATGAGGGGATCGAACCCGCGACCTTCGCGTTATTAGCACGACGCTCTAACCAGCTGAGCTAATGGGCCGCCGTGACGACGGTCGGCACAGCAGCATTGATATTCTCGCCAGCTAAGCCGAACGTTTAATCTATAAATAGCTGACCGCATACAGTTTGATGGGCACTGAGCAAGCGATGCGATCGAGACGAAAGCAAAAGTTTCTATAACAGGGTAAAAAACGTGCGAAAGCTTTGTTAGCTTTTTGCTAATTAATGCTGTCTTAATTTAACGCGGGGCACCGGAAGAACCTTAACGAAAGTATGTTTGTCGCAAAATGTGTTTGTTGCTGTTGTTGTTGTTGTTGTTGTTGTTGTTGTTGTTGTTGTTGTTGTAGGTGTGACGGCAACAACAATGGGCGGCACAATGAATGCTCAAGTTAGACGGTCGTCGGAAGGGGTGCAGGGGGTGGGGTGGAGTCGGGCGGGGCGTACGACTTTTTACAATTCATTTTGCACATTTCCTTGACATTCTCATTTCAGCAGCATGTGTTTTTTTTTGTTTTGTAAGCTTTTTGTGTTTCATTGTGTCCGCGCAGAGCCTGCATATGCGACGTGTTCTCTATTGTGTTGTGGCTGTACTAGCGTGTGTGTGTGTTAGTGTGTGTGTGCACACACACATATGCATTCATATGTACCTGCTCATCTCTTTAGTGCACCCGCAGTGGTAAGGGGATTGTCTGTTCATTAGAGCGTCGCTTAATTAGCGCAGAGCTTTGTTTTGCACACACTTCTATTTCCTATTCCCCGTTCTCCAATTCTCGCTCCCCATGCTCATCGCATAGCTATTTATGCCTGTGCCATTGGCCCCGGCCCCGGCCTCGGCAACCGACTTCAGCCACGTCAGCGTCGGCGTTGCGTCATCGCAGCCGAGACTTGTTTAGAGCTTCTGGCGCGCTGCCCTACATGTGACCGTGTGGCCTAATGGATAAGGCGTCGGACTTCGGATCCGAAGATTGCAGGTTCGAGTCCTGTCACGGTCGGGCAACTAAAAGTTTTTTTTTTTTTTTTCGTATTTTTTCCTTGATTGCACACTTTTAATTGTCATCGTCGCATCAACATCATTACTCAATTTTAATGCTGCCACATTTTTTCAGTGTTTTTCACCGTTTTTCCCTGATTCTCACCATACGGCAGATAGCAGCAATTAATTTCATGCGAACGACTCGATTTGTTTGCGTCTCGTTTTTTTTGCACCTGTTTCCGCAGACATCTCTTTTTCTAGCTGCACCGCTGATGGGACCCTAATTAGTTCCTTAAGCTGTCTGTGCAGCTGGTCCGCATATGCAGCCAGGTGGTGACGGTGGTGCAATCGGACACTAGGTAATGGGCGCTGCTGTCTGGCGGGTGTCAAATAATTTCAACTTTTTGCCAGGCAAACAACTTTAGCCAACTTGGCCAAAAAGGTGTGCGGCCATAACCCCAATTATATACAGGCCGGCAGCGCCAGCTCATTGTTTGGCCTCCATTGTCGCTCGCCTCACCTCTTCCTTTACCTTTACCTTTACCATTACCTCTACCTCTACGTTTACCCTACTTCGTCGCTGCCCCTGTCTTTTTCCCTGTCTCAGGCTTTTTGTGTTTCTCTGTTTGTCTGCGTCCGAACTTTTCGATAAGCATTTAATTGCAGGTCGAGAACTCTCCGACACTCCGACTCTGCGACTTCGCGTTTTCCCCAACGGGAAACGCGTTGAACAATTTCAACCGGATGTTAAATGTCAGAGCTGATTATGCAGTCGTTGTTGCTGTTGTTGCTGCGGTTGCCGTTGTCGACAATTTATGAGCGATAGTGGTAAGAAATAAGAGAATAAAATAAAACATTATGCACTGGCCAATCAGATCCCATTAGCAACAGTTTCAATACACGAGCTGAAAATGCATTTTAAAGTGCTCCATTTATACCTTAAAGCCAGAAGCTAATGTGCGCTCATACAAATTCTCAGTTAATTTTTTTGGCTTTAATCATACCTGTAATAAAAAGTGAAAAAATGTCGTATTGAATTGTAAAGAATGTGAGGTAAGTTTATTGTTAACAGCTTTAAGTTTTCACATAGAGAAAATACTAAAACAATTTGCACTCCAATAAAAAAGTAAACGAATTTTACTTTGTGTTTTTTTATAAGATAGGCTCTGAAACAGAGGGACGGGGAGACATACAGACGTGGCTAAATCAGGGTATAAATTGACTTAATATTGTTAATGAAATACAAATATGAACTTATTCATTTATTATTTTTAAGGAAAACTACATTTTGTCCATATATCATATATATGAATAGGTCGATGCTTTTTGACAGTACGGGTATTTATTCCTTATTTATTTTCTTTTTATATTCCGCTTAAATATTTGACGGTGTCAACGGGCTCTGAGAAATTCACGAATGCTTACGGATTTTAATATGGAAATTGCATTTTAAATTGCGCACAGTGCAAATGCCTTGAAGTAATGCGAATGAGCTATAATTAAAGAGCTCAACTGTGGCGGAAAACTTACTCAGGAGCAACTTAGCATCTTCTATTTCCCGGCTCGCCTCATCCGTCCCTTTGGGGACAACTTTGTGTCGGCTGGGCTTAAATTAACCCGCGGCCCGGCTATTGTACGCGTCCCGCGAGGGTTAAAGGGAGCTCTCTTACTCTCTCACTCTCACTCTCGCTGTCGCTATTTCCGACTCTTTTTCACATGGTGGAATTATGATTACGCATTTTTGGCTGCAAATGAAATGTTTTGTCAACTTGCTGCCAAAACAGCGAACAACTTAAAAGCAGACGACGTGGAGGGGAGCACACATACACATGTAAACACACACGTGCACACACACACACACACACACACACACACACTCGCGCACAGGCATTCACACAAACTAATAAGCAGCAAACAAACAAACAAACAAACATTGGCGCAATTTTGCTGCAATTTCAAAAAGTTTTTTTATACCCTTTACCCATTAAAAGTGGCTTAGAAAAGGGCTTACTTGTGTTGAGCGAATGTCTGAAACAGGCCACAGGGGACATCTTCGACCCCACGAAGCCATTGCATATTCTAAAAGAGCATGTCCTCTACTAAAACGCTCGATCCTTCAAACTATCGAACATAGAATCAGCAACTTGTGTATGCAGGTTCTCCATAAATTAAATGTGTCTCGCATTTTGCCGTAGAACAAACGGGAAACATCCTTATGCCGGTACACACAGAGAATTATAAATTGGTAAGTGGTCTTTGACGGGCACAGGGTACCTACTAGCCGGGCACTCTCGCTTTTTGTCTCATTCTTTTTTTTTTGCTGAGTTCTCAAGCAGCGGCTTTGCCATGAGCTGCCGCTGTCGACGTCGACGCAGTAATTTGCATTTGTAATCAAAAAGTTGCACATAAACTTTGTTTTATGCTCATTTTCCTGCACCCACACATGCACACACACACACATACACTCGTGTTGTAATGAGAGGTTGCTAAGAATTAGACGACAGACACTTTAATATGCCAGTCGTGTGCAGAAGAGATCCCAAAATTATTATCATATGCCATATAGCGAAGGTTCCCGCAACAATTCAGAGCACTCAACTAGCTCTCTCAGCGGGAGGGAAGGGCGTGCAAATTGAAAAGAGCCGCTTTTCTTTGGTTTTACGCAGAGAGAAAAGTCGCTGGCACTTAAGGTGTATTCAATTCTGAACACAAGAATTTCATTCAGCTATTTATATGTCAAAAACAAAACTGACTTGGTTCAAGTGCCATCAACTTGTTGGGAAAACATAAAGTGCTCACTTTTTAAATTCAAAAGATTAAAAGGTCAACATTACATTAAAGCTGCTTAATATTATAATCCATTCCACAATCAAACAGTCCCACTTTTTACAAGACAGACAGACAAAAATGAGACATTTAAATCCAAGCTGCCGTTAGCTTATAAACATCAAAAAGGACCTTCGGCAGAAGCATATGACAATATAATTTAAACTCGAGACGTAAGTGCATTAAAGTTGTGAGAACAAAATGTAAATCTTTGGCTCCATTTAACTAACGTCCTGAATTCGATTAAGGATGGCAGCGCAGCTGCTTTCCAGAGACCAACTTGGGCCCCACCTATTTGGTTTGTCGACCGCTTTCGAATAATCGAAAAGCGATTGAGAAACGCATCAAGTTAAAATGCTGAAAATCGGCATTTAATCAACTGATGATGCCCGCAGGGCGCTCCATTCAGCGGATTCAAATCAAGTCCAAACCACATCAAATTGAATCAAATCAAATATTTACTTGCTGTTAAATTTATGACAAGCGAGTAGCAGGCAAATCGCAAAGCAAAAAACAAAAAACAAAAAACAATTTTGTGGCTTTTTACTTTGTAGCGCACATAAAAATTGCCGCAAATATTTGCGTACAGCTGCGACGCGGCCAGGTTACCGGGCCGGGGGCGGGGGCGGGGGGCGGGGTAGGCGAAACGATTCTTCGGCTTTTATGTGGTACTTTGGCCATTCGAGAATTGCTAAGCCCACAAGGGCGCAGGCAACAAATGCCATCAAAATGCATTTATCAGCTGCTCGGATTGGGCCAGTTTGATGGACTGCTGTCAGAGACTGGCCAACAGATAACGGCCAAGAGTCTAACTGGCCTGTTGGTCAAGTGGCTGGCTCGGTAGTCAATATTTAATTTGTCAAAATGTCAGCAGCTTAAGCTGTATCTGAGAAGCAATACGGACAGAGAGAGGGAGGAGGGGGAGTTGAAGTCAAGTCTTGGCCATGTTTGTTTGTTGACCTGGCCCAAAAAGTTGCAGTCAGTTGCATTTAACAATTTGCTGATAAATTAACTGGCCCAAGCCACTGCCAGTCTCTGCTCGCTGCTTTCTGGCTAAGTGAAACAAGTGGCAACTGACAGGACTCTTAGCATGGCTAACAACTTTGTAGCCATGGCCTTAGCAATGACATTTAATTTTTCAACACACAAAAATCTCCTTGACTTAGCTCCTCGTTGTCGCTGTTGTTGTTGTTGCTGCTGGCGTTGTTGTTGTTGGTGTTGGTGTTGGTGTTGTCTCTGACCAGCTCGCCATGGCGGCTCGTTTGAAAAACAATCCAGCCGTTTCGCATCTAGTTGCCACCCCTTTTGCGCCAACAAAATTCTGGACTCTGGCGACAGTCGGCAAATATGCAAATGAAGTTTTAATGCAGATTTATTGCCTTAGACAATGGCAACAATTTGGCCAAAATCTTTGCGAAGCTAACAAAATATTTGGTCATCAAACATGACGGCACGATAAACTAATCTGAAACGAGCATCATTCAAATTGCTTTCCCGGTATTTTACGCGCAAATTATTTAATAACAATTATCGCTAATTATATTCCACGGTTTTTTTTTTCTGCAGGCGCACATTTTGACGTTTTTACGAATTCGAATAGTTTGTTAAACGATTTTAATCTGGCGCTTTTAATTCGCTGCGACAATAATAAAAACATTCATTTAATTAAAAGCCTCCGCAGCAAAAAATATAAAAATGAGTGTTTAAAATATATATTAAAGGCCATGGAAATCGACTATTAAATACCCTAAAGAAGTTTAGTATTGAAAATTTGCCTATGTTAATGATTAATATTGCAAAAGACCTACGGTAACTGGGCTTTAATAAAATAACTACACAGAAGTTCTTAACTTTGGTCTGTATTCTGTAAAATCACTATGGGAGTTACTTTATATGTATATGTATATCATACATATATATGTTTGAATATGACAAAGGGGCTTTATACTTTACTCGGTTGGAAAACGTCTTAAAACATAAGTTTTAAATAAAATTTTAAAAATATAAAAATATTCTATTTGCTATTTAATCTATTTAATTTAATCAGCAGAAAGAAAAAAATCTGTTAGGAAATTCTCATCAAAACAGCACCTGAGGTAATACAAGTTTTTCTCTTTTTTACTTTGTGATTGAGTATATCGTTTATATTATATATATATATATACCATTTTTAATCTAACTATTATTGAAATGCTATATTTTTTTTTATCTATTTTAATCCCTTCTATTTGACGCTGATGTGAACAATATTCAACATGAAAATCAATACAAA
This sequence comes from Drosophila colorata, assembly GCA_035041545.1. Lineage (NCBI taxonomy): Eukaryota > Metazoa > Arthropoda > Insecta > Diptera > Drosophilidae > Drosophila > Drosophila colorata. Next base: position 17,855,988 of record JAWNLD010000490.1, on the reverse strand, counting down.
TCATAAAACCATGAGAGCCTGTATAATATGGGCAAATATCCAAAAGGAAAAAAATCCCCCTTTAAAGTCCGAGCTGAAATCAACTTTATTGTCGTTTAGCTCCTATAATATTTGCACATAACGCGACTTACGTACGTGCGATTAAATTTATTCTGCTGTTAAAGCCGTTCGGCTTACATTTGTCAGTTGCATTACATTATTTAAGTTTGAGAGTTTTAATGCAAATGCATGTGCTTGGCAGTTGTGTTAAAGTAACTTTTTGGGCCGATTGCAGAAAATGCGATTTGCTTGGCTGGCCACAAACCTAATTGGCCAACACTCGCACAGGCGACACAGCTGTGACACAAATGGCCATAGTCGAGTGTATAATCGGAGACCCCAATGCGTTCAATATGCGTGGAGCTGGTTAGCCGCAGGGACGTCCCAACGTGGTCGCAGTGAAAGTCTTGGCCAACTTCACTCGACTCGACTTGGCTCGTGTTGGCTGGCCGAGCCAAATCAATGTAGAATTTTAGTTAATTAAAACACAATAAAATATGCAAAATGCTACCAGGGCCTTGAGGAAGCCACAGCCAGGCAGCATCGGAGTAGCAGTGGGTTAGGGGTAGGGGGAATTGGGACGGTTGGCAACCGCAAACAGGGCCAAAGTTTGTGTTGGAGTTGTGCCCCAGCTCGTTGCAGTTGCAGTTTGCCAAATGGGCTCTGATGTGCCAAAGTCAAAGTCAAGTGCGCCAAAAATGATGCAACCAGACCAGACAGCTGCCACAAGTGCAAAGGGAGGGCCTGCAGCATATAGGAGCCCCTTTGCTCGGTGCCACATGACGTATGCGTGATATTTTATAAGTGCCATGGCCATGCAATATGCATTGTATGCGTGTCCACCGAGGCACAACGCAACCCAACCCAAAGCAATCCAATCTGTCCCAATCCAACCACATAAGCCGCTTGCTTGGCGACTCTTCCACTGGGAAAAACAACTATTGGGTAGTTAATTGTACGTATTTTATAGTGAAAAGGACATAAGGAAAGTTGTGCGTTATTGAGTCAAAATGGTTGGCAGTAATGTGAAATAGGAAACTGGTCAGCTGCGCAGATCTTATATATACTTACTATATATAAATATATATATATATATATGATTGCACAAAAACACAAATATTATAATACTAGCCAGTCCTCTCGCATTCAAGTTTGAGTTTAAGTCCTAATATCAGCTAAGATCCAAAAACAATCAGCTGACACTTTGCCAATTGTTCGTGGCTTGAACTTGTTGGGAATTGTAACGACTCAAGCAACGAAAACTGCCTTATTCAATGTTTGTTTAAACCGTTTTATATATTGTCTACTCTTTAATACAGTAGTAATTGTTTATGTTTTACGACAGAGACAGAGATTATAGAAATAGAATTTTAATAACCGATCAAATATTCTTAGAGTAAGTACTTAGCTTCTTATCAAATGAAGACAGGATCAATGAAGTTGAGAATATTTTCCAAGTGTATTTGTCGCTGTTAACTCAATTAATGGCATTTTCACTGCTCAGCCGCGGGTTTTAATGCGTTTATTTATTTAAGCAGCATCTACAGCTGCAGGGGAAAAGGGGCGGGGGGTATTCTGCCATTTTAAAGTGCAATCATTTATGCGCTACTTAACACGCCCTTTTCAATTTTATTACGATCTGCGCGCTGCAACCTCACGATGTCCGATGTCGTGCCATCGCAGCAACCACTACCACCACCAGCGGTACCACCCATGTCTCATGTGGTGCGCTCAACGGCTTTTAAGTGCTTGCAGTGCGGGGTCCGGCGGTGGCTTTAAGCGCTGCACTTTGCCCGAACAAAGAGTAGCTGCGGTCGGTGGGGGACGGGGGGAGGGGGGAGGGATGGGTTGGTCAGGGGCAGAAGGTTTCCGTGTTGTCAGATAGAGGCAGAGTTGCCAATTATGCGGAGACCGCTTAATAAATGCGAAACGACATAAATGACCAAAAGTTGCTTATGCCCTGCGCACGACAGCAGGCAAAGGGCATGCTGGGCTGAAGGGTGAATATGCAACAGACAGGAGAACTTTCTCCTTTGCCATTTGACCATAAATAAAGGCAATTTGATTTTCAGATGCGATACGCTACGTCTATAAAAATGATAGGGAAGAGGGTAACTCTTAGTCGCTGCCATTCTGCAAAAATGTTAACTTATTTTTTGTGTGTTTTTTTATTGGAAGGAGGAGCTAAATATGAAGGCACAACAAAATGAAAGCTGAATGCGTAGCCGCAACGTCGACCCTCGTCTAGGCACAGTAACAATAACAACAATGGCAACAACAGCAGCAGCAACAACAACAACAACAACAACAACACTGACAGCCCAAACAAGCAAAAGGCATAAATATTTTGGTCCACGATTCCTGTTGCCAGAATTCGCTTCACCAACTGACCAACAACTCATGCAAAGCGACAAAGACAGCCACAAAGAGCGGTTGCGAGAGAGAGAGCGAGAGCGATGGAGGAAGGAAGGCAGAGAGTGAGGCAGGCAGCACATGAATAACATTTATGGCTGCCTTAAAATACTTACATAAATTAAATTATTTATTAACATTTTAGTTCAGCAACCAACGGAGCGACAGAAAGTCAAATTAATCAAGAAACATGATGAAAATTCTGCAGAGCGGCATTTAGAGATGGGTCTGTACCGTGCTTTTTGCGTGACACGCACGCATAAATGTATAAATCTATTATAGATGTTGTGTATATTATTTTTTAATAAATAAATTCATGACTTTCGCGATATTTCACTCTTATGATTTACCCTAAAAAAACCGAATTGCTCGCCACATTCGTGCATGTCTCAAGACAACATTTTTTATATTTTTAATTTTTTAAGGTATTTTTCAACGTTTTTCTGTTACAGTTAAACTGTAAAATACAATGCTTTTTTCATTGATATACTCTTTCGTTTTTTCGTTCGTTCTCACACTTAAAAATATATCAAGAGATCTGAAATTCATCTGCATACTGAAAGCAAATTCTTTGTTTCAATTAAAAAAATAACACACACACACTCCTCACTCCGCTAGTTGAATTTATTTAAATACCAGATTTAATTTAAATTTTCAAACATAATTAAGTTGCCGCAAAGAGTATTGTATTAAGCACACCTAAACCATATTTAACGTATTTTAAGCCAATTAACTGCAAAGTGAGCATTTATTAAGTACTTAAATTTACCTGTTACCTACTATCTGTTAGCTGTTCTCTTTTATTCCCCTTTGCAGCCAGCTGAGATTAAATCACTTGGAAACTCTCCTTAATGACTGCTGTGAATTTGCATACATCCTGGCGCTGCTTTCTTTGCATTCCGGACAGCATGTGGACTGGGTTCTGTGCTATCCCACAACCTACTTATGATTACGATTCCGTTTACGATTTTCACGTTCCCCTCCAGCCGCTGCCCGCTGTCCGTTGGTCGGAAATCGACACAAAACGTTGCGTTTTGTGCTGCGCCTTTAATGAATTAACCAAAAGCGGCCCCAGAAAAAATAGAAATATCCAGCACTCCGGCACCCCAAATGCCGATCCGGTTACTTTTACAGGGCCCCAAAACGAGCGCCAAAGCAAAATGGACGCACTCAATGGCTGCCAGGACTTGGCAGCGGGCAGCAGCAGCAGCGGCAGGACGCAATGTCGGACAACGCGGGGCAATTATTGTAAGCGGCTTTCATCGTGCGATGATTACACTTACAGCTGAAATGGCGCACGACAAGAGCAGGATGAGTCTGCGTCCAGAAAACAGCCAGCAAAAAATAAAAGAAAAGCGCGCAAAAAAATCTCAAGAGCGTCAAAAAAACTTTGGAATGCCGAAGTCCAAATACTCTTGCGTGTGCTGAGAGATTTTCACAAGCAGGCCAGCTGATCTCCACTATCATCTATATAATCTAGTTGAGAGCGGCAAGCTGAAGTTACGTATATTTCTGATTTGAATATTTGCTTACATAATTGTTTTAATTCAACTGTTACTATTTGCATTTACGGCTTAATTAAATACAGAAAATTTCTAAATTTCGTTTGCTAAAGTTAAGAATTTTTTAAGTACAAAGTAGAATTTTCAAAGTTACATCAGAATTGATTTAAGGCTCATGCAAAGCTTAATTGAAATATAAAATCAATGAAGTACGAGGTAAAAAATAAATATACCGCTTATCATCCTAATTGCAACTATATAATAAAGTTTTAATAGAAATAAAAAACAGTTAGCATATCAACACAGCAACAAAGACCGATTAATGGATGGCGCTTTTTTGACTTGGTCAAGACATATTATATATTATAACTTAATATTATATTATCATTGTATTACCTTCATAGGCATTTACACTAGGATACTGCCAGTTAGGGTATACAAATGTAGAAAAAATTGTGCGGCCGTTAAGAAGGCGGCGACTGTCAGTGGAGAAAGCAAGTACACCGAACCAGAAAGAGACAGAAAGAAAAACCTTTCTAAAAAATAATGTTTCTTGCTGTCTGCTTGTTGGCTGTTGGTTGTTTGGCTGGTTGGTTAGTTGGTTGGTTGGTTGGTTGGTTGCTTGTTGGCCATGTTTGTTGGCCTAATTAGTGCTGTGCATTTTTATGGCATAATTTTCAGCGTTGTAAGCGTTTTGGCGCCATCAAAATGTACAACATGGAAATATTACATTAAAATTTATGAAGCCGCGAGGCGGCAACAAACACACAAAAATACAAAACAAAAAAAGGGAAATAGAAAAACTGACTACTTTGGCAGCGGAGTCCGCATTCGCTCTTCGGTTGGTCTACGAATGGCAATTAGCGCCCAGTTTGGGGCGAGATTCAAGATTTCACTGAGCTTACCTGTAAAGAGATAAGAGGATAAGATATATGTTAGCATAATATAACTATTTTATATTTAATCATGTACTTAATGTACTTTTGGATTTAAAGTTAAGATAGAAGTCCCAAGGATAAAAGAATATATTTTTTAGCATTTTAAACAAAATTTCAGATGAAAAAAAATTATTGGAAAAATGAGAGCACAAAGAGTTGGCAAAGTTATTAGCTCTTATGTTATTTTTATTTTTATTTTTTTTTGTAATAAAATATTTATATTTCATATCAATATTAAATACAATATTTTTAAATTAAAATAATTATAATATTGTAATAAAATAAAATTTTTAATAAAAAGCGAAGAAAAGAAAATGTATTCGGCATTCTGCTGAGGGGTTTTAAATCTGTGTTTAGATTCGAGAAAAATTCGAAACGAATCAAAGTCTGCTAAACCTTTATTTTAATTAGTAAATAAGCGTCTCGTATGCATAACTGTCAGTTCGAGTATGTTTCGAGTATTGATGCAAAAAAGAAAAAAAAAATACGAATATAAATTTGTAGTTTTCAACGGTAAACTTTAAATTGTTTAGTTTTGGGTGGCCGCCACAGGCGAGCGGAGCCATCGAAAATGGGCACCGGAGCACATTGCGAGTCGGTCGCAGTCAATATCTTGTGCATTTCAATAGTTCTTGGCGAAACTCTAGAGCTGCAAGTGCAATAAAAATGCATTTCATGCTCGAAACATGACTTGGCTCAATTTATTTTACTTTGCCGCATTTAACGACTTCACACAGGAGCCGGCGGAGCCGCAGCTGGAGCTGCTGCAATTGGCAGGCGATGCTTGCGTTGGCTCCACATCCAGTCTCACACACACACACACACATACAACACACACAGCACACACTCACACACACACACTACACAAGAGCGTGTAATGGTGTTAGGCCACAATGAGCTCAATTTACGCCGATGATTGGCGGTGCCGGTTGGCGGGTTTGCTGCTTAAATATGGACAGTGGGGGAAAAGCGTTGGTCCGTCGGTGGGTTCCGTCGGCTTTAGCCGAAAAAGTTTCATGTTTGCATTTGCCTATCGTCTATCGTCTGGCAGTTGGATCCGTCCGTCCGTGCGTCCGTCCGTGCGTCCGTTTGCCTCTCTAGTCGTGTGGCATGTGCTGAGGTCCTCTGAGCCTGCGGCTTCTAAGTAGCAGCCGCCAGACGTTAAACATCGCGTGCAGACAGCCCTGCCAGACAGCCATTGGACGCGGCCACGCCCTCGTCCTCACCCCGCCCCGCCCCGCCCCGTCTGTGGCACAGCAGAAAGTCGTGTTTTGGCAGTCTGAGCGAATACAAAATAAAAAATAAAAAAAGTCACAGACATGAAAATTGCACTGCACACGGAATCGGCGCAGAGACTTCTTGTCTGGGCACCTCTAGGAGCAGTGCTCCCCTCACACCCGCCCTGCCCGTCAAGCCTAGAACCCAACAAGAAACTACAAGCAGGCCATATATAAAAATCAACTGACATGTCTACGAGCTGCGAAGGGCGGGCCATCGGCGGGGGCCGTGCTGCAATAGTTTTTAAGGTTCGGCGGAAGTCGCCCCTTGGGCTCCCTCTATTTTTAGTTTTTTTTTTTTTTTAGTTCTGTTGCGCTGGCCAGGCAAGTTTACTTGTTACACGTAACAAGCGCAGCATTTTTACCTGAGAACCAGTTTACCAATAGCTCCTATTCGTATTGCGAATATGTTTACGGCAATCTGAAACTTGCCATTGCGAGTTTATGGAAACGCCAACGGACAATTTAATTGTGATTTGTGCGCTTTGCGCCTTCATTTGGCACAGGAAAAAGACAGAAAGCTAGATAGACAGAGACAGAGACAGAGACAGACATACGGCAGACAGCAAAGTAGACAGCTTCAAAGGGAGCTCGTTGAATGCCAAACCATTGAAATGTGCGAAATGCCTTCGAATGGCGCTGAATTGTAATTAACCCATCATCAACATGAGGCATTATGGGACACAACACAAGGGGGCTCAAGGTGCAAGCGAGTGCTCTCCGAAACAATGGCATCATTTGCATTCAGTTGTAATTAAATGCATATTTATACCCTCACAGAAAGGGGCTCTAGCAATGTTAAGGCACTGTTTTGATACGGCGGAAATGGAAACTCTCGATTGTTGACTGTTGAGATATATTCATCACACATAAAGTGTGATTGGCTTAGATATTTGCATTATTATTATTTACTAATTATTTTTCCTAATATCATTTATTACTAAAAGTCGAATTAACACCATACACTGTGACACAAATGTATTTGTTCAATTTATTTAAATGATAAGAAATTGTATAAATGAAAAATACTGGCATAAAATCTGAAACTGGATAACACACCTCTATATATCAGTTGGAACTTTAATATTTTTATATTTAAAAATTCAATTGTGTGGCTAAGTAAAAAGTAAGTGTATTTAACCCATCGGCTATATGCTTGCAAGGGTATTTAAATGCCGGTAATTTCGGTTGTTTTTAAAAATATCTTAACCAAAATGAATCGCAGATATAGTAATTGCGATATAATCAAGAGGATATTTAATCTTTTCAATATGTTTTCCATTATCATTGGCGGGGGAAATTGATTTGATTAGCCGTTAATCAAGGGGTCGCCAGCTGGTTAGCTGAACAATCGTATCGCATGCGACATGCCCGAGAGCTTTTCTAAAATTTCCAATTACCTATGCTAAGTTAATCATATTAATTAATTGCGTTCGAAACTGATTCCTGGCATGCAAATTGATGGCAACCCAGAATGGAAATTGTTTTGTCTGTTTGCCGCTGGCGAAAGGTTGTGAATAACGTGAACATGTGCCCAACAAGTCGGCTAAGTAACAACAGGCTCAAGTGCTAGCCTATTATGTGCTATCAACAGCAACAACAACAACAACAACAACAACAGCAACAGAAACAACAACAACAACAAACAAACAACAACAAGAGCAACAGCCATTTGCTATTATGATAATTATTTTGAAAGGCTTTTCACGAGTTTTTGAACACAAAAGGGATTTAAATTACGCCGCTAAGCGGTTTATGCAACAACAACAACGGCAACCACAACAACAACAGCCACAGCAACAAAGTTAGGCGCCAACGAATTGCCATCATCTTGTGGCAGAAGTAGAAACGGGCAAAATCTTCTGGATGTGGCTCAGAGAACTCATCAGCAACCAAGCATCGCATTTCGAGATAAACATAAAGCGCACCTAATGCGTGCAAGTGTGTGTGTGTGCGTGTGTGCGTGTGTGCGTGTGTGTGTGTGGATGTGGATGTGTGCCCGCATGTGTGTGTGTGCTGTTAACTTTGGATAATGTCGTTTGTTGCTGCTGCCGCAGCCGCTGCCTGCGTTGTTTTCTGTGTGTTTGTTTGTTTGTTTGTTTGACTGATTGTCTGTCATTTTGTCTGATTGTGCGCCTATTAGTATACAAATGAATGAATAAGTGTGCACACACAAACACAAGCACAAACACACACACACACACACACACACACACTCGCACACACACACACATGCACACTCTCACTCGCACAGCCTTCTAACTGGCAGCCCAGCTCAGCTCGTTTTCATTTTCGTTGATTGAATGTGCTAGCTGTTACAAGCCAAAGCCGCAGCTGGAGGGGGCAGTGGAGGAGCAGTGGCGGGGCTGTGTGGGGGGATTTAAAGAGCTTGCAGGGCAAGGCGCCTGATGCGCACCCCTATCCCTATGCCCATACCCGCCAACATCCAACACAATTGACAAACGAGATTATTGTGCTTTAAGCCTTTAAGTCTTTGTTAGACAATTTGCAGCCAAATGGCGTGCGGCAAAAAAAAAAAAAAACGGAGAAGAAAAGCACATATCTGGCGCGACTGGCCCCTACCCTGTAATCCAAATATAGGTATATAGATGGGAAAAGTATACTAGCCTATAATTTAACATAAAATCATAGTTAATCATTCTGATATGTAAATGGTTAACAAAACTCGAATTTTTTTTTGAGATTACAAATTAATTTTTTAGCTAATTTCTATTTGTTTGTCCTTGCTTATAATTCATTTCAAAGCAAACACTCCTTGGCGTATTTCAAATATATGCACCTTGAAACTAAATTTCAGATCCTGAAATCAGAAAAGAATAAAGCATCTGCCAAGCTCTGATTACTGGGTATTTAAGGTGTGTTGCCTGCCTGCTTTAGTTCAGTTTGTGTCTTTAATTGTTCTAATGCGATTTCATTCGTGGCACGTTCTCGTGCACGCTGCAATCCCTTGTTACTCAGTTAGTCCATCAGTCAGTCAGTCAGTCAGTCCATCAAACCAGCCGAGCATCAGTCATGGCAATTTCATGGCCATTGTTGGGCGCTTGAACCGCTTTGAACTGCTTGTCGGCGTGTTTCAATTGACTTGCTGACGGGTGATGGGTGATGGGGAGGGGATTGGGTGTTCGGTTACGGCCGGGAGACTGTGGCTGGCGATTTGGCGGATTTATAGCTAATGCATTTGTTGCTTTTGTGCGCTTCGGCCGGTTAAATTGCTTAAGCGCCTCAAAGCATGCAGCAGAATTCAAACAATTAATTCGCACTGAGAATGGAAGCACTCAAACGTATTTTAGCGGCTTTGTGCATTACAAATGAATGCATATTCATGTAATTGTGAATAATCCGAATGAATAGCTTCCACAAAAGACAAGGTCACTAAGCAGCTGCATTGATTATTAACTAATAACTAGTAATTATTATTAACTAATAAGCAGACTTAAATCTTACGAATTGAAATTTACTAGTAAGTATTAACGCATGTGTGTGCGTATACTTAATAATTAGAAACTACAGCTTTAAGAGACGAAATAATATTTGAAATTTTATTTATTGTTATTTATTTGTTATTTAAAAATATATATAAAAAAATAAAACAATTACTTGGGTAACACATATTAAATATTTTTGTATTTTTTTGTATAAAAAAATAATGAATTTATTTTAAAAGATTGTGCGGATGTTTAAGTAAACGAAATTTTATGAATGACAATATATAAATTAAATAAACTAAATTCTTTAATTTCATAAAAGAGAGGCTTACAACTGAGAGGGGGGTATAGAGAATTTATGAACGAGGACTTGAACCAAAATCTGTTATGGAATGAACCAAAAAAAAAAAAATGTTGTTTACTATAAACTTGTGTACATTTTAATGGAAATTTTCAAACGACAAATATGCCCTTAAATTACTAAATATCTAAACTTATAACATTTAAGAAATTCAAACAGAGTTGAACCACACGTTCAATTCCCGTTGAAAACATTCACTTAAGAATGCCCAGCTGATCATTGTTGTGGCGATCAGCGAAATGCATCGCAATTATTCACTTGTGGCAATCAAGACGTCAGCTATGTAAGCTGCTCAAGACAGATTCGCATAGTATTCAGTTTGGATAGCCACTCACACTAGCACTTATTCATAGCACTTGCGTCAATTGATTCACTTAAACCAACATGAAAACAAGCAAATTGAACGAATTGAGCTGCTGCTGCTGTTGTTGTTGTTGTTGTTGTTGTTGTTGTTTATTGTTGTTGTTGTTGTTTATTATTGTTGCTGTCGCACGGCCATGGCCAGGAACACATACTCGACCAAAGTCGTTGTTGCTGCTAATGAGACGGGGCGTTGCGCATAAATTGGCGCAGCGAACGCCAAACAGTCCGTACGGACGTCCGTCCGGTTACGCATGGAAACTCCTACGCCGTGGAACTCATAAACAGTGCGCACAAATCGTTAATTGACACATTGGTATAATGAAGACATTCCGTTGCGGGCATTCTCGTGGCCATGTCCTGCAGCTGATTTTCCAATTAGCCGCAACAGCATTTGACTTTGATGAGCTCTAAACTAGTTTCATCGTCCGAGTAATTGAAGGATGACTCATTACTGCTTAACTGCTTAACTGCTCAACAGCTTAGCTACCAACTATTATTTAACGTTATGTTATGGCCAGCTCTCTTAACTATTTGCCAGCATCCACCGATCAGCCCACTAACAGCATTTCAAACACCCTCATTGGCCGACAAATCAATCACAATTAGTATTTGAGTAAATACGGTTTCACGCACAGACCCACACACACACACACACACGCATTATTCATTATGAATTCTGCGCTGTTCTGTGTGCACAGCAAATGAGTCCGAAGGCTTTGGCTAATGAATTGCGTTAAGAGCGGCGCTTGTAAATTATAATTTGCTAATTTCGCTTGCCTAGAAGAAATCAGCTCAAGTCCTTTCGCTCTCAGCCTGTGCGCTTAGAGTATCCCATTGCATTTTTAAATTACATTAACAAATTAAATCGCATCGCATGAAAAGTTTCTAAGGAAATTAAAATTAAATGAAAATTAAAATGAATTGAAATAAACGTTGTTGAATAATTTTTAGTACAAGTCTTTATAATGATTCTTTATTTCCAAATAACTGTGATTAAAGTAAGCAAACTGGCTGCTTAACCAGTAGCCGAAAAAAATCCCTGTCAGTGAGGTTCGAACCCGCCGATCCCTTCTTTAAAGCAAGACATTGGTTCGAACCATGAACAGACAATTTTGTTGGTTCGCATTTGATTCTGATTTACTTAGAGCTTTACAAAATTTATAAAACTCGTCGTATCATCGAAGCTCATATATATACATGAAAAGTAAAATTTTATTAAACTGTTTAAATAAATTTGTTAGATTAATTTGAATTGATTTAAACACCAACAAACTAAATTGCAATGTAGGTAAACGTCTTCATTTAAGCAAATTATTTAAAGCCTTTAATAATAGTTTGAACTATTATTGAAATAATGTATTCATGGCCAAATCGAAATGTTTTCATTTGGTTTACATTATTTTTATCGAAACATTAAAGACTATTAAAATTGTTTCAAAAACAACCAAAAATTTGTGGTGTTTTTTTTTTTGTTGTTGTTGTTTGTTTGGCTAAACAGCAAAATTTGCGTGAGATTTGGCACGATTTAATTGACCGATTGGCCAATTTCTCAATTTGCTAAAATGGAATGCATTCAATTTGCAACAATTTCATTTGGCACATGTCTGACATGGCCCGAAATGCCTTTGACATAAATTGTATTTGCCTGGTATTTGCCAATGCAGATGTAGTTGCATTTGCATTTGCATTTAAATGCATTTGGCACTTGCACACACACCCAGAAGGAGAGAGACAAACCATCCAAAGCAATTCATCAAGAGCATATACTATATCAAATAAATGAGTTAAATATTATGTTATCAAATTAAGTACGCACGCCCACTAACACATACACACACACACACACAGATAGGAGTGCAATGGGGAGTGATGGGCGTGTCCGTTGGTCTGGCATATGTTGCACAATGTCAGCATAAATTGCACTCCACATTTGATATGACAACAACAAAGTCCAACATTCGTTCGGTGGCAATGACAATCTCAAGTCTGCATTCAAATTACGTCCAAAACCAGCAAATTGTCAGCGACAAACTCAACGACAAACCGTTTGCCCATGCCACAGGCCGCATGCCGCATGCCGTATGCCGCATAGCACACAGCTACTTCAACAATTTACAGTACGCTGCCGCCCGCCGCCCGCCGTCCGTCGCAAGTGCAGTTCAAATGCTAATCACCGCACATGACATTCATTGTCTGTGAAACAATTGAAATCAGCCAACAAGCTCAAATTGCAATGAATTGTATTACGTGCTCACGCGGGTCACTAACAGCTAAGAGTTAGTGGCTCCCGCTGCCCCTACCGCCCCCCTCCTGCCCCCACACCCGGGCAGTTGATACGTAAGGAGCAGCTTAAATACTTAATGTTTATGCATGGCCATATATTTCGGGTGGAGCATAAGCCCCAACTTAACTCTCGAGTCAACTGACAGCACGAGTTTGCAGTCGTCTGCGAGTGCGTGTCCGTGCTAGAGATGGACTCGTGTCGTGGTCGTGTTCTTATCTCGTGCTCGTGTTCGTCTTCTTATCTCAGGTATTTGCATTTTCATAACGAGCAGAACATATATTTTTACTTGTATTATTTGAATATTATTGATAATTATAAGTTGTATAAATTAAGAGTCATTGAAAAATAAATAATTATCTTATCTAGAAATAGATCTGAGAAGATTTTTTTCTTTTTCTTAAGAAAATGATTGGATGGACGGTGTTCCGATAAGTGTAATCGATGCTTTCAGTTTAACTTTTTTGAAACAAGAAAAAATTAAAAGGTAAAAGCCACAGTTAACTGGCCTTTCACTGACTTTTTTATGTGACGTTTGCGCTGATCGCTTCATTACTTCAGTGCTCACGATTTCGGGAGTGGACATTCCCGAAATACATTTAAGTTAATGAGTTCTAGGCAGCCAATATATTATCCCGGCTCTGGACAAGCCGCAACTCATTTGTATAGAGTGTCCAAATGTGTGGGTGTGCGTGTGCGTGTGTGTGTGTGTCTAACATAAATATGCTGATTTCCTGTCACTGTTTGTGTGCGCGTGCTTGTGTTTTCCCCTCACTCCTGACCAATGTGGACCGGTCGCTCCGTAAATATTTATCTCTCCAAGCAACGATGGCCATGCTGCGCCCACCCCTTATGCTGATATTCTATGATAGGGTATTAAATTGTAGTCTTTAAATTGTAGGAGAATATAGTCTAAGCATCTAAGAACATTAAAGAACTCTAAACCATGGGGAACTACAAGTAGTTCTTTGAAGCAAGAAAAATCCGAGACAGTGGCGGAGAGGTCCTGGGAACCGATAAAAATTGTCGGACCTAAAATCCTAAATATCAAGTCCTTAAAACTTGAGAACCTTAGAGACCTGGCCAGGCTTTGGAAGCCTTATACCTATATTGCTTAAAAATCGTAATATCGCATATATATTATGATATATATATATATATATGTGTATACATATAATGTGCATAAAATATCGCAATACTTTTCTGCCGGTTCCAGTGTGCTAGGACTTTGGCATGCCAAAAAACAGCTGCTCTTGGCATATTTTCAGGTTTCTGTTTTATTTTTTTGTATTATTTTGGTTGTCCTATCAGAATGCGTCATTATGTCCAACTGCTGAGTGCAGCAAATTAGCATGCAGGCACAAACATGTGTTGCTGTCACTCGAAAGTCTCCCGATGTGTGGGCGTGTGTGTGTGCGTGTGTGTGTGTGTGGAGTGTGTCACATTAAATGATACGCAACACTTGACACTAAAATGGGGCAAAGGCAACGACATAAGAAAACTGAAACCAAGCCGAAAGTTGTGGCAGCCAAACACACACACACATACACTGAAAACAATGTCAGTGAGTGTGTGTGTGTGTGTGTGGGGGGGGGGGGGAGAGTAAGGGAAAGAGACTCAGGCAAAGCACTAAAGTAGGCAACAACATTTCTTTAGAAATTTATGTATGTGCTTTATTAATGAGTCGTTAGCTGTGCTCTTGTTGTTGTTGTTGTTGTTGTTGTTGTCTAAGTTGATGTTGAAGTTGCATTTGGCTGCGCAGGGGCTGGGGCTTGGTAGCAAGAAAAATCAATAGGAAGGCAGCTGCTGCCGCAAAGTATGCAATGAAATTGGGCAAATGAATTTACATGATTCCGCCACGCATTGCGTATACGCAACGTGGCAGCGAGAGCGACGCAGTCAACTGTGAAAAGCGGAGCGGGGGCAGCTGATGTGTACACAATGTAAGGGGTAGTTCCAAACACTTACGGACGGGCACACACACACACACACACACACACACGCACACACGCATGGGCGGAGTGGCATATGCAAATATGCTAGTCCGCAACAAAAATCTAAGAAAGCAAACGGAAGTTTATTCCAAGTTAGCCAACGGCGAAGGGGAAAGGGAATGCGAGTGGGAATGGGAACGGGAATGGGCACAGGATCGAGCATAGGGAATGAAGTGGCAGTCAAGTGCAAGCAGGCAACATCAGAAGACGGCAGCAAAGGCAGCAAAAATAAAACAAACAAGCGCATAAAGCAGAGGCCAAGACAAACAACAGGAAGACAAAATCAAGCAGCAGGCAGCAGGCAAAAATGTATATATGTATATATATATATATATATATATATATATAAATCTGTATATATGCATATATCTATATATTTTCTTTTTTGCAACTGAAGCGGAAGGGACCGCCAGCCGGCGTTGTTGTAGCATTTGAACTTGTAACCTCAGCGAGTCAAAAGGTGAAAGAAAGCGGCTGAGCGAATCTTGACTGGCTGAAGGGGCTGTTAAACTGTAGGGCTGACGGGCTGACGGACAGACGGACAGAGGGACAAAGACAGCGCCGAATGCCAAAACGTGTTCGAGTTCATATGCCGAGACAGTCAGTCAGTCAGCTGCGGGCAGCAAACAAACAGCGGCAGCAAGCTCATCATCATGATCATCATCATCATTAACGTCATCATCGTCGGAATCTAGCAGGCCGGCTGTCAGGGCATTCGAAAAATTCGAAAGTAGAGTTGACTCGATTTAGCTAGACAGACAAGCAAAATTTTTGAAGTGAAATTACGACAGCAACATGGCAATTGCGAAGCTGCGACCCATTCGAATGAAGAAACGCGCCCCACAAACGACCAATTTGAAGACGAAGTCGGCCAAATGCCCGACCTTCCACAGGGCCAATGCCACGAAGCAGCCGTCGAAGCCGCAGCCAAAGCTGCGTCTGAAGCTGCACAGGCAGCAGCAGCCCAAGCGCCGATCGCTGCTGATGCGCAACGCGCTGAAGCCGCTGCTGCAGTCGTCGCCGAGGGGCAAAGCGAAGCAGGTCAGGCCCGAGGTGGGTGTGGCCAGGCGTGGCCGGCAGGCAAAGGCCGTGCCCGCGACTAACACGACGCCGCCCATCAAGCGCGCCAAGAAAACGCCCAGCCTGCAGCCAAAAAAGCGCCAGGCGGCGCCAAAACAGCTGCCGCCGCCCACAAAGCGAACGGGCGCCGGAGCGGGCGTCGGCGTTGGCGCCTTCTACGACAGCGGGCAGCAGGGCGTGCCGAAGCGGCAGCTGGCGCAGATACCACCGCAGAGACTGCTGCCGCACATGGGCACCGGCATCCAGAAGGAGGCGTATGGCGGCTTTGGCCTGAACGGACCCAGGCCCCTGAAGCCCGTGCAGAAAAATGGCGAGGTCGAAGTGCCGCTGACCACGCGGCTGCCCATCATTGACTTCATTTCCACAGATGAGTTCGAGCGGCTGCTGAGCGCCAAAAAGAAGCTGAAGATGCGCCTCGCGGCGGAGGCCAAGACCAGTGAGAAACGTTGAAACCGGGGTGGGAAGGGGGCCAACATTCGCGGCCAGAAGCGAGCAATCGTGTTCTTTGCTACTCTAGACAAATTTTATGTTCAGAGCTTAAGAAGAAGCCAATGGCGAAACACGTGCAACAGTTAGGGCCAAAGCAGGCGATAGATCGGCAATCATGTTGTTTTTTTTTTTTTTGCTCTGGATACATTTTACATTCATCACCAAAATTTTTGGTCACATTTTTAAAATAAATATCCAGCGAGTAGTTAACTGGGAACAGCATCGAATATCCTTCAACCACATTTAGTCAGCGTTACGAATAATAAAAAGCGAATACTTGGACACTATTGTAAATTACGAATTTTCGACAGCTTATCTGCAAAAACGTTTCTGCAGATATGTGGAAGAAATATAGTTTAATGTTTTGTCTCTTACAAAAACTCAACTTATGAGCAGACGAGCAATCTGTGTTTTATAGTTATCCATGGTTGGTGACAGTTTGCTTAAGTTATCTTGAAAAGGCAACAACAAATCGTTGATGCCAAAACACATTTTTTTCGAATACATTTTTTCGGGTAGCTTCCAAATTAATTGTATGATCTTTATGAGGTTTTCAGCACTTGGAAAGATTATCCAAATGTATGTACACCACAGCGCAAGAATTTAGAATTCAGAATCGAAATATTCTTAATCTGCGTATGCTTGACAAGAATATACAAAATTTAATTTGCTAGCGCTAGCTCTTATAGTCTCCGAAATAAGCCCAAAAACCCATGTCCTAATATCGATATTTATCGATACTAGCAAAATGAGGTAATATATCGAAATGCAAATGATAAACTCGTTTTGCGTGTGGTATAGGGGATTTAATGGTCGAAAAGTTTAAGTCTATAGCTTTTGTAGCTGCCGAGATTGCAGCGTTCATACAGACGCACGGAATAACACGGCTAAGGCGACTCCGCTAGTTGTCCTGATCAAGAATATATATACCTTATGTGGTCGGAGATGCCTCCTTGTGTCTGTTACAAAAAACCATTATACCCTCTTTACCCATTTTCCACGTGTTCAGGGTATTAAAAGCAGAACTTGTGCAGCTAGTAAGCAATTATAGCGAGTGCTTGCAGCGAGTGACGAGTAGCGAGTGGCCAAAAACAAATCGTCAAAAACGAAAAACTAGCCAATGTCCAGTAGCGATTTTGGACATATCATTGGCTGACCTTGTTGAGACAATAGAGAATGCCGGCTGAGTGCATGCAGCAGCAAGAGCGAGAAGGGGCGAGAGAAAGAGAGAGAGAGAGAGAGAGAGAGAGCGAGAGAGCAGCAGGGTCTTGGTTGTGGAAAATGTGGTAATGGTAAGGCAAACCGGAGCAACAGAACTTTTGCGCAAATTATCTGCGTCGCGTTTATTTCGCGCAAACAAATCGCAAAAGTTTCGCAGACGTCGAGCCGTCGAGCCAACGACTTGACTTGGCCTGGAACGGAACTTAGCAGAACGGAATGGCTCTCGCCTGATCTGGTAGTGGCCCCAGCGACTGCCGTGACATGGCCCTGGCCTCGCCCGGCCCGGCCCGGCCCGGCCAGGCCTGATGCGATGCGATGTGGTGTGTTTAAAACTTTTGCCGCTTTGCCGGCACAAAAGTTTGGCTGCAAAATCGCAGCTTGGCGCACGGGCATCTTGCAGCAATTTACGGCCTCTCCTTCGGCCTGGCTAACAACTTCAAACGCAGATGGAAATGGAAATGGAGACGGCGTTGCAGATGGAACTGGATGTGGAGGGAGCCGGAGCCGGAGACGGAGACGGAGACGTTGGCAATTGAAGCAACGCGCCAAGGAATGCGGCATGAATTTGTTGTTTTTTGCTCGAGAGACTTTTTCGGCTTGTTTTCATTTTCGCCGCTGTCGGAGAATTTGCATTTGCCGAAAGGGATGAGGGTGGGGAGATGGGGTTGTGGGGTTGTGGAGTAACTCAACGAGAACAAGAACGGCAATGGCAGTGGCAATGGCAACGACGGCGGCTGCGGCTTTTAACCGCAAACCAAACGGAAATTGAGATTCATTTAATTCATTGTGCTAGGCGAAGGGGCAAAGGGTTAAGCGCTCTGCGACGCTTCGTTGACAGCTTTCGGGCCATGGCATAATCAGCAGCAGCAACAGCAGCAGCCAGGAACAGCCAGGAACAGCCAGGGGAGGAGCTAGTCCAACCAACAACATGGGAACGTCAGCAACATTTAAATGACTGCGGCTCCGTCAACGGCAACGCCTTGCTAATATTTATGCTCCAAGCCTTGTAATCGAGTGGCGGTGAAGTAGGCGGAGGAGGAGGATGAGGCGGAGGCGGAGGCGGAGGCAGACCCCGGCGACAGCCAGTTGAACGACCAAGTGCACTTCTTGGCCAGTCGAAATACTTTGATTGCCTTAAAGTTGGCCAAAGAAAGATAGAGTGAATGAAAGAAATGGAGGAAGAGTGCGAGAGAGAGGGAGAGAGAGAGAGAGAGAGAGGGAGACTCTGCAAGTGGCGGCACAGACTGAAGAGAGAGAGAGCCTGTCTGGAATAGCATTGGACTGCAAACTTCAGCAATAAAGTTGAGTGGATGTAAGCCCTCATCAGTGGCCACGGAATGGGGGCCAGCCAGTCTCATTACCCGCTTTATTCAGTCACATTGCCCAAATGGGGCATATTAAAGACCGTCTTTGGCAAGCGGAATAATAATAATAATCTCTTGTGGATATCCCAAATCGATTTCAAATATTCTTTGCGCATTTTTTAATCTAACATTCAGCTGGCCTTTAAGCGTGAATATACCCTTAGCTTTTGAGTCTTTAGCACGTGATCTGGCTGGGTTGGGGCCAAGGTATTCAAAAAGTGAAAGGATCTTAGCTATGCGAGAATCTGAATGGGGGGTTGGCTGTTGATGCTGATCTAGAATACCTGTTCTATAAGTATTTGGAGATAACTTCTTTAGGCAATCTTCAATAGTCCCATTTTACATATTTTCAAGAAACTTTTAATATTTACAGAACTGAGAAAATTGGTGTGAAAAGCAAAAGGAACACGGTTTTTTTTTTTTTTTTGTTACTTTTTTTCTTTAACGCTAAAATGGAAAACGTACGCGCAAGAACATTTTATTCCAGCTGTACCTTTCAATTATATAACTTTTATCCACATACGTTGACGCTAAGGCATACCACAAAACAAAAAAATACAAAAAAAAAGTGTGGGCTTCATGCATTGCTGTGACTGTGACTGCAACTCATATTACGTATACGCCATGTGGCAACGTGACTAAAGAGCATACAAACTTCTTTGGCTGCACAAGAACTTAATAACTTCCTATTTGTTTTTTTTTTTTAGCTTTCGTTGTCATTCTCAGAAAGAGTGGAGAACAGACTGGTGGGTGGTAAGTGGTGGGTGGTGGGTGGTGGGTGGTGGGTGGTGGGTGCCACCTTTCGCCTGGCTGAGCAATGCCGGCGGTGACCATTGCCGGCTGCCATCGGGCCTTCAACCGGCTGCTGCCGGCTGCACATTTAAACTATGTGGTGTGCAAATTTGGTTTTCGCACGATTTCATTTCGAGTGTTGCATAAATTAAGCATTGGCCAACTCTCACAAAATTTGCGGTCGTCGCCGCTGCCTGAAACCAATTGGCGACGTATGAAACTTGGCCGCCGGGATGTGCGAGTGGCCAAATGGTGAAGGCAACTTAATTATGCATGCAATGGCAAATGACTGAGACATGTTTGGCGGAAGGCGACGCAGGCGGGGTAGAAGCAATCGAAGGAGTTAGAGCTAACTGCACGAATGCACCACCAGCCGATAATTCGAAAGCCCAGCCCCGAACCAATTGATATACCAATTATGCACCACAAGTGACACTCGTGCGTGTGTGTGTGTGTGTGTGTGTGTGTGTGTGTGCGTGTGCGTGTGTGCGTGTGTGACCTGCTTATTGAACGCAATTACCTGACACAGTTTCACGTACGCAAAAACGATGCCAACGTAACGTAACGCAAAATCGTGTCAAAGTTCACGACAACAACTTTCTCCCTTCTCGGGCTCATCCACTGGCACCGGCACCGGCTCCTCCTGTTTTTTTTTTTTTTTTGGGGCAATCGCAGGACTTTTGTTAATTAGGCACAGCTGAAATCCGGCCAAGCTGCATCCGGCCAATTGACCCACTAAATGCGCCCAGATCAACTTTTGCCCAAAAAACTATGATATTAAAAAACTAATGGAACACTTGCCGCAAGTACAAAATCGAAAGCCAAAGCCAGCAGAGAAAATAAACGAGAGAGAGAGAGAGAGAGAGAAAAGAAAGAAAAACAGGAATAAAACACACAGAAAATCGAACCAAGTGAAACAAAAAACTAACCGCCCAAAGCTAACCTCGACCCAGTGTGAATCGGCTATAACTTTATTGTATTTGTGTATTACTGTTGTTTTTTCGTATCGTCTGTGGGTGTGTGTGTGTGTGTGTTGGGGACCGTCGGTTATCGCAATCGCAATTGCTATCCATTTCATTTACCGCAGGACAAATTTTTATTGCCGCCTGCGCTGACCCAAGCAGAAACAATAACAACAACAACAACAACAACAACAGCAACGAGAGCGACTACAACATGGCATTGTTTCAATATACACATACATACATACTATATACACTTATATACATATACATAAAATTGCCGGAAAGTTGTTGCAATTGTCCTCATTTTCTTTCATTTAAGGACAATTTTTATTGTTGTTTTCATATAGCCGGGCCATGGGCAACCGTTGTTGTGCAACACATTTTGTACATACGTGAATAATAACAGCAACAAGAACAGCGACAACAACAACAGCAACAACAACAACAACAACAACCGCCAGGAAAACCCCCTTCGTGTCTCTTGTCCAATGTGACAGTCGTCAAGTGCATTGTGCACTTTGCCAAAAACAATTTCCATACTGCCCTCAGTCAAGGGCACTTCACGAGTGTCTCTGAATGGGTCTTTGAGTGTGCAGTTGTTTATGTGAATGCCTATAGGTCTATTCGCGTGTGAGTGTGTGTGCGTGAGTGTGAGTGCCACAAGTCAAAAGCATGTTTAATTATGTTGACATTGTTGCTGAACAATTCATGAATGTAAAATAATTGCATTCCAGTTGCGGTCTAATTGGAAACTTATTATATAGCGCTGAATACGTATACATATTTACTAGTATTTACTAGTATTTTACTGTCTGCATGAATTTATTCATTGGAGACTTGCCTTAAAATGCAAATTCAAATGCAAATTCATGCTATTTAAATAATTAAATTAAAGTTCGTTTTTTAGGCTTATGTCCAAATCTCTTTAAGGGCGATTAGAAAACGCCAACTTCTTTGATCAATTCTGGAATTATTTTAGCTGATTGCAGCTCTATAATATATAGACAATTTAGAGCTAAAATACATATTACAAGCATAAATACATATTTTCCCACGATTTTTGTTTATCAATTGTAATTTGCACTTATGAAGACTTTTAAAAACAATTACTTGCAAATCATTTTCATTCAATCAATGTACATAGTAGACAACAATTTGTTACTATTGCAAATGTTTGAGACCACACAGCTTTTGTTGTTTTAGCCAAAGCATTAAATCGGTATTAAGCTTAGCCTATTCAAGCCCAAAATTGATTCATATATTTTAGAGTTTGCAGCCATTGTTCTTGTTAACATAAGCCATGTTGGGTGTGTGTTGTATATCGCTCAGATTCTGTCAATTGTGCATCATTCAAAGCAAAAATTCAGTGCCAAGGTGTCGTAGCGTATAGCTTTTGACAGCACATACTTTCGATGAAAAGAGGCGTTCGTTGAATGATCGTCAATGAAATAAGTTGCCAGCAGCTTTTTTCACTATGCAGCAAAGTGATTTAGACAAGTCCTTTTTAAGGCTTGAGCCTTGCACTTCTTGAGGAAACAACAAGAAAACGTGGCTGTGGTCTGGCTTAAATACATTATCACATTTACTGAGGCTTTTTCTTCGCGTGTGCAGTCCATAACTACGTATAGCACATAAATAGGTACGTTAAGTATTCGCCACGTTGGCCAAGCATACATCTGCTCAGTGGCCAGTTCGTGCCGTGTCTGGTGTGGTGTGTGGGCAACAAATATGTGCCTGAAATGTTTGGCTCAACACCTCAATAAGTCGTAAGCCTAAAAGCTGCCGCAATCTACGAATAGACAGACACGTGAACGTGGACGTAATCATTGCCCGGCTTGGGATTACGCTACGAATTGGGATTGAGCTTCGGCTTGTGCTTGTGCTTGTGCTTGTGCTTGGGTCACCCAGGCACACATATGCAATTGGCCTGCCTGCCAAGACGTTGGCCAATCGGCAGGCCTTAACTTAACCACGATTTGTGCGGCTGTCTGAGCTGTTGCTGCAATTGCAGCCGCCCGCCGCCCGCCGCCCGTCGCCCGCTGCCCGCCTTCTGTTTTGCTGTCTCGCTGTCTGGCCAAGCCAAATATAAGCCCCAAAGCCAAAGACAAAGCCAAACACAAGCACATGGGCGAGAGTCTGCACGCGCTGCGGCTACAATAACTGTGAAAATATTTTTTCAAGAATCGGCAAACAATATCAAAGGCAACTAGAAGCAGCAGCGGCGGCAACGGCAACGGCAACGGCAACGGCAACGGCAACAAATACAACAAAACGTTGTTTTCCGCTTAAGCACATCGTTAAGTTTGCGACGACTCCGACTTCCATCTACCGCCCCCCGTCAAAGCCAACCGAATTGTGGGGCCAAGGCAGCGGCAACCGGGCAAACTCCGTTGCTCTGTATTTGTTTGTTTTGTATTTTGCCGCACACAATTTTTACTGAAATAACAACAACAGGCACAATGCAACCCGAGTGGGAATGAGACAAGTGCAGCATATGATCGACTACAAAATACCCCTCTTTTTCTTTTTTTAAATATCCTATTAATGTACAAAATCTGCATAATAAAACTACGCTCAAATTGTAATTAACGATGTGATTTCCAATATAAGAATAAGGTCAAGAGCTCATCTGAATAAAAATTATTTTTGAACATATTTTATGTACAATTTTGAGCATCAGCTGATCATTAGTTGTATGCAGCCGAAATTTACTAAGCATGGAATTTACAGGGTATACACGGCAAAACCTCAGTTGAGACTGCATTGTCGAGAGTACAAAAACGAAGCACTGAAGCCAAGCGGCAAAAGAGCCAAAAGGCAACACAACCAACAACAAGCCCAACAACAACAGCAACAACAACAATGAAAACAAGGGAATGGAACAGAAGAGAAATGTGCACATGCTTCGTTGCTTGAAGTGCGCTATTTTGCACCTATGGGGATTTCGTGTCCCTCGCACATGCAAAACATGAAAATCCATTCGAAATCAGTCAACGCGCCAAGGCTTTCATTCAGTTAGATGGCCTGGCAGACAGCAGACAACAACAACAACAACAACAGAAAACGCAACAACGAAACAAGCAATGGGGCCAAAAGCATGGGGCAAGGGCAACAGGCAACAGGGCCCGGGGCTAGGGGCCAGGCGGGTTGCTGGGCTGGTGGATGCCCAGGCTGTGGCTTCATTTGTGCAGCGAGCCAAGCGCCAAAAAGCAGGCAATAGAAAATATTACAGCAGCAGCAGCTGCACATGTGTCTGTGTGTGTGCGTGTGTGTGTGTGTGTTCAAGTGAAGCTTGAAGCGGAAGTGCGGCTTGATTTACTCAACTCGTTTGCTCGCTCGTTTATTTCCGACTGCACATATTTTGCTGCAGTTGCTATTCCCAGTGTTTTTTTCTTTATTTAATTTTTTTTTTTCATCATCCTTGGCAGCCCCCCATCGAACGCTTGTTCGCCGTTTCGGTTGCTCTTCCTGTTGCAGCCTTAAATATTTATTAGCCTTAAAACCAAAATACTTTTTCACCGACTGCAAGTTAAAGACTTAAGCTGATCCGATCTATTCGGTCGGAGCCCAAAACCAAATGGTCCGGAAATGGAAATGGCACGTAGTGCACGAAAAGGAGGAAAAAACAAACCCGCCCATGTTTATTAAAGCATTTCTTACGCATCATTTGTTGCTTTGCGAGTCCGAGTCGAGTCCGCAATCTCGGCAAGCAACAGAAAAAAATGTGTGCATAAAAACACAAACGCACAAAGCAGAGCTGAGCTGAGCGAACAGGACATGGGATGCAGGACACGAATGCAAATCAAGTTGGCCCAAGGCGGTCTCTGCTTTGGGCCCGCTTTGAGGCGAACGTAATGAAAACACAGCTTCAACTTTGACGCAAATTGAAGTTGTCTGTTGCAATTTCCAGGTTTCAGTTGCTTGTTCCCAGTTCCCAGTTCCAGTCGCCAGTCGCCATTTGGCATTGCACTTGCAAACGAATCTTGAATGTGGAAAAATTGCGAATTTAACCAAAGACCAAATGCCTTGAAAAATGTCGAAATAGTCCAAAATTATACGAGGATCCAACACATCGTCAAAAGATTTCATCACTCTCTAGGTCTTAGCTCGAAGGATCATTATTTAAAGATCGGTAGATTTGGCTTTAAATGACTTTAAAACTTTAAATTTAAATTCGTATTAAATAACTTTTACGATAGATATTTTAAAAATTATAATGTTTTGAATAAAAATATATTTGAAAACAATGATAAGGACAAAAATTATCGGTGATTACCGCTTCTTAAGCTATCGATTGTGTTATCGATAGTTTTTCGGCTCTTTGAAATTCTTTAATTGATCGATTCCATGGCAATATTTTATATATAAATAAATAAAATATTTTAATATTTTAATGAAATATACTTAAAAAAAAAAGGAGTTTTACGTTTATGAATTTCCGAAGTATATAAACATTTTTGAAATAGGAATTTAATTTTAATTTATTTAACACTTGTAATACCCAGTTATTTCAGTTCAGTTCTTCTCGGGAGCTGAACTTGTCGAGCGGCTAGGAGCACGTATTGAACACAGGCACTGAATCCCGTCCAGACCTAAGGCGTTTAGAGGGAGATGGTGGAACTGGGAAAACAATCGGGCATCGATCACGGCAACTAAACGTAACAAAAGGCAGCCAAGCAAATGCTCCATGCTTAATTGGCAGCATAAATGTGGGTGGTTTCTCCCGCTTTTTGTTGGTTTTCAGTTGTCCACAAAATCGGTACAAAAACGAAACGAAATTAAGTAAATCACCAAATTAATTGTTCAACCAAACAATAGCAGGAGCAGGAGCAGGACCGAGCGCAGAGCAAAATCAGAGTACACACGACGTCAGGTCAATGGACGGCCCAGAGCTGGACATGGACGTGGTTAGGGAGGAAGAAAGAAGAAGTAACGAGAAGCGAGTGGCGAGTGGCGAGCGTCGAGTAGCAAGCACAAAGCAAAGCAACGAGCGGAGAAGCCAAAGAAACGGAAGAGCAAAATGAAAACAAGTAAGAACGCCGTAGTCGGGTGTAACCGACTGCGCAATACCCGTTCACAGTATAATAATAACTTAAGACAGTCAAAAACGATCTTAATTATCATTATTATTTAGAAAAATATCGGCTCAATCTTTAGAGGAGGTCATCAGAAAACTGTCGTCAAAAATTTAATGTATCTAGCTTTAAAACTGAGGCAGATATATAGATTAAGTTGGTTTGCCATGCCCATAGTGGGCGTAGCCATAAAATCTTAACACCTTATCTGACGCAGATATACTCGACTATAAATTACAAATTTCAAGTCTCTAACTTGAAAAGCTTTGAAAAAAATTGCTTTCATAGGGACAGACGGACGGATAGCAAACGGACATTGCTGAAACCCAATATACTTTTTTCATTTCGTAAACGAGAATAAAAAGTAGTCAATAAGCAATATTACACAAGACACATTCTACACACACAGACACAGACACACACACACACACACACACACGCAGCCTCTGGGCCACAAATGAAGGCATAAAAGTCAAAGACAACTTAAATGCCTTTGCTCCGTGTTCATTTCCGATTCGTTGCCTTCGCAGCCAGCACGCCTCAATCAAACATTTACCCAGCGTTGCCAGACTAAACAAACTCACAGAAATTCAAGTGTTGCCTATTTCTTTTTATTTACTTGTTGTTTTTTTTTCGTTTTTGTTCTGCACTGTTTTGGAAGGGCGTTTGGTTTGGAAATTAGCAGCATTTGGTGACTCGCACAGTCAATTGATGTGCTTTAATGTGCCTGCCTCCGAAATCGGCCACGCCCACAGCTTGTCCGTGTACCATAAATTGTAGTTTTTATGTGCTTAAGTGCTGGCGTTTACAGAACTTTGGCCTGAAATGCGTTGGCCCCACATAAGCTGGCAACAGTTCGTGTATACCCTGCAGTTAAAGGGTGTTTTAATGTGTGTGTGAGTGGGTGTGTGTGTGTATACATAGGGATTTAAGCGACTCAAGAAACTAGTAGTTTTCATATATCACTATTAAATATACCACTTAGACATACCAAATACTTAAGCTATTATTATTATTATGAGCCAGCGGCTTTATATTGTAACTTATATCATTAATTTATTTATACTTTTTATATTACTGTAATATTTATGTATAAAAAAGTCAAGAATTTGTTTTAAAGTTATCTGAAGTTTAGTTGTTCTTTGGCTTTCTCTAAATTTTTCTATAAAAATATATTTGCTGCTGTGACAATGTTTATATATAACAAAGTGTAAAGAAGTATATATATTTATATATATATTTGAATATGTATATACCAGCGTTAATTTAATAAGCTTCCCATTCAGCTATCAATAGTTGCTAATCTCTAAAGACTCAGCTTATACGAACCCGGAAAAGCTTGACAGCTTCACATGAAATAAATATACTATACTATATATTATAAACAGCTTATTTTTATTTATTTATAAACTTATCTGTGGAGCTATTTAACCAACAAATAATTGGAGATAAAGCTGTGAGCTGAATTCCTCTTAAGTGATTTGTGTCTGGGCAACCAAAATTATTTGTATTATGAAAAAATTCAACAAACCGAATTTAAAAACATATGTATGGGAATGTTAACAAACATTTATAGAGGTTTTCTTCGTTGGTTTTCACTTTTGCTGGTATCTAAAGAGTATCTCAAAGTCGAGCTGCGCTGCAATTGCTTCCATGGCATTTCCCACTTGTTTTCTACGTGTTTTGCGAATTAGAAAATGCTTCAATTAAATGTGATTTGTTCCCCACACTGTCACATGCATGGGCAATTTGATAAGCTCAATCGTCGTTGCTCGTCGTTCAGCCTCCCCCCCCCTGCTGTCTCCCGCCTTTACCCATCATTAGTTTCGTACTTTGTGCGCTTTTTGCTCGACGCCGCAAATTTACTGCACGGCCATCGTTGTCCGAAAATAAGTGTGTGTGTGTGTGTGTGTGTGTGAGTGTGTGAACGATTTGATAACCAAAAGCAGCCGCCCATCGACAGCTCAGCTGGGCTCCAATTTTGGCTCCAATTGCGGCTCGGCTAGTACTTTCTGCGTCTGGGCCCGTTGCCTAGAAATGACATTTTCACATCATTTGCTGATGTGGCAAATGTGTGCGAGACGCGCGCGCTCAACTGTGTTTGTGTGTGTGTCTCGTAATAGAACTCAAATTCACTTCATTTCATCGTCCGCTGTAAACCGGTCCAAAAAAGATGTGAATATCGTCGAAGCTCTGTGGTCAACAGCATTGGCGCTCAGAGCTGGCAGTTCGGAGCTCGAAGCTCTGATGCCGGACACTGGGCAGCTGGTGTCCTCGTTCCCTTTTTGGTTTTTTTTTTCTGTGTCATTTCCGTTGTGAAATTTGGGATATCCACGATGCAGCATCAGATGAACTGATGGCTGTAGCACCTTTTGAATAACTTGTCGACGCCGACGCTGCCATCATAATGCCAATGAAATGAACTCTCTCCGGCTCGGATTCCACTTGGTGTGCATTCAGTTCCTCTTCCTCTGCGAATGGCCCCGCTTCAGTAAACGGTACTTGTGGGTGCTCAGTGTGTGCGTGTGTGTGTGTGTGTGTGTGTGTGCCTGTGTGTGTATCTAGTTCTGTTAGCTATGCGTTTATGCCATACAAACTCCCAGCAAGCAATCAAAGCTCAGAAGTGGGCATTCAAATGAAATCGATCAGCTTGGCATGCTATTTTAACTACTGGTCAGATCATTTAACAGTTGGTTAAAACGAGCTGCCACTGGTGAAATATATATTTAAATTGATTTTAAGGGTGTAGTTCAAATAAACTTAAGTTCTCTTTCTTTAATTCCACATCGAAGGGATCGACCTCCAAAGAATCTTATTTTGTTATAATCAAAGCTAGCTAAAGTCTTATATATTTTATAATGTTGGCATATTTGAATGAATAGAGTTTAGGTTGATATCAATTAAAATGTATTCGATATAGACCTTTGAGTGACATATACAGGGTATCCTGAGTTTGTCAGTTGGAATAACGACCGTTGCTTGTTTGTTCTCGAGTTGCGTTCGCACTTTGGTTGCACTTTTTATTTTGGGCTGCAGCTTTGGTCATGTCGTAAACGGCAACCACACACACACATATTCATGCATTCCTGTACACACACACACACACACATACACACACACACACTGGCATATGCATCCGACTGCAAATCATTTAATATTTCGTCTTTTGCTGATTTTGCACTTTTCATTTGGCATTGCGAGTGATTTTCAAAATCATTTACTTAGACATTTTCTCATTTTTGTGCGAACCCTTTGGCTTTGGCATCCGCTTTCTTACTGCTTTTCCATTTTCATACTCCTTCACAAAGTGGAAAGAGTATATTTGTTTTTGTGAACATAAAGTGTAACGATTTTTTGGTGAGCATCCGTTTCTCCCTCGGCTTCAGAGCAGATCTCCTCTAAAGATCGTCAAAACAATTTGAGGTTGTCTTTCATAGTCACAA
Organism: Drosophila colorata; assembly: GCA_035041545.1. Lineage (NCBI taxonomy): Eukaryota > Metazoa > Arthropoda > Insecta > Diptera > Drosophilidae > Drosophila > Drosophila colorata. Next base: position 17,826,946 of record JAWNLD010000490.1, on the reverse strand, counting down.
CATTTTCCAACTGTTATTAGCTGCGATTACTGTGTGAACGAGTATTGCGTAGTCGGCTACACCCAACTGCAACGTTCTTACTGGTTTTTCTTCTGTTTTTCTTTATCGCTCTCGTCATCGTCTTGTTGCATTTCAAGCGCAGGTTTTTTCCCCACTTTTTCTTTCATTTTTGTTTGTGTGTGTGTGTGTGTGTTTTTTTTTCTGTTTTTTTTTTTTTTGGTTCTTTTGGCTAATGCATTTTTTGGTGCTTTCGTCAACGCCCATCGCCAGGGGAGAAGGGGGACGAGCCTGTCCCTACTGCTGATGGATATTTGGTCGTTACTGTGACTATTCCCCGTAACCCCCTTCACTGCTGCTGCTTCTCTAGATGTTGTTGCTGTTGTTATTGCTTTTCTTGACGCCGTATTTTAAAAAATCATTTTTTGCGCTGACGCAGCGCTTAAATGGTCTCCCCTCATTGTTGTTATTGCTGCCTTCGCCTCTTTTACTTCTACTTGGGTTATTGTTTAATTTTTTAACGGATTGCGTGAAATTTTTCTTTTATTTTTTATACCCGTTCGTTTAATTTGTCCACTTCAACGCTCCGATGGCTTCTCCTTTTCCTTTGTCTTGACCCGAACGCATAATTCTTTTATTGTCATTCATTATTCTTTGCTTTAGTTTACTGATTATTTTACAATCCCTCTGATTAGCTTTGTTAGCTCTCTCTCACTAACTTTTTCCTTTCCAGAACGAAATTATTTTCAGTTAACGGAAGTGTTTGCATTTTTATATCCGTCTCAAATCGCAGAGAAGAGCGCTTGACTATCTCTCTGTCTCCCTCTTGACATTCTGGCTAACATAAGAATAGTTTTCTATTAATCTTACTCTTCACTTAAAAATCCTATATTTATTTTAATAGTAAAATTAATTAATCTTTTAATTGCATGAAAAATCCAAATCCAGTCTACCAAAGATCAACAAATGTATTTAGTTATTGCCAACACGAAGTAAGATGCTCTTTCTTGTTAAAACTGCAAATACTCTGACATATAAACAATTATTTTATTTTGTCGGATTTGCATCTGACACAAAGCATATCTTGTAAAATTATTTCTTTGAAACTTGGGACAAAACTTGACACAAATTGATTTCCCCTTTCAAAAAATTCCAAAAATTTTATTCAGCAAGTTTTTCTATTTCTATTTCTATTCCTCCTTCGCTATCTCTTTCTTAAGCCGCAGTTGGTGCTGTGGCTTCTTCGTGCTAGCATCACATATTCCACTTCAATTGTCCTCAAGCGTTTTCGAGTACAATGCGAGTACAGGACAGGCAAAAACTTTAAGCCATAACTTTGAGCCACGCCTACCGCCAGCTGCTAACATTATGCCAAGTCTAAGGAGACTCCTCAACTGTCTCGCTCTCTCGCTCTCTCGCTCTCTTGCTCTTGCTGACCAGTGTCCCTGTGTCGGAATATTAATCTTGGCCAAGTTAAAAGCAAAACACTTGCGCCCACTGCGTTATATTGTCGTTGTTGGCGCTGTTGTTATTGTTGTTGTTGGCCACAGCTGCCAAGAGTGCGACAAAAGTCCAAGTCTCCGTCTTAGCCCAAGTGCCCAGTGGCGCCTGTCAACGGCCACCAAATGGCAGCCAACTTTAGCAGCTCAACGACAGCGAAAAAAAGAAACCAACAGAAAAAAAAAAAAACTACAGTATAATCACAGGCATCGTTTGCTACTGCTTCTTCTTACTGCCGCTTCCCCTTGCGCCTCTACTCTATCGTTGTCTTGGCCGCCGCTGTCTTAGCGTTTAAGTGGGCCGGCATTAAGCTATTAGCATAATTTTTGTGCATTATCATTACGTCTACAAGAAGCAAAACACAATTTCTATATACACATACATTAAAGGTACCCTCGAGTAAAAAAAAAATGCCACAGAAAAAGCTTCCCAGATGATCCCATTTATCATTGACATATTTGTTGTTGCTTTTCTTGCTGCTGGCAAGACGCATCAAATTTTGCCCAAACCCGACACAAACAAAAAATAAAAAACGCAGCGTCAAAAGTTTTGTTAGTCAACCAGACGGGGGAACTGCACTCACCTGCAATGAAAATAAAAAGAAAAACACATTTTTAGGACGGATACAAATTTTAAATACCCTGTGCCCATTGAAATGGAGCGTGGTGCAAATATATGTTACAAGCAAAGTATTTGGAAATCATTAAACAATAAACAATAAACACATTTCATATTTAATTTCTTCGCCTCAGCCTAAAGAATGTAATTTAAATTTAGATGTGAAATGTTAACATTTTCACGGGTTTGGGTATAGGGCATTGCACAGTCAAGCATACTCGACGGGAGCACTCCTTATTCTTTTCTTCAGGATTTTTTCGTTTTAATGTACTTAGTTGGCTTGTTCGACTTTTTTGTAGGACAACAAGAAACAACCTCCAAATTTTAAGTCAGTTTGTAGTTTGGCAAAAGTAACTGAATCTAAAGTAGACGTCACTGCAGACACTCACAGTTACACACACACCCTGGGCCTCAGATACTTATACATACATATGTGCTTATGTATAGCTGGTAGCTTAAAGCACTCAGCTTATAAAGCCTTCACTTAATGATTTGTTGTGTTTAAAAAATGAAAATAATCTAAATAAGTAAAAGTGCTTTAATCGACAGATACCCTGTACATTCGTTAGCAGATAAATAAACAAAATAGTAATCTTCTAGCCAATAAATGATATCATGTTCCCGATCTAGGCTGACTTCAGCTATTATAGTCTCAGAGATATGCTAGAGTTTTTTGTTTGTTATTATTTCCATTTTCAATTAAAGTTAAAGCTAGCTTCCATAGCTTTGTCAGTTATATCTCGACTGATTAATGTGCAGATGCAAAAACATTCAGCTGCACTTTCTCATGTGCATTAAATTAGCTGGGTAAATGATCAGCATTGGCCGCTAGCAATGTTCAAATATGCACATTTATGACGGCACTAATTACGTTAATGAAGCAAGCACGCAAATTTGACATAAAGGAAAATCATAGAATAGAGTTTACTAGACAATCACTAGATCAGTTTGCAATTCCTCGACATTTCATACACACCCAATTCTCTTTTTACACGCATTTTTGTACATGGTTTTGAAATAACACGCGGTCAAAAGTTTCCCTTTTACACGAATTGTTTTGTTTCAATAAGATTTTAAATTTTCTATTTTCTATTTTTTTTTTCATTTTTTTCTGTTCAATGAATTTCTGTTATTCCCACTCCTCACAAATTGTTAATTTTAACTTCGAATTACACGTTGTATTAAATTTAATTTAATCAATAAAGGGAAACAAAGAACAAAATTTCCTAAAATGCATATTGCATATGCGTTTATTGCGCGAAGTGACATCGAATAAAAGTTTAGTTTAAATAATTTATATTCATGAATTTTTTAATTAAAATTGCATTTTTATGTCTGGTACCAATTTACCATTTTTCTATTTAGCCAATATCTTTATTTACACAAAGTTTTTTACTCGAATTTTAATTGAGCGTATCTATCGTGTAAAAAGAGAATTAGCTGTAACCGTAACAAACAGTTGTGTTTATCAATCAATCTAAGCCAAAAGTTTGACCTCTTCGTATATTGGCCATGAACTTTGCAGCGCAACAGACTTTACTGATTTAATTCGAGAAGTGAGCCGTGGCTACATTCCACTTTTAAAGTCTATCCTTTTACGTCGATTTCACGGCAAAAATTTTGCTCTTAATTAAATGAAAATCTAAATTTATTTTATAAATAAAAGCTGAACGTATTTCAGTTTTAACTTTGATGCCAGATGGTTCAGTTTGATGGCGTTTATTTGTGTGGGCAGGTGGACACTTTTGAATTTCTGTTTGGCAGCCACGCTGTAAATATTTATAAATCTCATATTTATAAATCTCTCTGTAAAATCGTTTTTTCTCCAAATCCATTCAGAAAATGTCATTTAATTTTTAATTTTTCAAATGGACGTCAAAGGCCGCAATTGCTTTTCTTTGTTTTTCTACGTGCTTGTTTTTATATTTGTTAAATTTTTTTTTTTATTTTGTTTTTGTATTCATGTGCTGTTTGCTTGTGTGTGTGTTTGATCTGGACTGCGGCTTTTTGCATGTGTTGTGGCAAGCACTGAGTGCAACGCAGCGGTTGATTGAGGTGGCGCCACCTTTTAATTGCCATAGCATGAAACCCAACTGCAACTCGAACCTGAACTGCTCTTCTTTGGGCTGACCTGGAAGTAGCTTGGGCTCGTATTTCTAGTCAGGCAGAGGCGGACAGCCACAGCCACACCCACAAACACACATACACACACACACACACAGTCATAGTTGGCCAAGTGGGCAAAAAGAAGTTGCCAGATTGCCTTGCTAAGCCGCAAAAACCATTCCACACTCACCCGTCGCTTGGGCCAACTAATCCGCCTCGAAAATTTATTTGCTTAATTTCATTTGTTGGCTAGACGAGAGAAAAGAGTAAAAGGGAGAGAGAGAGAGAGAGAGAGAGAGAGAGAGTACTCTACTCGCAGGACTTGCAATAATGCTGGCATTAAGCTCTCGACATTTCCCACATCCTTTGGCAGATTTGGCTGCAACTGCGACTGGACATAATCGCCGAATCATAAATCGCTAGATATGCGCATTAATTACATTTCTCCAGTATTCCCCTGCCGCCCAGCACATTTCCTATTCAACATCATTCAAATGCCATATAACATTTACCTATACTCTGTTCACAGAGTGAAAGAGAGCCTGTTGGCTTTGTTTAATGTCCATCCGTTTATTCCCATAAGTGTCATTTTCTTTTGACATTTTATTGGAAACAATTAATTAAGTTCTGCTCGGCCAGGTCCACGGCCGCTTTTAGCTGTTATTACAATGAAAACAGAGTATTGCGCAGTCGGTCGTTGTTCATTATGTTATTCCTGTGCTCTTTTATACTTCGGCATCCAAAAAAGCCAGCCTCAAATAAGACTTTACAGCGTTAGTCTGGCAAAATTCCTGCCTTCATTTCAATTAATTTCCGCGACATTGATGCGCCCTGTCGTCGTCGTCGTTGTCGTTGTTGTTGTCGTTGTTGTTGTTGTCGTCTTCAGCTTGTCTGTCGCTAGACAGACTCACTCTATACATACATGAACACACCCCCGCAGTCATCTCTCTTGTGTTTGTTGTCAACGCTGGAGCGGTTGAAAACATTTTTGCATGCGCTTTTTAATTAATTTAAAGTTATTTTGCTTGACGTCGTCGTCAAGCCGCACCACCCCCGACCCACCAGTGGCTCCTCTCTACCACTGTTTGCATCGTCTATATGTCCTGCGGCGCCTGCTGCGCTTTATTAAATCTGCCTGCATTGCGTTTAAATTGAAATCCGGCTGCTGTTGCTCAAACAATTTATTTAAATAAATAAATCATATCGTATCGTATGGCAATGGGAACTGCAATTTTTTAAATTTGATTTCGCCTTTGAGTGTGCCAAAACACACACACACACGCACACCACAAACATGCCGAACAAAAAGTGCTTGCTGTTTGACATGGCGTATACGTAATTTGCAGAGTTCAAAACAATTTTCCCACATAAACATTGCGATTGGAAAATATATAGTGACATCTGCTCAGAACTGAGTTCGATCGTTGGTTGTGGAAATTTGTTTCTACTTATTGGAGCTTGGTTTTCTAATACCAACAATTTTAAAAACATCAATTAAACAACGATCGGAAAATGTTTTTTGAATATACGAAATAATGTGTTTAATAGCAAACACAATAAAAAATTTCAGTATTTTCGGTAGGTGTATAGATTTTGTTAAATTTTAATTTGTTGCACAATTTTCAGGGAAGGTCATCTGCCGACAAAAAACATTTGATGTGTCTAGCTTTACAACTGATAAAGATATATAGATTTAATCGATTTGCCACATACGCACAAAATTTTAAAACTTTATTTGACGCGGGAAAACTCGAGCATATATTCAAAATTTCAAATCTAGGCAACCGGACAGCAAGACAGACATTGCACTAAACCAATATACTCTCTTTTTACTTCGTGAACAGGTATAAAAAAAAAACCGAAACTTAATGAAGAAACTGTAGAATTGAAGTAAAACAACTTGAAAAGGACATGCGCTCAAATTTGGACATTGAGCTCATGAGTTTTGCATTTGGCCCAAGCAACGGCTGCCTGTTTACACAATTTTGCATTTTTGTTGCTGTTGCTTTAGCTGTAGCTGTAGCTGTTGCAATTGCAGTTGCGCTGTGCACTTTTGCCGGCTGTTTTGTGTATTTGTTTGTTAGTCTGTTTGTTAGATGTCAACATGCTAGGCATATGAGCAGCTGACTGAAGTGCAATGTGCAGTCGAATGTGCGACTTTAGTCCTAGACCCGTTGCCAGTGCCTGGGCCTGTGCCTCTGCCTGTTCCTCTGCCTGTGCCCAGCCCTTGATTTGCCTTCATTAGCCTTTGGCAGTATGTCAGAGTCACTGAGCATGTGTGTGCTGTGTGTGTGTGTGTGTGTGTGTGTGTGTGTGTGTGTGTTGTGAGCTAAACAAAGAGCCTTTTATATGTGCGCACTTCTATAGCGCAAAGAAGAACAAGCATAAGAAGAAGCAGCGGCAGCAGCAGGCCATATGGCATTGACTTTAGTCCTGTTCCGCACCACTCCCGCCCTTGGCCCGCGCTCTTTGTGCGCGTATTGATCGGGCCAAACAGCAAATGCAGGCCTAAACAGCGACATATTTTAATAACTGTCACTTGCTGCAGTTTATAATATACTTGTATGCACATGAATGTACATACCATATATATATATATATATATTTATATATATATATAGGCTGCCTATATTTGCCAGAAGTTTGCATTAAAGTCGGCAACAGCAGGCAATCTAATTTAAGTGCATCTGCCGGCTGCGCTGCAGCAACTGCAACTGCAGATGGCAGGCATCAGGATTCAGGCATCTGGATTCTGGCTTCGGGATTCACGCAAACTGGATTCAGGCATTCAAAATTGCTTGTGTTGTTGTTAGCTGCCAGATGTCACTCACAAGGCTCGACGGGTAGGCGACGGGGGCTTTTTTGGGGCGTTGCATACGGCAGACGTTACAAGAAGCCAAACAAAATGCCGTTGACGGCACACGTTTAAACATAATAATTCTCAATTTCGTCAGCGATATCAATGGCAGCAGCGGCAGCAGTGGTAGGAATCATAGTTGAAGCCGGTGCTGTCTGCTCACGCCACAGGAAAACCATGCAGAGACATCAAAATAAACTGACATTTTCTTCTTCTTCTACAACTTTACTTCACTTTTCATCTTTTTTTTTGTACGAAATTGAGCACACGAAAGGCAAAAATAAGCTAAAAGCTAGAAAAAACCAAGCACAGCAGCGGGGCAAAAAAAGCACGGAGAGCAAAAAAAAAACAGAAAATAAGGCTCAAACGACATGCGGAAATCATGTCAGATGAAGCAGCAGCATCAGCGGCGGCATTGGGCGCAGAAGGAAAAAAAACACCAAGTAGCAAGCAGACCGGACTACAAGATACCCTATAGGCTGGCTGTGTTCAGGGCATTCAATTCTGAAACCGATTTATAAGTTTGTTTCTAGGCTCTGAGAAAACTCTTTGGAAAATCAAAATATATATATATATATGTACTTATTCAAAACTAAAAAAAAAATATATATATACATATATATTTTTCACTGATATAACTGAACTATAATTAATTAATGAAATGTAAATTTATTTCGGGCACTTTTGGGTATAAACCAAAGACTATATATAACATATATAAAGACAAATGTACATATAAAGAAAGAATAAAAGAAGAATTTGTATACTATAAATATAAAATACAAATACCTTCTTTAATATTTATATATTTGCACAACCATACAACACATCTACAAACAATTATAGGGTAGAGCAAAAAAAGTAACATCAACACGGCTGGCGTAGGAATACGAGAGCGCGAATAAATGGCAACGCACACACACACACACACTAACACATACACACATGCAACTGTGAATGCAAATGGGGCTGATGAAGAAAAAAAAAACAAAAAAGAGGAGGGACAATGGGTAACTGCAACTCGAACAATCGCATGTTAAAAGGAAACAAAAAGAGTTGTACAGCAATGCCGACATCGCCGACATTAGAGAGCACAGTGGGGCCAAAATATAACAACTGCCAGCTAGACGCACTCAGTTAGGTGCCCCAAAATCTTTTTATATAAAACAACCGCAAAGCCCAAGTTGTTTAAAAATAAGGTAGCTGAATTTAGCACTGTAGCTTCCCGATTTTATGTGCAAATTCCACCCAAAAGTGGGAAAAATCAATGGAATTGCATGAAAATATTTTATTTTAAAAATTTCCTATAATTGAAGACTTTTCAGAAAATTCACCCATATTGTGGAAATTAAATTGAGCACTGTTGCTTACCGATGTGATGTGCAAATTCCACCCAAAAGTATGAAAAATCAGTGAAATTGCATGAACAAATATTATTTTAAAAATTTCTTATAATTAAAGACGCGTTTGGCGCTTTTCAGAAAATTCGCCCAACTTGTGGGAATTGAATTTTCGTCAGATAAGTCCAACAACGAGCCTTATATAAATTCACTTGTATTTGATCAGTCCGATGCCACTGTGCCTCAGCTGGCAGCTGGCATTGTCATTATTATTTGCGCTCGTTTAGTGCTTCGGCTGTAAGTGCACGGTAATGTTTTTGAGGAACGCGACACAGACGCTGCGATAAGGGCCAAGCACAAAGAGGCCAAAGCGTTGCCATATCAATTTTCAATTGCCAGCATTAGAGCCGGCGGCTGTCAAGTGTCAGTTTCGGGGGGCATGTAGCTGAAAGGAACAGGACGCGGCTGTTGATGCGATTAGAAAATATCCAAATCAACATGTCGAGACAATGAAATTCGACCTTTTTCTTTGCACAGCGAAACATTTATATATATGTATGTCTGTAGTGTAGAGTATGAAGGAGAGCAAGCGAGCGAGCGAGAGAGCGAGCGGCTTGGCATTGGTGCAACTATTGTCAACTCATTTGCTTTCGCTTGGCCCAGTTTCGGGTTTGATTTATGTCCAAAGTGCTTATTTTCATTTTATTGCCATTGCATTTGAAGGGCCTCGCCGATCGCCAGGTGGGGCAGGGCCAACAACAGCAATAACCCAAACAACAACAACAACAACAACAACAAAAACAACGATGAAAACAGCAAAGCGCAACCAAATATTTGCTGCCACTTTCAAAACCCCAACATCCCACCTGGCCGTGTGTGCGTGTGTGTCTGGTAGCTGCTGCATTATTGGAAAAATCTCTCTTGCTGAATTTTGGGGAAAATTGTAGCAGCCTTTTCCCACACGAACGACAACCTGAGCTGACTTTTTGGCAAATATTTGCAGCATGCTCGTAATTTGCATTTGTAAATGCCACTTTGGTCATTTTGTATTATCACAAAACTAAGCACCAAATATGCATTTCTGTTATCAAACTCAATTGGCCGCACAGATCAAACAAGAAACCTGCTCATATGCATAAAGTGCGGCTTTTGACCCAGGCCATTTTTGATTACTTGCCTGAAATGCGCTTCATTTATTCAGCTCTCAATTAAGAGCCAAAATTGAACAGTTGACTGGGAACTGGCTCCAAACAAAATCCACAAGGTAAAATTCAACTGTTAATTGACTAAGTTTCTGGTGAAAAATCACTTTTTTTATTTCGATTAAATAAATATATGCTGAATAATTGCAGGGTATCTAGTAATTGCGCAAACACTGCCCGAAAGTCCTCTACCTACTTTACTTATCATTAATTTTGCTTGCATATGTGTCAGCCTAGTTTTTTATTCTTTAACCCTGAAATAGGTTTTTTTTTTTTTTTTTACAAATTTTCAGATAAGCTGGTGCCCTAAAAAGTATGCAATACCTAATGCACTTTATCACTCATACGCACAGTTGGCCGGCTGCCACCTGCTCTCAATTTCTGTTTTTCAGATTGAATTGCATGAGGCGAGCATAAATTAATTAGGTTTGCCACGGTTAATCCGTATCTAATTAATGTGATGGGCAAGCACTTGGAGGTGGGCGTGGCAGGATAAACAGCTACCGAAAGGCAGCTCGCTTGGATCATTAGTCGGGCTGGCGGCGATGCACATTGACATACATTGATAACAGTGTGTGTGTGTGTGTGTGTGTGTGTGTGCAATCCAAGTCTAATTAACCCGCTAATGTCATTTGCAGCAAAGGGCGCTAATTAAGCTCAAAACTGGAAAAAGTGCCGCCTGCGGAAAAGGTCAAAGCATAAATCAAGACGCGCTGGCAAACGAGAAAGGAAATGCCAGAAAAGGGGCAAGGTAGGATTGGGGAGGGTGGGGAGAGGGGTAACTGTCACCATTACCGTTGCAATTGCATGGCCCAATTTTCAGGCGCGCCCGCGTGGCACAATAAATTTGTTGTTGTTGCTTTTTTATTTATTTATTTTTGCCTTACATTTTTTTTTTTTTTTTTTTGAGGGTGGAGGAGTCTGGTCAGAGGGGTCAGGGACGGTGCAGAGCGCCGGCAAACTAAATCTAAGCGCATATTAGTCAACGCTGCCACTGTCTTTGACTGGCCCTGGCCTGGGACCAGGCCGAGAGCTGCCATGTGACACAATTTTGCAGCCCGGCCGGGTCGGCACGGGCTGGTGTTGGTTTTGGTGTTGGTTTTTGGTGCTGGTTTTGGAGCTGGTTTTGGCTTTGGTCAGGTCAGATGGGGTGGCAGCGGCTGCACAATGTATTTCAAGTGGAGCGAGCGCAAATAAAATTAAAAACAAGACGCGCAAAACAAAAATATGGCAACGCTGCGGCGCCGACCTCGTTTCGGTCTGGCCACAATGGGTAAACGAGCCGAGGGGCGACGCAAGTTGCAAATGGCGCGACTTGTTTTTCCACTTTTGGACGTTGTCTGTCTGCCGCTGCCAACACTTGGCGACCTCTGCTGCTGGCGTTGCCATTTTGTCATTGTTTGCATTTGGTGCGCGCTTTTGTTTTATGCCCAGCAACAACAACAACAACAACGGGCAATCTGCATCAAGTTGAATTTGCTGCAGTCAGAAGAGAGATGGACTGCGAGATGCCCAGCAGCCAGCAACCAGCAGTCAGAAGGCAACTGAAGATGATCTTAACAGCTAAGAGAAATGCCAGCCACTTTAAGTTAAATGGCGCTCAACGTGAGCTCCAAAATTGCCTTTGCAATTCTTCCATAGCTAGATGCACTAGGATATTTACATTTTTCATGATAACATTTTTTTGCTTAAGGTTCCAATGACAGTTGTTATTAAAAGTAAATGTCGTATTTTTATTGCATCAAATAACTTTATTTGGCGTAACTCTAACTTGCATATTTAAGACTGTTGCAAATATGACTTGTGTTCAATATACCCCATCACTGTCATTCAGAGCATCAATAGAAAGAAACAAGGCTCAAAATTATGCTGCCTACATTTATTTAGTTATTTTATTTTTGTATCGTATTTCAATACAGTTAAAATTTATACTGCTCGTTTGTCACATGGGCACATGCAACGCTTTAATGTCACATTTTCCTTAATCAAAGTCAAGTCAAGTCAAGTCCACTTCCTCAACTATACCTATCTTTCCAAGCTGGTTTTGAAATTTGAAGGTACCTTTATAGAATTTTAAGATCGAGAAAGTATAAATTTAAAATTAGCTTTTAATTAATTTATATCAAATTCGTAACGAAAAATATTTTTTATTCAAATAAACTCTGACGTATTCGAGAAGATTAGAATTTGTAATATCTTAAAAAAAATATATATATATTTAATAGCATATTTTTATATTTTATATTGACATAATTAAATTAATTGCTCGACCAAACTCTTATTTGACAGCCCGAAAATAAATTTTCCCAACAAGTTTTGGAAAGGGCTTTCTTGATGGCTGCTTGATCCTTTGTGACGTACTTCCTGACACCTTTGTCAAGGACGTGCGGTAATTTAAGTTACAAATTGCTCGCAACTTATTTGGCACTTTTGCCTTTTGCCATTTGCTGCTTGGGCTTTGCGGTCGCAGTGAAATCGCCGAATTATGAAGCGGCGTTTGCTGCCGCTGCCGCTGCCGCTGCCGCCACCGATGACGATGATGTTAACGCAACCGGAACTTGTGCAAAATTTAAAACGGAAGTCAATTGTCAGACAGCCAGCGCAATGGTCGACGCTGCTGTCGAGCCGGAAGCAGCAGCTGCAGCGCTGCAATTGGATGCCATTTTGGTCATAACGACGTCACTCGCATACACACACACACACACACACACACACACACACCACACACACACACACACACACACACTTATAAACACAGCGCAACGCTGATTTCTTTTTTTATTTTTTGAGTTTTTGTTGTTTTTTTTATTGAGTTATTGGCGCATTCATTTGCCATACGCCGCATGCAAGATTTATGCCCGCCATGTGTCATGTGGCTAAAACAAACAGCCGGCCGGCCGTTCAGCCAACCAACCAGCCAGCGAGCCTGAAAGCCCGAAAGCGGCCCCAAATTGTTTAAAAGCACTGACAACAACTTTTGCGGCGCGAATGTGCTTCGTATACGTCTCCCCATCTCCTCTCTTTCTCTCTCTCTCTCTCTCTCTCTCTCTTTGCTTCTGCCTTACTCTCTCAAACTCGCTTTACCACTTCCTTTTCATTTGGTATTGGAGCGTTCCATTTTTTGCATACGTAATTGCAATGGGGTTTTCGGGTAAATGGCTAACTGGCCAGTCTGCAGGATATATCTCGATTGGTATTCGGCGCGAAAATTTGCAATGATTTAATCTATGAAACGTGTGAATAGAACTATGCAACATTTCCGTTGATTGCCTGCAAATGGTCATGTTAAATGAAGGTCATTCAATGAAAATCCATAATATACTCAATTTTACAATAATCGCATAATTTATTCCGAATTCAATTTTACACGCTACAAATACAAAATATTAACATAACGTTGATTACTGCAGATACTAGTTGGGTATGTTTTCTGTCAAAAATCATGCGAAAATTTACAAAAATTTAGATTTGTAAAGTTCAATTAGATTACAAAGTACAATAATTTCATCAAAACTGAACCGATTTTCATGATGATTGCCATTTTCATAATGGTTCCGCATTCAAATTAAATTGGTATTTGAAAAAAACCACAATTTTTAAATTTCCTTTACTCTTTAGTTATTTTGGAAACAAAAATATTTTCAATTAATTTTGTCATTTTTTTCTTTAATAAATGCAACAGTAAATTTGATTCATACATTACTTGAGAATATTCAACAACAAAATAAACTTGAACAGAGCAGAACAATATTAATTTGGATTCGAAAATGCGAAAGCTTCGAACGACGCTTTTTGTGGAGTGTACACTATAATTTGCACAATGATATATGTATGTGAAAAAATAAATACAACTCCATTAAATATGCATTATTCGTTGGGTAATTAAATTCAAATTACGAGTAAATGCGCTTAGTTGAAATATATATGTACTTATGTAGAGATATAAATTCTATTCTAAAGCCAAATCAATATGCTAGAAAAAGGTTTTGGCTAATGATGATGACGTTGACTAAGTGAATTGTGTAAAACTCTATAAATGTGAGTGGGTGTATGTGCCTGGGTGTGTGTGTATGTGTGTGTGCGTAGGTGTAGGTGTGTACTGCGAGCGTTGCTTGACAAATGATTTTTGCTGCTGCGGCAAGAAAATGCAAGCACAGCTGGAAGCGAGTGTGCGCAAGTGTGTGTGAGTGCGTATGTGCTTGTGTGTGTGAGTGTGTCTGTGTGTGTGGGTGTATGTATGCGTGTGACTGCGTGCCGTGTTAAACCACAACTGAGCATAAATTTATATTTAATTATGAATAAATTTTGCAAGCGCATTAAATTTCATATTTTCAACTCATCAAGAGCAACAACAACAACAACAACAATAACAATAATAGTCAACGCGTGCTGTAAATCAACAGATAAACGAAACACACACACACACACACACACACGTACGTGGCCACATACCTACATATATAGGTATATGTACAGTTACCGTGGAGCTGGGCTTTCGGCTGGCAGGCTTCTGGCCCGGACAATTCACAATTCGTTAAATGCAGTGCAAAATTTATTTATGATGCCGCACAAACAATAAACAGTTGGCTCAGGAGCTGCGGGGCTTCGGGCTTATGGGTTGTCAGCAGGGGCGCTGCGAGCTTCAATGGAGGTAGGGGGAGGGTGGCTGGCTGAGTCAGCATTGACAATCAGTTTAGTTTATTTGGGCTTTTAGACATCCGCGACGCAGGAGCCATTTAATTGCACATCAAATGAACTTTAATTTCATTTTAATTGCTAGCCCGGTTTTTGATTTATTTTCGCAACGCCAAATAAAACGCAAAACAATTACGCCTGCCGCACATAAACGTTACATTCAATTTGGCAAAAGTATTAAAAATAAAAGCCCAAAAAAAAATACAAATATTAAACAATGAAATTGGCAAATGAGCCAGCCAACAATTTGCCTTTGAAACGAGCATTTAGACAACTATTTTATTTTTATAAAATTTAATTTCATAAAAATATTATTCACCATAAACGTTATATAAAATAATATATAAATGTTGCATGTACTTTAGTTCGCTTACTTATCTTTATAACAAAACATTTAGATCTCGCATATGGCATCAAAATATATCAAATTTAAGGGTAAACTTTCTAGAAGATCTCCCTAAAATTGGAAAAATATATTCAAAAACTGTGCGTGTAAAACGGACATGGCTAGATCGACTGTTAACGGAAATTAAAAGTATTTATATTTTCTTTAGGTCACTTTCACAACTCCAATGCTATATTTTAACAGATAAGATTGCAATTAAATATATTTTTCTATAAAATAAATAACAGGCAGCTTTATTTGAACTACCAAGCAGAAAGGCGAAGGAAAATTATGTATGACAACATGTTAAAGTGCTTGTTAGCTTTGACAGGAACATGCGAAAACGGTCCTAAATAAGTGGGCTTAAGTGCTTTGATGTTTAATGCCTGATATTAGTCGCTGCGGAACAAAATGCCAAACAGCAATAAAGTTTAATAACCTAAAGGAACGGGACGCGTATAATCAGCATCATCAACAGCATCATCGTGTATATAATTTGCCTTTGCCTGTTCCCCCAGACAACACCTCCCCCCGTTACCCGCTCCCCACTCAACATTCCGGTCCATAACGGCTCCGTATCCATAGGCGCTAAGCTGTTTAAGTGTAAATGACGTGAAAATGGGGCCAAATGGAACTGAGAAGCTGAAGGCAACCAGCTGAAACTGAGAGATGTGTCCCCATAATTTCCAAGGCGACAAAACATAAAAATATGTACACATGTTTGTGTATATAAATATAATTTATATATCGCTTCAACTGAAGCCAAGCCAACCAAGCCCTAGAACCGGGAAGCTGGGTGAGCCAGCGAGAAACTCGACAAATTGTGCATGAAAAATATTTTTTGTATAGATTTATTTATGATGACGATTAACAATGAAGAGAGCGCGTCGGCGAAGGCCACTTAAAAAGTTGTATAAAAAAGCAACAAAAATATATAAATAAAAAAAAAGAAAGAAAGAATGGAAATTTTCGAACGCCATTCAACTTTTGGGGCTAAAAGGTGTGAGCTGCCCGGCCACCTACACCGCCTCCTACTCCCTCGCTGTCCGACCATGTCGGTGCCAATTCAAAGAGTAGGGTAAACTTAGCTCGTAATTTTCATAAATCAACATGGGCTTTTCAATTGGATTCTTTGTGCCGCACGGCGCACATTTTTATAATTAAATCATAAATTATGGGCGCACATGGAACGCGGCTCAATAGAATTTTATCGACTCGACTTTGCACTATGCAGCGACGGAATTTCAAGTAAGAAAAAAATCCAACAAAAAAAGTTTACGGAAGCAAAAATTGAATAAGCAGAGAAAGCCGCCTAGCTTTGAATCTATTACGAAAACATATATATATATATATATGTATATATAAATGGGTACTTTTATTTCAGAAATTTCCTTATGATTTTATATCGATGGTTGAATTTAATCACAAATTACTCAAGCGATTCATTCGGGAAACCGAAAACATTTTGCCTGATCAGGAAAATGCTTGCAATAATAAATTGTCCTTATAAATTTATGGAGCAAATTTATTACAAAAATTTAATATATGTGCATATATATAGTAAAGGTATGGATAAAGTGCATTTATTTTAATAAAATATGTACGGTTGATTGGCCATAATGTTCAGTCTTCAAAAATTTAACTGATAACCAATTTTAAGCATAACAGATGTTTATAAGTAAGTAAGAACCGAACCACTGAAATTTTTATTTTTGGTTTACAACCATGTTTATAATTACTTTGAGATTCCGTAAGCGTAGCTATGCCAAGTAAGTTTTTTTTGAATACAGGACCGTTCCTGTATTCATTTATGATCGTAAAATATGTATAAATTAATAACAAATATTTTTTAACAACGAATTTAGCCCAATAAATATTATTGACATATATATTATAATTTATAATATAAAACTTAAATATCTTTATCCATATGCATGGGAAATCAATATCAATCTACTTATATAAATGTTGGCTGCCATGATTTAACGCTTAGTCAAAAAGATTAAATGCATTAAAATTGTTTTATTTTTGTACAGACTGATAAATGAGAGTCAAAAAAAATGTAATATATGTAAATTGTATTTTGAAAAACGCTTGAAATAAAAATTGTACAATTTTGTAGAGAGAAGCTGCAGTGTAGCATTGATGTAATAAAGTACCAGTTGTGGCACATTTGTACCGCATGTGGCAACCAGTTGTGCCACACACAAATCGCATGTTATCCGAAAGCTGACACGCCGAGAAAGGCGAAGGGAGAGAGTGAGAGAGAGAGAGAGAGAGAGAGAGAGATTGAATGGGAGACTGAGAAATTGTAAGTAGCCTCAAGTCATTGAATTTTCGACTATTCACATTCTCGTATCTGGGAGCGAATCAAATTGAAAAGCAATGCGGCTTTTGGGGTCGTCTTTGGGCGGTTTAGTGCTTGGTTGGGGTCTTTAAGCAGCAATCCCATGTAGATCTGGCTGCACACTCGTGCCATGACATGACAAATTTCGCTGCTGCCAGGCGTGGCATGGTAACAGTAACGCTTGCCGCTGCCGCTGCCGCTGCAGTTGCAGTTGCAACTGGCAACTGGCAACGCTGACAATTCAATTGTCACATCCGTTTATAAAGTTGGCAGACATGGCTGCATTTCAAGGTTAACTTTACTTACCTTCTTCTGTGGCGCCACAGACGCAGCCAGCATCAATTGCATGTCTGTTGCTGCCACCAGCTCAAGCCGACAGGAGCCGGATGGCGGGCGGGAAAAGGGCGGCTGGCAGCTGGCAGCTGACTGCCGACTGCTGGCTGCTGGCTGCATTTGCCGCTGCCCCCTTTTTAATTTGGCAGCTCGGAAGCTCAGTGACAATTTCACAGACTTTGGGGCCAGTCAAAATTGAAAAGCAATGCAATATATATTTGATTCCAATTCGATGTTGTGAATACAGTTTGAGCTCTTACTTTCTGCCCTGACCGCAGCACACAAAACGTAATAATCGAAATAATCAAATGGAATCGAAACGAGTCGAATCGAATCGATTTAAAAGTCAAGCGTCAAATCACTCAAGCTGCAAACTTTTGAAACTCCCCTCAGGCAATTGATAACTGTGCTTAAATACAATGCACTTGCAAACAACTACAACAACAAATAACAACACAAAAGAGGAAAAGCTCACCAGATCGCGAAATAAATTCCCCGCATTACGTAAGAGTACAGGGAAATACAGGTTCTATATAAATAAATATATATATATACATTTATTAGCTAAAACGAAGCAATGTTTTTTACAGTCGGTTGGAAGAAGCTCGTGATGAACTCGGTTTTTATACAATGGTAATATCATTAGCATTATCATTAAAAAAAAAACACTAAGAGCGTTTAAGTCGGCAGTACCCGACTGCAAGATGCTCTCCGCCTTAACCAATTAGGTTATCTTATAACATAGCCAAATCAGGTATATGTCACCTAATGGATACCTTCCCCAACAACCCAAAAAAAAAATATATTTATATATATAGACATAGCTCAGTAATTTTTATAACTATCGGGCAATAAACGCAAGAGTTCCTTAAGTTAAAGTTTTCCATAATACCGATCAAAGGGAAGAAGTCAGCCAGGTTCTGTTATATATATACATATATATATAAGTAAATAAGAATGTAGAATAAAACGACAGGTTAAAAGTAAGTGCAGTATATCTCCTAGTCGGGCACAATCAATTGCAGGGCTGAAGCAGTATATCAAAATCGAAATAGGCGGTTGATAATAAAAAAGAAACTTTACATTAAAATAAATCTTTTTGAGATTTTATATTTTACTAATTTTCGTATGGTAATAAATACAAGTTGCCAAATAGTTTGAGTAAATATTAAAATATGTTTTTCTGACAGGCCATGAGATTTTCAAGTCTGTAGATAATAAAAAAAACAAGCACTGTTAAATATTTGTTAATTTGAATCATTGCTTATCATTTTTAAGAAATGGAAAAAACTCCTAAATGTGTATTTCATTATTTTCGCTACCATAGAAAATTAAAAATAATTAAAAAGAATAATATTTACAATAATAATAAAATAAATAATACCACAATACAAAATTGTAATAATAATCATTTTAGATTTCTGACAACAAAACGCTTCCAGCATTCAGCCTCAGAGAAGTTGTCGAACCGCTTTAGAAAATATTTTGATTTCAGCTTCAATTTTGTTTTTCTTCCTTGCAATGCTCATGTCGATTTCGCTGCCTGCCCGTCGCAGCCTGCCCTTTGTCCCGCCCCCTGCCACAACTTTAAAATGTCTCGATGTCGCGTTTTTTGTGGCGCCCTTGAGACAGCCGACGACGCCGACGTGTGCAGCGCAGCGTGACAGCGGCAGGAAGGCGGGTGACCCGGGGGAGGCTGGGCGGAACGAAACGAAACGAATCGAAAAAAAAACAAACATAAAAAAAAATCGGTTGACAGTATAAAGAAAAGGTTCCATAGTATGTGGCAAAGACACACATGTACATAAATTAATCCAAATGCAAATTGAATTCCACATCGAAGCAATTGAAAGCTAAGTGATTGGCTCAATGGGCGTATGACTAATAAATTGCATATAATAATAAAACAAATCAATGACGATTATAAATTAAATTAATTACAAAATGGCAAATACGCCACAAGCTAGACATAATAAGGAAATTCTCAAATATTCGACTATTGAAACGTTGCTCGACAATCTCAACTCAATTGCCCAGCAAGCTAAATAATCGTATTTATAAATATTTTATAAATGAGACGAGTTATAATAGAATTGTTATACAAGTCGTAAACACGATCGGAATTTGAAGGCCTCTCACCCAGCGACCTAGAGGAAATAGTATAAAAAAAAAATTAAAAATAATATGGAAAAAATAGAAACCGAAGCAATTTTAGTGAATTTCTGAATTAAATTCGCCCGATTTCACTTAGCTCGCAGCGACAATCAATGAGATTATGGCAGCGACCATTGATAACCTTTCACTGCGTAAGCTTTGGGGTCAAGTCAGAGAGAACGTTTGGAAACTTTATATAGGCGAGTATATACACGAGCATGCCATATACTCGACCATATATTAAACAACTACATACTTCACTCGCTTGTGTATGTGTACGTGTGTATTCTATATATGTGTGCACTATTTGTAAGTCGCCCGTGTAGCTGATGATGAGGTTAACCAATCAACACGTAATCCAATTTGCCTTCAACGTCAGCTTTGTCATCATTTTGCGCCCCACTCTAACTCACAAAAAGGGGCAAGTGTGGGGGTCAGAGGACTCCTTTCGACCGCGCTTACAATTGTTTTTGATTATTTAATTTGCCAGACTTTTGCTTTGATTTAGTTATTCGGCTTAGCTGCAAATTTACTTGGGCAGCTCAGGAGGCTAAGAGCCAAGTAGACCGCAAGTGTTCCCTTTACTTCCACACTCTACACTCGCGCGCTCTCTCTCTCTCTCTCTCTCTCTCCCTCTATCTGTATCTCTCTCTCTCTCTCTCTTCTCTGTGTGCTTATGATTTAGTTCTGCCGCAGTTTGGGGACCTTGAAATTATTGCAGCGCATTGTTTGCTGCTGTTTTTTTTTTTGTTTTCCTTTTTTTTTGCACAAACCGCAACGCAAATGCGCCACAGAGGCGACTAGCTATAGATGTGGAGCAGTTGCCATACCCTATGCCATAGCTGCAAATGGGGTGTATTCCACTAGATGTCAGGCTTAAGTTGAAAAAGCCTAACTTCAAGATTCGGAAAGTTCTAAAGAGTTTTTTGCTCTGGTTACTAATTTAAAAAAAGGACATATTCTTAAATGTTAAATTATAAAATATACTATAATTCTATGCTTTTTTTCTCAAATTTGATAATATTTTGATTTTGCTTTTATTATTGTCATTTTTATTAGTATAATTATAAATCAATTATCATAAATGTAAAAAAAAAATGCAAATTCACAAATTTAAAAAACTGTTGAAACCGAAGTGTTCTACTATTGAACCACTTATTGTGTGGTCGATACATAAAAAGCATCCAAATTCTTCTTTCTTTCTTTTAAATCTATATGGATGACTCCAAGAAAAGCTCGCCTGTGAATCAATCAAGTAAATTTTTTTAAACAAAATATTATTTTGATCTATGAAAAATCCAAATATCTTATAAAAACTATTTTCAAGCATATATATCACAGCTCACGAGTCGCGAATTGTGGGGCATCTAGCAGGTCGGGCAGCTGGTGCTGCGCACGGAATGTGCCCCTCAGATGCTGGACAACAAACGTGCAACATGGCCTGGCAACATTTATCCAGCGTCCTTGCTTCCTTTCGCTGCCCTTTTGTCTATGTGCATTTGGCTTGACAGTCGTCGCAGTAACCAAAGTTCGCTTTGTACCTTTGTTTTTTGTTGCGCTTAGCTGATTTCTATCTTTGTCTCAGTTGTCCTCTTCCTCCATCACTCACTCACTCGGCGCAGCTCGTGCCTTGGGAGCACTTTGAGGCATTTTTCTAGACTGGCATTATTAAAATATGCTGTGGCTAAATCCCGTCGAGCCACTTGGGCGCCACAGCCGGGCAGACCCGTTCGAATAGTCAAATAGTTGGATGGTCGAATGGTTGTTTGGAGGCGTTGCAAAGACCACAATAAATTATCGGCACAATTATCTTGTTGCGCATAACTTTCAATCGGAGTTAATTGTTTGAGTCACAAACTTTCGAATAGTTTCTTTGTTTTGTGGGGGCGCACAATCCTCACAACTTCTAAACTGCTCACAGCCCCAATCCCCAACCCAACCATTGAAAAGCCATAAACAAAATCAACTTTCGCCCAAGCAACTTGCAAATTATTTGCGTGCGCCCCAAGCAGGCGAAGAGTGGGCGTGAATTGTGAATACCAAAAATTCATTACTAACGACGGCTGTCTTATCTGCCGAACTACTGATGGAGCGTAATGGCATATAAATTAGCCACACGCAGAGAACGGGACAGGGCGATAGTTAGAGACGGATTAATCGATCGCTTAACTTAAGTCGGTTCGCATTTGCATAACATGGCAGCCAAATAATTCTGGTAACGTCATGTGCGAAAACGGGCGGGGGATTCACAAACACAACATATATGCGGCCATATAATATACACCATCTTGGAGCAACCAAGCCTAATTTACTAGTTGACGTAATGCATAGCTTAACAAGAATGTATTTAAAAAAATTTTATTTTTAGAAATTATATAAATTTTATAAATGAATTGAAAATAAATTGAACAATTCATTTAGATATTTATATAATCAGCAAGCAGCTTGTACTTGACAGATGATTTGTATTCGGAAGTTAGGCGCAGATGGTGGATGTATTTATGAATGAAATATTCCTAATCTGTGTGTGCTATGAGAAAGTTCTTATAATTTTCAAGATATGCCCAAAAAAAATATAGGCATAAATCTAATCTTATCAATATTTACTAATTGGTATCATAAGTATCATAAGAAAAAATATGAAGTTCTCTATTCATCTAGAGTCGTAAATGCATTTGCATATAACCACAAAACCCTATTAAAAAAAAAAAAAATAATACTAATAATAATTAATACTTATAACAAATAATAATTCGATTTAGGAACCTATATGAAATTAATATTTCGTTTAAACGGTTGCAATTTTCTTTCGCTTTTTTAAAAAGTGTTGCAACCTTAAAGCAATTTGCCATTTCTCACAAATACATAAATATAAATATGGAATACATAGGATTCTATTCGATTTCTTTCTAAAAATTGACAATGCGAAACAAATACGGTGTGTTTAAGATAAGATTAGACAAGAATCTCAAGTCGAAGAGATTCAAAATTTAAGCTTAGTATTTAATGGTTGACCAGAGAAACTATGTGAAATAATGTGAATTGTAGTTGAGACAAGTTATTTGTCCAAAAAGCTTTGTATATATTAGTGAAAACAAATTATTAATACCCACCTGGGGTTTTGAAAAAACTTTGAACGGTACAACATACAAAAAAAGAGTATCAAAATACATTATTTAAAGCTAACCGAAATATGTTGTCAATTCTATACTCAATTAATGAACTGTCATGAGCTTAACCAGTTAAATATAAGCTCAGAATATTTTTTGCAATTTAAGCCATGATTTCAAATGCTTGAATAGTTTGACATGCACTTTGCCCGTAGCGTGTACATTACTAACAATGGCAATTAACTAAAAAAAAAAACCCGACCAGCTGCAGCAAAAACCGAAAACAGAAAACTACAAATTGTGACCAGGTTACCCCACAAAGTGGATAAATAAGAGCCATAATATAACAAAATTTGATTACAAATGCCAAACAAAAGTTATTTAAATAATACAGTTAGTTAAAAGAGTACGAGAAGTATGCTACTATATATATAATATTTATATACGTTTATGGAATAATGCCGCCATGGAATAGCTAAATAGTTGGTAAAGTAATACACACTGACCTGACCTACTCTCCGGTTGGCAAGTTAAAAAAAAGCACAGCCAAACAGCACGGTCGCGGCGTTGTGATTCGGGAGCGGGATCGGGAACAGCGGTGCACAGCGGTGGTGGCGGTTAAAAAATATAACAAAATGGAAAACAACAAAAAATAATAATAGTGTAAACACAACAGCAACGGCAACAACAAATTTCGTTATGGAAATACAACTATCTGAGCACAATATGTTTGTACATAAGTATATATAATATTATGATAGCAGTAAGTATGTCCATCGGGGCAAAGTCGACCGCAAGGCGCGCACTGTTTGAAGTCGGATTCGAGTCCTGCTGCGGGTAGGAGCTGAAAACTGGAACCGTTAGCCGGTGGGCTAGGAATGGGTGCGGGGTGGGTGTAGTTGTGGGGCGGAGGGAGCTGCGCTAAGCACACGCGATGAAGACAGCGACTTGGCTGACGGACTGTTGCGTGTTTTAGAGCCAACAAATTTTGATGTGCTTGTTGCTGTTGTTGCTCTTGCTGTTGTTGTTGTTGCTGGTATTGCCTGCATACATACTTTCTATTGTATTTTATTTGATGTGGCCTGACAAAGCACAGACACTGGAACAACTTACTGCTGTTGTTGCTTATTATTGTTATTTAATGTTTATAGTTCGTCGAACTAGACGCTTCTCCACTTGCCCACTGCTCCACTTGAGGCGCAAGAAAGCGCATTATTAGCTCAAGTCTCGAGTGTTGCTCAAATTACCGTTCGAGAGCGAAATACGATAACGAGAACAAAGTGCTTTATCATTGGCTGATCGCAGCTTAACTTAACGAATGTGTGAGTGTGTGATTCAGCGAAAGAGAGCGAGAGCGAGAGAGGGAGGGAGAGAGAGCTTGACTTTAACCGTTTGAGCTTTAACAGTTAGTACAGCCAAACGAGAAACTAAACAAATTGAAGCGCACTCAATAATTTATTTGTAATGTACGATTTCTAATTTGCAATTTGTGCGTTGTGAGATTCGACAAGAGCATTTAACGCTAGCTTGATCTAAATATAAATACGTATTAACACCTTTGCAATTTATTTCTCGCTGAAAAGAATTAAATGAGAAACAAAGCAGAAACAGTTTTTTTGTTTTTTATTTCTACTCTAGATAAGCTGCAAGCGGGCAGTTGATCATAACAATGATCTCACAAGGTTATCACACGGCCCACAACAAACTGATCGCAGTTCCTATTATACTTGGTGAAATTAACGAGAGTTCGGGCACAAAATTTGTGCATGCGTCAGCAAAGTTCGCAGTTGTTTTTCACGACTGTTTATTTTACAAATATTTGTTTAATTATTCGCTTGTTTTTAATACTGCAATTTGAAATCAGTCAATGAAATCAGCAACGCAAAAAAAAAACAAATTTAGAAATTGCCAATTAAGCTATTGACAAAAAAAAAACAAAAACAAAACCAAAAAACAGAAACTGCGTTCATAACATTAATATCAATGCCGATCAGATGCTCGTTTCTCTCAGCTCGCCGTTCACTCACTCAAGTTCAAAGACCAATCAAATTGATCAATTTTGCTAGCTAGAAATATGTAAATATTATAATTAAGCGTGGCAAAACCCGCACAACAACAACAACAACAAACAGACAATATATTCGTATATATATATTTTTTTTGTTTTCTATTTGCGGAAACTTTGTTAGCACTTTAGCTGGAAGATGATTTAATGACACACAATTAAAAAAATGTTGAAAAAAATTGTCAAAAAAAAAACCAAAAAAAATCTCAGCGACAATCGCGGGAAAAGGTTTGATCATTGTTTTTATTTTAACGTATTTTTTAAAATGTTGTTTTATTGTTTTTTTTTCTGCCATGTTTGTCTATTATTTTGTTTTGTTTTTTTTTTTAATATTATAATATTAAATAAAAGCCGCTACAGAAATCACCGCAGTTCACAACGTACGTCAAAATATGCGCCAAATATACGAGAGTCAAAAACGAACGAAAATTCCGCTAGACACCTGACACTTTCGATGCTTCGCTTCGCACTGAGGCGCCAGACAGAGCCGCTGCCTGGCAGCGGCCCCAAAAACCGGTCGCCGTCGTCTTCGGCATTCGGCAGTCGTTGCTCGTTGTTTTCGTGTGCGACCGGTCGTGTTTCGTGCGCTGCTCGTGCGCTGCAAACACGAGTGCCGCAATGACAGACAGCCTGCCCCAACAATCTTCCGCCCTCCCTCGCTCACCCATTCGCGCTCCCTCTTTCTTGCTCTCTAACTTGCTCTGTCGCCCAGTGACGTTTTCAATGCCAAGCAAGCAGCTGTTCCAGCGTTTGTTTGTTTGTTTTCTTTTGATTTTTTTTTTGGCAGCAGCAGCCGCAGTAACAAACGGTCAGGCAGCTGCAGTGCTGCCCTACAGCCAGGCTTTAAATACTATCGTGCTTTTTTATCTTTATCAGAAGCGCTTGTAAAATTCCAAAGCACATACATAGCTCAAATATTTGAGTCCATTTTGTACTTTGCATAGGCTTATTGGTTTTCTTATCTGTTCGCAAATAATGTACCGTAATTACGAGATTAGCTCCTTCTCTGCTTATATATTTACAGAACTGTACACTTAAAAATTGATAATCTACATGTTCATACCCCATTAATATAAGCAAATGCGTAGTGTGCTGATAGGAATTTAGAATAATTATAATTGTAGCAAGAAATATATATAAAAAAAAACCATAATTTTAAATATGTAGTATATATACTATGTATCTATGTATGTATGTATGTATACCATGATTTAATAAAATAGACAAATTACCTGTCTTATGTGCTTACTTATACATCGATACCTTTTTTTCTTGTAACAAACATTTCAGCAAAACTCATATGCCGCCGAACATGTGCATCACCTACACATAACTGGTTCGGAGCGCTTCATTCAGCAATCCCAATGAAGTGAACCGCCCGCTGCACCACTTGCATTAACGAGTGATGCTGTGTGCTGCATACTCATAAGGACACACACACATACATACATGCACAGGATTTGCTCCTTTTGGCTTAGTTGTGGTGAATTAATCGACCATATTATTGTACATGCATTATTGTCTTTTGATCATGTTCTATGAAATGGGACTATTTAATATTCTTTGAAATGCTTCAATTAATTGGTTTAAAAGTCAAGGTCGCAAACCGGTCGTAAGCTGAACCGGTTCGAGTTTGGAATTACAATTTTTCTTTTAATGCTAAACCGAACCTAATCCTAAGCGAAGAATAATATTTTTCCAAGCAGGTAATAATGCTTTAGTTAAATATGCCCGACCGGGAGATACCCTGTAAACAGCATTAAGCTACCGTAACATGTTTCTCAGTAGAAACATTGCAGTCGGGTTAGACTGCAGAGTAATAACAGTTCAAAACGTATATAATTTAATATATAAAATATATTTATAATTTTGTAATTTGTGGCGGTTGGGGGAGGACGTGGCCAAAACTTTTCGGCTCGATCTAAAGGAAAAATGTGTGCCAAATTTGGTTAATCTAACATTGTGGGAGACATGGATTTTCGCGGTTTAGCCGCCTCAAGATATATAGATTATTATTATAATTATTTATTTTTTTCACGCCCGCATCGAACTATTTTATAAATTGAAAAATTTGTTTATTTAAATATACCTTCTGTTTAAAAAATCTGTTTTAAACTTGACCTTAAAAAAAAAAATCTGAAAAGTCTGCCAAATTATGCACTACTTCTACTTTTGCACGGCGCATTGGCCGATTTCAATCGAGTCTATTAACTCAACGACCACCTTCTTCAAGAAGGCCTTTTCGTCTGCATTCATCTTCGGAAGCCCGTAGTTCTTCTTGATGCCTTCGGGGCCAAAGCTGAGCGGCGATGAAAAGAAGCTTGCCTCGGTCAGATCAGATTCCACGTAGGCGCACTCGATCGTCGTCTTCTCGCTGCTGAGGCCTTTCAGCAGAGCGGTCGCGAACCGATTGGTGGCATAGGCCGTGGAGAGGGTGGCCGACCGTTTTCCACCCGTGGCCTTGACAATCTCGTCGCCAGCCATCTGGACGCGCTTGACAATCGCTGCGGTGCAGTCCTTGTCGGCCTCGAATTTGGGCTTGCACTGCGACATGACGGGCAAGATGGTGGTGCCTGTGTGGCCCCCGATGACGGGTATCTTGACTTTCTTGGGACTGACACCCAAATGGTTTCCAATGAACCTCTCGGCGCGCACAGAGTCCAGGGCGGTAACGCCGAACAAGCGCCTCGGATCATAGGTGTCGTGTTTCTTGAGGATCTCGGCGGCCATCGGTACAAGCGAATTGATGGGATTCGTGACGATCGCCACAAGCGCCTTTCCCGACTTTTTGGCGATGGCGGTCACCGTTTTGTGGATGACATCGGCGTTCACATCAAACAGTTGCTCGCGGGTCATGTCTTCCGATCGCTTGAACCCGGCGGTGATAATGACCAGGTCGGAGCGTTCGACAGCCTTCTCTACCTTATCCTGGCCCTGCGAAGACGTCACTTTGATCCGCTTGCAGACGTGCGACAAATCTGCGCCCACCCCATTCACGTCCACCAGATCGTGCAGACTCAGCTTCGAGATCTGCTTGTTATGCAGCAACAGCAGAGCCAGCGGCTGGCCAACTCCGCCGGAGGCACCAACAACTGTCACCTTGTAGTTGCGCCGCTGGACCTGGACGAGTTCGATCGAAGATTCCGGCTAACACATTAAGGCTGGATAATAACTTCTCATTTGGCTTACCATTTGGACCTGGCAGGCCAACTGGCTGAGACGCCAGTAGCAGCAGCAAGGCTTAAGTGAGAACGAGGTCTTCATTTTAGCGCCGAACATTATATCTGGGATACAAAGGATTTGAAAATTTTGAAACAAATAAAAACGGTTTTTTAGAAAAACTGTGTAGATTTAGGTAACTACACAGACCAAGCTAACTAATAACACTGAGAGTCAACTTGGTTGGAAAACCTATAAAACTTCGTGTTAAAAAAGGCCTACTTTGATTGCTCGAAAATAAGAACAAGACAACATTTTTATTATTATTTTTTTTTTTTTTGTTAATTATAAATTAATTTTGTTTTACTTCACACATGATGTTAAAAACATTTTACCTAGAACTTAAGCCTTAAACTCGTTCACGAAGTGAATAGAGTACGTATATTAAGTTTGTGTAATATCCGTCATGATGTCCGTCCGTCTGTCCGGACGAACGCAACTTTTTTCGCCGCTATTGAAGCTAGATACTTGAATCTTGGAATATATACTGCTTTAAGAAAAGTGTTAAGTTTTGCACGCCACGCCCACTGGGAGGCTGGCAAATCGATAACATGTCCATACACCTCAAATTGCAAATCGATAAAAGGCAATTTGACAAAAGCTATGAACACAGCTATAAAGCTAAAAAAAAACAAATTTTTCAAAGATTACTAATGACCTCCTCTATAAAGAAATACGTATTTTAAAATTCGACTGAATTTGAAAGAGCTTCAAGAACATCACATTGGAATACAAACACGGTATATAAGTGTCAACCAGCCATTACACAGACCCTTATTTTATTTGGCGCTAGAAATTAAGCATTTGCGTTGGGTTATAAAAAAAAATCATAATAGGCAGTTGCAACTGCTCTGGTCCTTGTGCCACTTATCAGTCGCTCCTTTCCAACGAGAGTGACCGTCTAAGTCGGCCATTCACATAGTCCGTCGAGATGGGCCCGGCGCTCGGGTCTCCGCGTGATGAACGGCTCGCGGGAGGTGTCATCAATATCTCCTCCTCATAGCTGCCATCACCGCATTCGAACTAGGAGTTAATTAAAAAGACAATCAGAATGTTCAATAAAAAGTGATTTACAAAAAAAATCCTAGTTGCTGATTATGGCACAGATCAAATTCTGAGAGCTAATAAAAAAAAAAAAAAAAATTCAAATTCTAGTTAGAGCTGTAAAACATATTCGTGCTCACCTAATCGATATAAAATTAATTTTTCTTTTAAGATCGTTGTGAAAATTCGCTGGGAACGTATTTCGCACTTTCTGAAAAATCCATCCGTGTTGGAAATATTGGCATCTATTTAATACATAAAACTCTTCATAAATTTTTTGGTTGAATGCAAAATGTCAAGATCAAGAGCAAGTAAACTCCTATTTTCCCCCGGGCGGGAAATAGTTGGAAAAGTTAAAGTTGAACTTAAAAAAATATTTAAAAATTTAAAAAAATATATATCCGGACAAAGGCGACTAATACCAACTATATATTTTTATACTGGTTATATACTTACGTAGATTTGATTGGGCTAAAATAAAACAAGAAATTAACGTCTGTTTGCAGTATTGAAATTATGTTGTTAGCTTGAATGTAAATGTTAGCTCTACTTTTGCCTTTCTCTATAATTGAGGTTACTTTATCGTTCGTAACTCGAATCGCTTCAGATATCTGTCTTGAACTTTAACCGTGTTTAGAGAATTTTCTGCATGGCTTGCTAAATTATGCACTACTTTTTCACGGAACATTGGCCCGTTTGAATCGACTTTTTTAACTCAACGACCACTTTCTTTAGGAACGCCTTTTCGTCTGCATTCATCTTCGGAAGCCCGTAGTTCTTCTTGATGCCTTCGGGGCCAAAGCTGAGCGGCGTTGCAAAGAAGCTTGCCTCGGTCACATTCGATTCCACGTAGGCGCACTCGATCGGCGACTCCTCGCAGTTCAGGCCCTTTAGCAGAGCATCCGCAAAGCGACTGGTGGCAAAGGCCGTGGAGAGGGTGGCGGATCGTTTTCCATCTGTGGCCTTGACAATCTCGTCGCCAGCCAGCTGTATGTGCTTGATGATAGATGCGATGCACTTCTTGTCAGCGGAAATGGCGGGCTTGCACTGCGAAGTGATGGGCATAATGGTGGTGCCTGTGTGTCCACCGATGACGGGTATTTTGACATTCTTTGGATTGACACCCAAATGGTCGCCTATGAACTTCTCGGCGCGCACAACGTCCAGCGTGGTAACGCCGAACAAGCGCTTCGGATGGTAGGTCTTGTTTTTCTTGAGGATCTCGGCGGCCATCGGTACAAGCGAATTGACGGGATTCGTGACGATCGCGATAAGCGCCTTACAGGACTTTTTGGCAATGGCGTTTACCGCATTCTCAATAACTTTTGCATTCACATCAAACAGCTGCTCGCGGGACATGTTCTTCGATCGTCTGACGCCGGCGGCGATAATGACCAGGTCGGAGTCTTTGACAGCCTTCTCCAGCTCGTTCGGACCTTGGGCAACCAGCACTTTGACCCGTTTACAAAGGTGCGACAAATCGGCAGCCACTCCTTTAACATTAACCAGATCGTGAAGACTCAGCTGGGTGACCCTGGTGTTGTTCATCAGCAGCAGAGCCAGCGGCTGGCCAATCCCGCCAGACGCACCGACAATGGTCACCTTGAAGTTGCGTCGCTGGACCTGGACGACGGCGTTTGAGGATGCCGGATTAAGGATTAATTAAGAGCTCACTGCTGATTGGGCTTACCAATTGGAATTGATAGGCTAACTGGCTGAGACGCCAGTAGCAGCAAGGTTTAAGAGAGCATGAACTCCTTATTTTAACGCCAAACATAATTACGAGGAAAATTACTTTCAATTTTGAATGAAAATCAAAACATAACCTGTGCTTAGAGAAACTGGTTGACTACGTTGACCAAATTAAATAATGTAACTGAGAGCTCAGCTGTTTGGGAGACTTAAAACAAATTCCAGTAAATAGAAGAACTACTTCGGTTGCTCAAAAATAAAGACAGGAGTGCTCTAGTCGATAATGCCCGACTAAGAGATACCCTGTACCCTCCGAGCTGGCGTAAGCTACAATTAAAACAACTTTTCTGTACATACACTGACTCAGCATTTTCTTTCCTTACCTCAAATTGACTTCGATGTTGATAGTTCGATTTCTTTTTAAAGATGTTTAAAATGTGTGTTTTGTATGTGACCTTCACAGTAAATGTTCTAGAAAGCTATGCATAATAAGTAGCTCTTTTACTCTTTGAGATTGACTCGTTCATTGATTGATCAACTTGGCTGCTGCCCTCAAATATATATATATTTATATAGAATCAATATTTTTTTTGCAAGTGTTTTTTATCCTGGAAACTCGAAAATATTCTTTTTGCTGAATTTACAATTGACTTAACAAGTTAATTACAGTTCGCACCCATGATTTGCCATTGAAATTACTTCAAAAATTTAATTTTTATTGTTGAAATGAATTATGTATTACTTCACACATGATATAAAAAACTTTTTAAATTAAATTTCATTTTGTTTTACACATGATATAAAAAACGTTTTTAATTTAACTTCATCTTGTTTTGCTTTTTATAATTAAACATAAAAAAGTAATAACTTAACAAGTACATTTTATTTTTCTGTTTTTTTTTTTTGTTTTTTGTTATTTTACTTAATGTTTTTTTTTTGTTGTTTTGTAATTTCACAATTTCACCTCATAAATCATCTCTCAAAACAGGCAACATACAAGTTTAATAAAAATAATAATAATAATAATAATTATAATAGGCAGTTCGACGTGCATCTGCTCTGGTTCAGCTTTTAATCCTTGCTCCACTGATTAGTCGCTCTTTTCCAAAGAGAGCGACCGGCTAAGTTGGCCATTCACATAGTCCGTCGAGATGGGCCCGGGGGTGTCTTCCTGGCGCGTCTCGCGGTACTTGCTGAAAAGGCCGCGCACTTTGTTGAGCGGCGTTTGGAATGACTGCGATACGGCGGCCGATGTAAGTTTCTGATGTACGCTGTTCATCGCCAAGGACGCGAACGACGGCGTTGCTGGTGCGGCCTGCTTTGGCGACGCGGTGTCCATTGGCCAGGAGCTCTCCAGCTCAGCTCCATTCTGTACCGGCAAGCGTGGCAAGCGGGCCGACTTCGGCGGCGTCGACGGTATGGCCGAGTGACGTCGCGCCGCCGCATTAAGCTTGGGCGTGGCGAAGAGCTTCTTCGGATGGACCAGCGAGACGCTGTCGGAAACAATACTGGCGGCATTACTATTGGCAGCGCTGCAGGAGCTGCTTGCAGATTTGGGCGAACAACCCACGGGGAAGAAGGCTGGCTTATGGAGCTTCTGTACGCTCTGAGGTGAGGGAAATCTGTAAACGAAATAATATTTTGGCTAAGTTTCGTTTCAATTGCGCCTCTAGAGGCCGGCTTACACATCCATCTCGGCAGTTGAGAAGTTCTCCATGGCTGTACGCCAGGCATGCACAAATGGCAGCGCTTCCTTATCGATATCCACATGAAAGATAGCGTTGAGCACATCCAAATCCCGCTTCGTCGGCTCCTTGCTGCCAGAGCACAAGCATTTAATATAAATGAATATAAATAAATAAATATCAATTTAAAATTACTAAATTTTAATGGCACTTTGTTGACTTACCCAAAAATAAATAGCTCGTAACGTGGCTCCAAGTCGCAGGACAATCTTGGTGAACGACTCTCGGGTGGCGTCATGAATGTCTCCTCATCATCGCTGCTCTGGCCACCACCGCATTCGAACTAAGAGTCAATTAAAAAGACGATCAGAATTATTATTTTATTTCATAAAAGAATAATAATAAGCATACAAAAATAAAAAAAATAAAAATTTCAAATTCCAGTTTCGACTGTAAAATTTGTATGCGACATTTTCGTGCTCTTCCAATTGACATTAAATTATTTTGTTTAAGGACTTTGTGAAAATTCGTTGGGAATGTGTTTCGCACTTTTCAAAAAAAAAAATCCACCAGCCCGGGGTGGATATATAGCCATGTATATAATACATAAAGCTCTTCATAAAAGGTTAAATACGATTAAACGTGTCTCAATGGAAAAATGTAAGTTAAAATCTGAAAAGTATTTATTTGTGGTAGTATTTATGTTGGTGCATAGACTTACATAGAAGGAATCGTCGTCGCTGTCCTCGTCGTCGTCGTCGCTGTTGTTGCCGTTGTTGCCGTTGCTGCCGTTGCTGCCGTTGCCACGCCAGGCGTTACTTCTGGCAATGGGCACAACGACCGCAACGTTGGACGCGTCCGAGCTGTTGAGCGCGGCTAAGGCCGCTGATAGATTTGGGGCTGAAGCTCCCAACTCTTGGGCCTGGGCGCGCAAAGATTCGGTACGCTTTCGTCGGCTAGTCTTGCGACTGAGATTGGCGTCCCACAGACAGTTGCAGCATAGCTCCAACTCCCAGGCGGCCGAGCACAGCTCTTCGGTCTTCAGAGCGTCCGGCAGCCGGACCGTTGGCGCCTGCTCCAGCACGAGCAGCATGCTGGCGCAGACGCAGTGCAAGTGCTCGCGACGATCGCCATTTAGCTGCAACAGCTTGCGTAGCATGTGCATCAGATGGCTGCGTAGAACGGCGCTGACCTCCTGCGAGTGGGCAATGTAGCTGGCCACCAGGTGCGAGATGCGCGAATGCACCTTGCTGAAGTCGACGGTGATGAAGCGTGCGTCATCCTTGAAGCTCACAATGAGCGATTTCAGTCTTTTGAGCTCGGAGAGCAGCGTATCATTGATGGACACCATGTTGCCAATGTTGTTGATGAGCGTCTTGGTGATCCGCTTGGCGAACACCTGCAGCGACTTCTCCACACATGTGTAGGGCGTCATCACCTGGGTGATGGCGCCGCCAGCGGTTGCGGCACTGTTCGCCTTGCCACGATCGGCTATCAGATCGAGATAATGATGCATTTGAGAAAATATGTACACCGAATCGGACTTTTCCGCCAGCAACCAGGCCTGCTCTGACTTGGCAGACAGATAGCCCTCGAGGCGCGCGAGACCATCGTTCGAGGCCATGTCCACGAAGGCGTCGAGAAAGTCCCAATATTCGCGCCAGCCCAACTGCTCCTGGCGGGCCAGCTGACGACCGACCATCTCCAGGCCCT
Source organism: Drosophila colorata (assembly GCA_035041545.1). NCBI lineage: Eukaryota > Metazoa > Arthropoda > Insecta > Diptera > Drosophilidae > Drosophila > Drosophila colorata. The sequence goes on along the minus strand of JAWNLD010000490.1, from coordinate 17,792,884 downwards.
TCTCAATATCGGAGTTCTTGATGTGGCGCTCGCGGAAACTATCGTTCAGCGTGGACACGGACATGTTCAAGCTGAACTCCGACGACATGTCGAACGAGATGTCCTCGACCGGCGTTGACGCAGTGTTGCTGCGATAATTTAAATACAGTTCCGTTCTAAGGGGCGTTGCGGGCAAATCCTGAAAGCGCTTGGGCACACTTGAGCTGCTCGTGTACGCACAATTGTTGTTGTGCTCCCGTTGCTCCAGCTCGCCATTGTGCAGCAGCAACTCATGCTGCGGCTTGTGATTCCCGTTCGGCTCACCGAGCGATTTATTGGCCGACGCCGCACGCGGACTGAAAAGCACGCGCCGCAAGTTGGACTTGTGGCCGGCGCTCTTGTTGAAGAAGGACTTGCTGGGCGACTTCATCGGTGAGATGTAGGGCGAGCTGGCCAATGGCGACATCACGTTGCTGCCAACACGCGGCGGCGTCTTCCAGCGACGAAAGAAACTTAATGCCTGTTCACGTGGCATCGGCCCGGCCAACGCACTGATCTTAAGATCCACATTCAACCGCTCCGACTCTTCCGTCTTGTGCTGCAGCATCTGTCAAATTCGAGAAAGAACTTGTTAATCTGTCTCAACCACAAGCAACTGATACTCACCGGCGGCTCGTTGGGCGTGAAGGGTTGGCCAACTCGCGGTGGCAGCTCGTTGCCCGCCGCGCGCAGAACGGGTACATAGTGGGGCTCTGAGAGCAGCAGGTCCAACGTTTTGAATACCTCCGGGCTGGCGTTGGATGCTCTCTGGCATATTATCTGATTGGCGAGAAAAAAAAGAGTCAACCATTTAAACAAGAACGTTGCAGTCGGGTGTAGCCGACTGAGCAATATTTGTTCAGAGTATAATAAGAGCTTGAAACAGTCAAAAATTGTCTTATTTATTACGATATATCGAATTTTGTATTCGGCGACTCTAGCTCTTAAATTGTGTAGGATATGGAGTTTCGCGGTTTATCTGCCTCAAGATATATCGATTTTATCGATTTGCCACGCTCACAGTGGGCGTACCAAAAAAATATTTGTGCGATCTTTAGGTGAGGTCGCCAGTAATCTGACTGAAAAGTTAGAGAAGGGCACCAGAAAACTGTCTACAAAATTTGGTGTATCTAGCTTTAAAACAGGGATATATATAAATTAAATCGATTTGTCACGCCCCCAGTGGGTGTAGCCTAAAAATTGTTTACGCGATCTTTAAAGGAGGTCATCTGTCTCAAAAAAAAACACAGATGGAGATATGTAGATTTTATGAAATTACCACGCCTCCAGCGGGCATAGCCAAAAAATCTTAACACTTTACCTGACGCGGGTATACACGAGTATATATTCCAAATATCAAGTCTACAGCTTTAATAGCGATGAACAAAATTGCGTTCATACGGACAGACGGGCGGATAGCAAAATGGACATTGCACAAACCCCATATATACTCTTTTCACTTTGTAAACGAGTACAAAAAGATGAGCTCAGCTATGATCAATATTTTCTACGGCAGCTGTTTAATATGGTGGCCCGATGCAGCTGGCTCTGATGTACATGTGTACTATGTAGATGATAAATTACGAACTTTTTCATATATATATATATATATATATATATTTATATATATATAAATATCTTTTAAACAGAGAGATTCGTTGGCGTAGAAACAAGCGGACCGACCTCGCCTATGAATGCGTATCTGTGTACATTTGAATGTCTACTCACATCCTTGGGAAAATTGCCCTCTGTGTTCTTTAGCAACTTGCATTGCGGATAGGAGGTGAGCACTTCCACGACGGCTACGTGCCCGTTCTTGACGGCAAAATGCAGCGGGGTCTCGCCGCGACCCTTGTCTGGCATGTTGAGATAGTAGTCGAGCAGATTCTCATTGAGGGCGGCGCACATTTCGCCGCTGCTCTTCTTGCCCGCATACAGCTGGGTGAATTCGCGATCAGAGATGATCCTCAATATCAGCTCGGCGATGCGCGGCTGGTTGACCTGGGCGCAGATGTGCATGGCATTGTAGCGATAGCCCTCCTTCAGGCTGGTGGGCGTGTCGCCGCTGCTGATCAAAAAACGGGGATTGTCCCAAACGATGCGCTTGATCCGCTCCGTATTGCCGGCCTCGATCTGTTTGCGAAACTCGACGAGCTCCTGTTTGGTCGGCGCCCGAAACGGCGGCCGTTCGGCATTCAGCGAATTGTTGCTGCTGTTGCTGCAGGTGGATGAGATGCTGGCGCTGCTGCCGCTGTTGCTGATGCTGATGCTGCTACTGATGCTGCTGCTGCTCGCCATGGGTAGCAAAATATTGGCCATGGATATGCCGCTGGCGCTGCTGGTGGGCGATGAAGAAAACAGATTGTCTGTGCTGCTCGAGATCGCCTTCGGTCCACTGCTCAGCGTCGCGGGCAACTGCGCCGACTCTGCAATAACCAGTTCAGATTAGTATATTAGTATTAGATAATATAATAAATAATATATAATATTTAGTGGATCTTTTAGCCAATTGTACTTACTGCTGGCGGGCTTGGTCTTGCCGTAGCGCTTTAGCGACTGAATGCTCTCGAAGCCAAACTGTACGTAGCTCTCGGCCTGCTCGCGATTGGGAAACTCGCGCAGACGGGCCTCCTTGTAGTGGCGCAGGACGTCCAGTGCCTTGGCCTTCTCCTTAAATATCAACCACAGCGGCGAGTCGGCTGCAAAGGATTGAGTATTGGGCAAGTGAGTGAACGGGCCAGCTGTTGAGCGAGCGAACGAGCGAGATGGACGACTGTCAGCAGCTGTCTGGTCACGCCATCTGTGCGAATGGAGCGATGCCAGACAGCGCAAGAAATGTGCTAAGCAAAACAAACAATACGCTTAAAGCCAAGAGAACCGCAGAAATCGCGTGCGAACAGCGTTCGACGGGCAGCAAATCGAACAGCGAACAGCGAACCGCGTACCGCGTACCACGAACCGCGAACCGCGCGGAGGAGCAACTGGCCACTGGCCACTGGCCACGGACGGCGATGCTCACCCGCCATCAATAATACGCGGACGTGCGTATGACGCAGTTATTGGCACGCCGCCGTTCACAAATTCATTGCTATTATTTCGCTGTGCGTTTTTTTGTTTTTTGTTTTTGTCGACTGTGTGTAAACTGCCGCCTAGGCTGCCCCGGTCGGCGCTTGCGATATAAATATGGAAACATCTTGTGCTCTTTCTGTGCTGCCCATGTCGGCCATGTCGGCAGCTCATACTTATTTTAAATATATACTTAAGCAAACACAAAAGTATGCACAGTACATGTATTTCTTGTCTTCTCATTCTCTGCCTGAATAGGCGAACTCAATTATTTCGACTATGTCGATGCTCTACTTAAGATCTTTGCGTATCTTGAGGAGAGAAACCGATGTGTGACTGACGCATTTTTATGTTGTTCTTTCAGCATCAACAATTTTTTTTTTTTTGTTATTAGCGTAAAGCATTTAACTCTCGATCAACAAAATTAAGTACTTTTGCAAAACAAATAATAACAAAAACAAACGATAAAGAATGGTTTTCTTCAAGGTATCGAAAGCTGAATACCCTATAGCTAACAAAAACTAGATTTGTTCTTAAATATAGGCTATATTATAGTAAGTATAGTAAGTTCGATATTCGTATTTTTCTTCAATGTAAGCAGGCAAGTTTGGTAAAAAGTTCTAAAAACTCAAAAGTTTTCGACCGATTGTTTCTATGCTGCTTCGATGTTGATCAGTTTATGCAGATATATTAGGAGCATAGTGAAATTCTTGATTATTGAGATTGTTCATGTAAAAAACTCATCTTGCGACCAATCGTAGCTATTGCAGCTACTGCGATATATAGTTAAATTTCATGGACATGGCTAGCATATCAACTCGTGCCATAAAGGGTATACAAAAGTTGTCTTTAAATAGCTGAAATTGAAATGCTCTGGTTGTTTATGTAAACAATGCCGTTGTTTATATTTGCTCAACTTCAATATCGATCGATAGTTGCAATGAGATCTATATCTGATATTAATGGGTTGTGCGCTTATTAAACAACTTCATTGCCATGACAGCTTTATAATATAGTGGAGAAACATTAAGGATTCTACGCCAGTTAGCTTTTTAACTAATAAACAAACCAAACAGACAAAGCTGACCAAGTAAATATAAGTATAAATAAATAAATGTTGCTGATGTTGTTTGTGCATACATACGGCGGTTATAGATTTTGCCAACAGGTCAAGGTTCTGGATATAGTATTTCTGGGCACGTCACTGAACTCTTGAAAAACGCGTACTTTATGGTGTGTTTTCTCTCTCTCTCTCCCTCTCTCTCTCTCTCTCTTTTTTCTCTGGTTTTTATTTTTTTCTTTGTTGTTTGCGATCGAACAAAGCGCATTTTAATTAGATTATGTTATGTCAGAGAGGTGCAGCAGACCGATCCGATTCGCAGCTGTAATCGCCGCCGTACCCGTTACCCGTATTTGTTTACAATTTGCGCATTGATGACGCTACTAACCCCACGCCCAATGCCCAAAGCCCATCAAGGCCACACAGCTGACGAGATGATGCAGGCGGCAGGCAGCACTCAATTGACGACATGAAATTGGATTTGGCTTTATTTCTAGGCTGAATTTACTTTTGTGTCTGACACACTTGACAGCCCAATTCGTTCAGTCTACGGCCCAACTTTGCATGGCCTACGGCGCAAGAATAGCTCTGAATAATAATGGGATAAATAGCCACAAAAAGTAAAAGTGAAAAGTATGAAGAAACTATAATTTAGGAATAAACTTTAACAACTTTAGCTGATCTGAATTTGATTGATTTGTATACAAATTGCAGTTCTCAGTAGATGAGCTGTCGAAGAGGATCCGTGTTCGAATCCCAGGCCGGTGAATGGATGTGGCTTTGTCCTATCTATTACCAAATAGTTAACTATATTTTATACTTTAATAATAGTATACACATTTTATTCTTAGAAACAAATAGGGCGCAGAAATCATAAGCCCAATTTATGAATGCAACAAGTAGAAGCACAAACATTTTGGCAGCCCAATTAGCCAAATGCCCTGGGAGCCTAGAGCCTATCCTAGTTAACGGCAACAAGAAGCACTCAAAAACTAATGTAATGTACAAAATAATAATGAACCCCTTAAGATCTGTTACAATTGAAAATCCAGTCAAGTTGAGTAGTATGTTAAATGCAATTGAACTAAATTTAATGTACACCCATAGCTCGCTTTACGGCCTTAACAGAAAAATCCATACAATTGAGTTCCATTTAAAAATGTATAAAATTAACAATTTTTTGTACGCATTCATTTCAAAACTCAATTACAAATTCAAATCGTGTTCTGCAAGAGTAACTGCGCTGCGAAATCACGATAAAGAGGCAAAGAATTCTGAGCTTTTAGCATTGTGACGTCACAAAGTCGCTCCTTCAGTAGTATAACGACTAAAATAAGCAAGCTAGCTTAATGACACTTGACATTGATCCGTATTATTAGTGCACACAGCACATGTATCAAAATTGTGCCAATCAGACCACTTTATCAGATAGCTCCCATAGGAATTATCAGATAAAAACACTACTTTTTTTTGTTGTTTCTAAAGATGTTTCGGACTTTATTAAGCACCAAAAACTTGAAAACATCAGATTAGAGCTTTTTATGTATTCTATGCAAGCTTCAATTCAACGAGTGCCAATTGCAATGCAATGTAAAACCCAAACCGATATTATGACGTCATACGCTCGTAAATCTGTGCTTTGCGCCACCTTCAGATCTCTCAATCGTGATGCGCAACAAATGAGGACGTCGCTGCCTAAAAAAAAACGCGCGCTTCGCGTTCGCTGCGACGCGGAACGCCAGCTCAATACACAACCACACACACACACACATTATGTACGCAGTTGCGTGTGTGCGTGCAATGTTCTGCATGTGTGTGTGTGTACATGTGTATTTAACTTCAACAAATATGGCGACGCAACAATTGCAGGAGCGCGCAACTTACGTGGATATTCGGGATCCTCGTATTTGGCTGTCAACTCCTCTTCCGGCGGACAGTCCGGCGATATCTTGACATTGTCCGCTGCGATGGAGCCCGCACAGTGGGCCAGCGTGCCCTCAAAGCCCGCCTTCGACGGCGGTATGTAGACGCCAAAGTACGCCATGGCTGCCAACTTGTTCTTCCGCTGACGCTGGCGAAACAGACACACATTAAAAATCAAACTCAATTCAATGCACTCGGCACTGCAAATTTGTGTACATCTGCAGTGGGGCGAGGGGCCAGATTCTGCGAATCGCAAACAAAATGACGTCGAACGCGCGACTTGGCGTCGCAATGAAGTATTTGTCTTGGCCTCTTACTCTTACCTTTTGGAAAAACACTACACAATGCTGCTGGCCCAACTTTACATCTAATTTGGAGTAATGCTTTTATTTGTTTCACTGTAGACACGAAATTTACATAGAGTTGCAGCAGATGAATGTGTTTATGTTTGCGTTCGAAATGCAATGCAGTGTTGTGGAGGGATGGCCAATGGTACGATATTTAGATTTCTTCTCGATAGTTTGCCCATCTATCGATATGTGACTCATGTTGGGCTCGATATTTTCTTCACTTTTAACGATATATCGATATTGATTTGTTCCTATTGTTATTGGAGGTCGCTATTTAACTTGTTTTCTTTGGCGCCAACAGTCGCTTCCTATTTAAATTCCAAACGCATTCATTTTAAATACACGAACTGTGCGTTTATAATTGCAAATGAAAATTAAAGCACTGTAAAATTAAAATAAGAACACTAACTTTATTGCAAAAGTAATCAAATTTCAAATTTATTATAGACGCTATTGTAAAAATGCATTTTTTACTATTTTGATAGGAACTTCTTCATTTCAGTAGCTCTGTATTATATATATATATATATATATATAATACAGAGCTACTGAAATTGTTGTTTTATTGCTTCAATATTTTAGCCAATTTCTATTTGGAGTAATTTGTTGTCGATGTGCAACCCTTCTTGTGGCGGTTAGAACATTTCGATTAATCACCTATCAATATTTTCAAAAATCATACTTCTCGTTCTCGCATCGAATAAAGAAGTAAAGTTTTTATTTTGAAAAGTTAATTCCGCTTAAACAGAAAATAGGTCTATGTTGTGTGTAGAATTGCAAAAAAAAGTCTTGTGGCAAAATTCCTAAATTCAGCTGTGGTTTTTTGATTGTTAAATTCTCAGAGAACATGTTCTCGGACTCTCAACGGTAAATGTATTTTCATATTGGATAAAAAAAACTAGCTAGTTTAGACGTTTTCGATTTATAAAATAAAATAATAATTATAAAAAAAATAAATGACATTTGTTTTAGTCTAAGATTATTTGTGCGTTTACCTTTAGAAGTTGCGCTGCCGAGTTGTAAATTTGAAAGCAAGAAACCATATGCATCAATTGTTTAAATCATTCATTTATATTTACCGTTATTTTCGTTTAATAGTATTGAAGATCATGCAACGCTAGGCATATTAGCTTAAATACTGTGTCGTAACAATTTCGACGACCAAAATTGATCAAAATAAAAATGAAGTCTTGTGGCAGTAGACAGTTAGTATTGTGTGTGAATTTGTAGTTGTATGTTTAATTTATTTGTAATACAATAATTTCATATAAAGTTGCACTATATGCTAAACTGGAAGGAATGATTGCGTTTAATTGTTGGACAGACACAAATCTAAACTGTATAAATATTACATATTAATCACGAAAAACGAACGAAACGAAATTGTTTGCAAAAAAATAAAAATAAAAATAAAAGACTCAACAACATTAAAGATAAAATTGCATAAATAGTAAAGCATAAATATAAGTTAAGTTCCTACCATAAACGAGTACTCAAAGAATCAAACTGAATAGTTGAACAGAATTGGAAAACAAGGAGAGCCGCATACATACGACAGTTACGCATGTATGTATGCGCACAGGCTTGTAGGTATGTCCGTAGAAGTGAATCTCGCTTGGCCTTTCGCACATTATCGCCATGCTCGATGAAAGGCCGACAGTATCAACAGTTAAAAACTAGCAAATAACATTGCGCACTTAAGATATACACGTACTAAACATAATTTTGGTAGTTTGGCTTAAACTAGTTGCTCGTCTGGTAGCACACAGGCCCCATTGAGCTGCACGAATGCCTATCAATTAGTAAATACATACAATTGGCCCTGCCGCGGCCTTCACTTAAATGCTACGCTGCGCACTCTGTGGCGCCTACTTAATGATTATGATGTGTGTGTGTTTTCGTTTTGTTGGGTGCTGTCAAAGGATCGGACGTGTGGGAAAGGGAATGCTGAACATATGGTTAAACAGGCTTAGTAAATAAAATAAAAAATTAAAAAAAAAAAACAAACAAAAAAAAAACTAGGTCAAGGAGACTCCCACAACAGACGTCAGAAATTAAAGCTTTGTATGTTTGACAGTGTCCGTCCAATAATTCTGTATTGTCATCGCCTCCAGTGAGTTGAGAAACGAGTCATTGTCCAGGCTGTACATCTCATCAGAGTTATCCTAGAAGTGAACGAATCAAAAGTCAATTACTTGCGCCGACTTTGCGCTGTGCCCGCAGGCAGGCAGACTGGCCAACGAATCCTTACACTTACACGCATCGTGCTATCATCGATGTAAACGCTCGAGTCGGGCTCGCTGAGCGCCTGCGGCTTATTCAAATAGCGGCGACGATAGAGCACGATGCCAATGGTGCCCACCGTGCAGCAGATGCCAAATACCGTGAAGCATATGGCCGAGATGGCGCCAGCATCCAGAAAATAGGTGCGCTACGAACACAAGCAAGCAGATACCCATTAATCATATTTTATAAATTATGGTATATATTATATAATCAATATTAATTCTCTTTTTTACTTGAAATTACTAGCGTTAAAATGTTTAAAAAAAATTCAATATAACACGATTTTAAATTATCGATGGATTTTTTATCCATTTTGTATGTCCAATAAATTGTTTACTCTCACTACTAACAAATTTTAGATTTTAACTTCGCATTATATTTTTCTCATTAACTGTTTTTATGCGTATTTTCAATTTGAGTGACGTTTTATCATTTGCAGATATAGGGGCATCCTTAGTTGATAAAAGTTGAAGTGAAAATTCAATTATAGACCTGATCATGACAGAAGACAGCGATAATGATGAAGAGGAAGCTCCTGTTCTAAATGCAACTCGAATTAAAGAAGGACTCTATCTTGCAAGGAATTTAGGTAATCATTTTGAAGTCATGATTCTGCTGAGATGAGCTACAAAACTCCTTACAGGGCATTTTAAAATTATTTATCACGAAAACAAACGCAATCTTTAAGAACTGATTTGGTTCTAAAAAAAATACTAAACTATCAACAATGGGAAAATAGAGAAATAATTTCCCAAAATGCTGAATAAAATAATTCTAGTTATAGCTGTGATATTGCAATGAATAAAATAAAATAATTTTTTTAGACGCATTTTTTTTTGGGCACTTATCTATAGTGTAAAAAGAGAACTGGGTGTTTATATATATCATATTTGATATATATGTATTATTTGTTTGTCGCTTATGCTCACTTGAATGGCCAGCGCCTCGGAGGAAATGTTGCCCTCGTCGGCCTCGTAGCCAGAAACGCTGGGCGCCGCCGAAGCGGAGCGCGTGAGCAGGCTCTTCGTATCGCTGGAGAAGTTGATGTAGCGATTGATGTGCTTGTATTCGGCGGAGAGCACTTTCGATTTGCGCGAGCGATGTTCGCTCTCGGCGCGCCGCAGCTCGTCCTCCTTGTTGGCGTTCTCCAGCGTGAACGGCGCCCGCTGCAGTTCATCGGACAGCCACTCCGTATTGATTTTGGGCGTTGAGGGCGTGGCTGGCACCGCTTGACCCGTGCTGTTGGCCGGCGGGCTCGCTGTGGATGTCGTTGTGCTTGTTCTCGTTGCTGTTGCTGCTGCTGCTGCTGCTGCTGTTGTTGTTGTTGTTGTTGTTGATGTTGCCACAGTTGTGGTTCTGAGCTTTAGACTGCTGCTCTTGGCAGCAGCTGCCAAGCACGTGGAGTTGCAGGCGCTGCTGCTGCTGCTGCTGCTCTTGTTGGTATTTGTACTGCAAGTTGTGCAATATTAGTAAAAACTAGTTAGAACGTTGCAGTCGGGTGTAGGCGACTGCGCAATACTCGTTCGCCGTATAACAATGCCGTCTCAATTATTATTGTTTTTTTTTTTTTTTTGAAAAATATCGATGTTTGAAAATTGCGGGGACGGGAATGGGCGTGGCTACATTTTTCAGCTCGATCTTTGGAGGACGTCATCAAAAAGCTGTCTGCCAAATTTGGTGACTCAAGCTCTTAAATTGTGGGAGAATTGCATTTTCTCAGGTTACCCGCCCCCCAAAATATATGGATTTCATAATTTTGCTACGGCTCCAGTGGGTGTCTCCAAAAAAATGCTGTCGCAATATTTATAGGATTTCATCAGTAATCTGTCTGAAAAAAATGTATGTCTCTAGCTTGAAAACTGAGGGAGATATATCGATTTTAAAGAATTGCCACGCCCTCAGTGGGTGTATCCAAAAATGCTTGATAATTTATCTGACGCGGGTATACACGAGTATATATTCAAACGGACGGACGGACATCAAGACAGGCATTGCACAACCCAATATACTCTTTTCACTGTGTCGAACGAGTGTAATCGGTAAGTGGCGTGTGAGTCAGGTGCGAGACTTACCTAGTGCTGCGACTGAAATTCGTATAGTTGTTCAGCTGCTCCGACGGCAAAACGTCAGCGGCCGCAAAGTCCGCCGAGCGCTTGAACTCGAACTGATTGTGCGACAGCGTTAGCTTCACACTAGCCTCATCATTGCCATTGCCATTGCCATTGCCATTCGCACTGGCATCGTCATCGTCATCGCCATCGTCAGCGACAGCGTCGTCCTCGGCAAACGGTGTTTCGATGTCCTCGCCGGCAGCCAGCAGGCGGCTGTCGTCCGTGTAGGCGGGCGTAACGCGTGCCGGCGGCGTCGCCTTAACGGTTAGGTCCATGATATTGCGCTGTGTGACCGACGACCATGTCTGGCTGGATGTGGTCTGATAAAGTTTTGTTGTTGTTGTTGTTGTTGTTGGGCGACGGGCATCAGCAGCGGGACTGGCCGCTTCCGTTCGGTCCAGCGTTCGCTCCTCCTGCTGTGTTGTGGTTGACTCCAGGCCAATCTCGTGACTGGGATATGTGTGCACATGTTTGATGGCATCGGGCAGCAGCAGCACTGCAAGCAAGCAAAAAGAATTATTTAGAAGGAGCTTTGGGGGCAAGAGAGAGCAGCCAGGATGTGCTCACCACTGAGACAGGTTGTTATCCAGAACCAGTGCGACCACCAGTAGAAAGTCATGATGCGGCACGTGCTGTGATCTTGGATCGACTATGCGGCGCTGTAACACAAAACAAGAAGGAAATGCCAGAATGTGAGCTCATGTGTTGACAAGCGACGATCGCAATTAAGTATAGCCAAGCAGCACTCGTTGCTCATCCGCCGCGTGAGTCAGAAGCAACAACAACAGCAACAAACAATAACAATAATAACAACGGCAGCAGCCAGCAGCCAGCAGCCAGAGAGACGATGAAGTCATCGAGTCATTGAACAGTCGTGGAAGCGCTTTACATTCTACCAAAACGAGTTTCACAAGCCATTTCGCAGGCCAGGCCGGATCAGGGTAGCCCGCGCCGGGCATTGCCAATTTGGGGCCTCGTTGGCCCGTTGGCCGAAGGTCGACGACTTCGCTCAGCAAATGTCTCCTTTTTGTTCGCCGTTCTGCGTACAAGTGTGTCGTGCCACCCACACGCCTGGCCTGGCCTGGCCTGGCCTGGCCTTGCCGGCCCACGCCCACCACAAAATTGTAAGCTCACAAATTTGAGTCGTAAATATCCGTTGTTGTTGTTGTTGTTGTTTGTATCCAAAATTAGCATGCCATCTTTGTGGTGCCAAAGCATCTTGCCATAGTTTAGTCTCGTTACGCTTTTCGGCTTTGGCCAACTGTTTGCCTACTTAGTTGGATACCCTGTAAACATGATTAGCACCTACACGGAGCTGGACAAATTTCACAAATTTCAGAGCAACTCGGCAAACTAAGAGCGTAAACTTTGAGCATTACAATTTTTTTTTTTTTTCTTTTTGAAAATATTTATATGTTTTTTATCAAATCAAATAGAATTTTTGAGAATTTTATGAAAACCTTCAGTTTAAATACAGTCGTTTACATATGTATGTGCTATTATATACCATTATTATGTATAATAATTTTCCGAATAGAATTTTTGAGCATTTTATTTATAGATCTATATTATAAAACATTATTATATATTGTTAAAACGTTGAATATGAAACTTAAAGGGTATCTGCAAGTCGTGCCGGCCACATTCATTGCGTTCCAATTTGGTAGTTTGTGTGCTTGTCCTAAAAATTGTGTACGTACTCCCATTTATTTGGGTTAATGTCTACACAGACCGGGCTCGTTGAAAATTGCTCCAAATATATGGCTGATAAGATAATATATAGGCAGAATGTGTTGTATGCCCATACATTATGCATGTGAGTGTGTCTGTGTGTGTGTGTGTGCTATCGATATGGCACTTTGACCCACATTGACCTCATTGGGCCCGGGACATTCGATAGCTCAGCCTTTGACGTCACAGGGGAAGGGTCACAATGCGGTCTTGACACATGAGCGGCACAGTGGGCCACGACAGCATATTACGTATACGCAGCGCGGTACATTAAACATTAAGCGACACTTTATGCATAGCACGAGGCGTTAAAGGTCATGTTTATAATTTTTTTTTTGTTTTTTGGGTTTTTTATTTTTGTTTTTTTTTTGCTGCTGTCATCAAATTCTACAGCAAACAAATTGAAACAAAACCGTAAAGAATAATAAAAACAATTGTTGCCCGAAATGAGAAGTGTGTGTGTGTGTGTGTGGCTGTGTGTACACAAACAAAGCATAACAAAGCAAAGAGCGCGCACCGTAACGAATGACACCAAACGAGTGGCGGAGAGTCAACAAACGAAGGTGGAGCTGGGGAACGGGCGGCTAAGGTGAAGCCGCACCAGAAGCGCAAAAGCGGAACGCGCATGAGCAACGCCCCAAGCAGATGCCGCGCCAGCTGAAGAAGGCCTTATGTAAATTTAAATAATTTCCATGTGTCTCTTGGTTAATCATCAGCATTTTTGCCGCATCCGAATCGGATAAACAGCTGTCTAGATGTCGTCAAGGATCGGAGTTTCAAAAGGTCTATAGAGCACATTGCCCACCGACTTGGAAAAATTATTAAAGCACATTCGGCAATTGCTTATTGTATTTAATATTTATCTAACGTAGTACCTATCTCTGAGCCAATAAATCATTAACTTATTATTGTCTGACTATCAGCATATTGTCGCGTCGACAGCGGAGACGATTGAATCATGTCCGCATCGTACAGATACCAAATTCGATATAAACATATGTACTGCATACACAGTGAGAAAAAATCAAGTATTTCGTACTAAAGAATTGGGAACTGATTTCAAGTACGATTTCTTAAGTACAAAAATTTAAGTATTTTTGTATTTAAAAACTTAAAAAGTGTTACAACTAAATTTTTACTTAAACTAAATTTTAGTTCGACTTTTTTCTCTCGTCTCTTACTCATATACAATACGCAGATCAAGCTAACTGCAGATTTTCGATAGCCTGATTTCCCAATTTTTATTGTATTATATTATATCGATTTTAAATTTTTGTTAGACTTCCAAGATTTTCAAGGCAAGTATACCAATTTCGTATACCATATACAGAATAACTTTATTTTTAATTTAACCAGATCTTAGCATGCCATATTGTTTAATAAAAGTTTACGATTGTATCAAAAACGGAGAGAAATATTTTAAAAATATATTAATTGTATCAAAGTGATTGTGTTGTGATGTTCGTTTATATCCGTATATATATATAAATATTTTGTGCTTAAATACATTTTTAAAACTTGAGTTCTGTGGAAAGCCATTTGAGATGCAAATATGAGCACGTACTTCATATGAATTTTGATCGAATTTTAATAGTTTTCAGCCATAATCCTTTATTAGGATGCAGGTTTTCAATAATTATTGAACTATTGAAATTATAATTTGTCAACAGGCTGTTAGCTTCTAATTAAATTATTTGAAATACCTCAATAAAAATAACTGAATCAGTATTGATTTCATCTATAGACGATAGTTTGACAGATTTGGAAAATGGAAAATTTCACTCTTGAATATTGATGTCATCTATAGACGATAGTTTGACAGATTTTAGTTAAAAATTTTAAATATTTAGTTGGCATTGAATCAATTAAAGAAATATCTGTTTGCAAGGATTTCTTCATGACTTCAAATATAATTTCTGACTTAAATAAAAAGTAAAAAAAAAAAAAAAAAAAACAATATGTTAATTATAGCTGAGCTCCCATTTAAACACGCAATTTATAACAATTCAGCTGCAATTATATAGTATGTGGTACTACTTAAGTCTAGATATTACGCATGGCCTTACGCCAAAACTGATATGGTAGGTATTATGAATGCTCTTACGCAAGGCTGACTAATTGTTAAGACAGTTGTGCTTGGCTCGGCCTATTAATGGGCCTAATGACACTTGAAATGAACTCAAGGCTGTGCGCAGGTCAGCTCAAGCAGCCAAGTCCAGTTGAAGCCATTTCAAAATCGCATTGTGCAAAAAGCAAAAGCGAAATAAATGAAACAGATGCACTTTCATATGCGAAAGTAAAGTACACACAGCTGAAAACTGGCACAAGTGCAGCTCAGAGAATGTGTGTGTGTGTGTGTATGTAACTGCAATTAAGAAAAAAAAGTGCAACCTTCAAGAAACAACAATGCAAATTGAAAAGGCGGCTGGCCAAATGGCAACAATTAAATGCAGGTTGGAATACTTATTATGCAAATGCCAAGACAAGGCAGTGCACGATGGGCGTGGCAAATACTAACACACACACACACACACACACACACACACACACACGTGCACACCAATAATGCGGCAAGCAATGTCGTGTCTGACAGCAACAACAAATAATGGGAAAGTTCACGCTCACTTTCTAATGTCAGCAGTGCGGCACGCGATGTCACTGCGAGCAGATTGTCAGCGGGTCAGGCGGGTGGGTGGGGTCGGGGGCCGCCCGCTGAAGTAGTTTATCTGAGTAGTGTATGCATTGAGGTGGCAGGTGGTTATCAGTACAGGAAACCAAGCTTAGTCTTAGACGCGCGAGAACAGTTATTTGCGGATTTTTCTCTTTTTTGTAATTTATTTATATGTAACGAGATGTACTATTGTATACTTTTCATCATTAACTACTTGTGGCTATTTTCTCTAACACGCCAAATATATAAGAGAAAAAAATTAAGCATATAAGAACTCAATTTTCTGCCAATGATCTTTTTTATAGTAATTTTATTATTGTGGGATAAAAAAAAAATTATTTTCATCAATTAAAATGAGGAATTAAGAAAATGGAAATAAAAATAAAAATATTGCGACTTTGATTAAAACGTAATAAAATAAATTTAAAACACAAACGTTTTATTTCATTGTTTTTATTATATTTATGAGAACAAAATTTAAAACAGTATCGATAAATATCGATAAATATCGATCGACAATATTTCTTGAAACTGTTCGATAAAGTGATTAACAAGTTTTTTGCTTGAATATTTGGAGAATTATTAAACTGCTTATTGTTGAGTTTGGTCAAGATATTAAATGCTACAACTACATTCTCGCCCCATTGATATAGTGGTCCGATCTGACTGCGACACACTATTTCACTATCATATTTATATAATCGTTTTAAGATAGCTGCAAAATAAAGAGATTACTTTGCATCGATATTGGTTAAGGGACTAAATTTTGTATTATGATCATATCACTTTATTCTGGACAGCTTTCTGATACCCTTTACGCATATAGGGTATACAGGAGTACGTACTGATTGGCCGTGGAACGCCTGGCAACAGCGCAGGGCGGCGGATCAAAGCAAGCTCTGGCGAACTCCAGTCAGACTAAGCCAGATCGTCACACAAATTAATATATATCCAACCACCGACACAAGTAAACACGTGTAACTGACAATTCACAAAAATCTAAAACTTATTTTTTATTGGCTTTTGTGGTATTCGCTGCAGCAACAACAACAACAACAAAAACCAAAAACCAAAAACAAAAAACAAAAAACGAAACAAACAAGTTAAATTGTAAGATGGAACTTGTTCAACATTCGATGGCGTCGGGCGTCTCCAGTTGCGCCAGCAAGAAGGAACAGGATGCGGCATACCGTCGATTGCGCCTCCTGATCACCAAGCTCTCGATGGCCGACCAAATACTGCTCTATCGCAACCATCAGGAGGTGCAGACGGTCTGCGACAGCATTTGGCGCAGCGCCCATAAGCGCTTGGACTTTCGACAGCTGGAGCAGGAATTGCACGGCGAGCCATTGAGCTACTTTCTCAACAATATGATGGATCATTTTCGCTACGTGTATTTCACGGCGAATCGCCTCCAAGAGAATCTCAATGTGCTCGAGCGCGCCGGCGTCAAATCGCTGAACAATGTGCAACACTGCGAGCTAATTGTGACGCCCGAGCCGCTGCCCAAGCCAAAAACAACAACAACAACAACGACAACAACAGCGACAACAACAGCGACAACAACAGCGACAACAACAGCAACGACAACGAAGCGACCGCACGAGACGGGCGCTGGGGATGCCGGCCTTGGACGGGTGGTCGGCATTGCGGCCGTGCTGGGCGGCTCCATGATGCCGCAGTGGCCGCTGCACGCGCTGCCAAAGATGCTGCGCAATCTGCGCCGGCTCAAGGTGCACTGCGAGGTGCAGGTGCATTTTATTGAACAATTTCCGCAGCTGGAGCTGCTGGTGCTGCACGGCGACGTGGCCCAATCGGCGCTGACCGGCATCCTGGAGCGCTGCAAGCAGCTCAAGCGTCTGTTTATCAAATGCAAAAACGCGCCGGCCAATCTGCAGGGCATCTCCACCTGTTGCCTGCTGCAGGATATTTCGCTGCCGCTGGCGCTGTTTTTGGGCTCACGTGAACAGGTGTTGGCGCTGCCGCTGCTGCATCTGCTGGAGCTGAGCGTCGGCGGGCAGAAGCCGGAAATGGCCATTCAGTGTCTGCGCCATGTGCTGGAGACGAAGGCGAACGCCATTGAGATCGTGCAGATGAACTGCGCCTGCTTCGAGGGGCCGTACTGGATGCGTGACGTCGGCCTGGGCCGTTGCGGCCGACTGCAGGGCCTCGTGCTGAACAATTGCTGTTTCCAGGATCGCGAAATCAATGAGCTAAATATGCCGCGTGTCCAAAACTATTTGGTCCTGAGCGGCTGTCCCGATCTGAAGGAATACCAGCTGCTCGATCTGATCAAGAAATGCCCGACCCTCTCGGAACTCTATCTGATCGACTGTCCGCTGCTCACCGGCAAAGTGCTGCACGGCATTTATCGCATTCGATGCAGCGAGAAGCTCGAATATCCCATCAGCATTATTCTCAGTCGCTGCGAGACGATCAGCAAAGAGTATCAGGATACGGTGAGTAGCGGAATTCATTTCTTTTTTATATATACTATAACTATCTTTTTTCGTTGGGCGACAGTATGCCGATTTTTGGTACTTTAAGCTGCCAGTGCTTAAGCTGGATCGTTTGCTTGAGGAGAACCGACCCATCGAGGATCTGCAGATTTTCTTTTACAAGAATAGCAGCACGGCATAAATGTCCTTTAGCCCCGTTCCCCAATTCCGTTCCGCAGAAAATATCCAACAACAAAACAAAAAAAAAATATATATATATATATAGATTGGTACGTCTTTACGGAAGCATAGCATCCCTTCAGGGATGTCCTTAATGAGAAATTATTGCTGTTAATGGTTTTTGAAGATAGTTCTCTGCCTTCTTTGAAGTGTACTGATTTCATGTTCAAGTAAAGTGGTGTACAAACTGACACGTGTCCACATTATTATTCACAGTCTGTTGGCCAGAACGAAGAATGTGGCCGGCAGCGACTCCAGCAATTAGCAGCTCCCCAAAGCCAAACAATGACTAGCAATTGTTTGATATTTCGTTTGCTATTGTTTCATTTCGTTCGCGTGTCTGTTTTCGCCCGCCAAGATGAACAATAAAAAAAATAACAATTAACTTATTTTATTTTTTGCGCACAACAATTTTGTTTTTACTCATTTCCCAGGCAGATTTCTACATTTGTGGTCTCGCTGGGACTGCGGGTGTGGTGGGTGTGTGTGTGTGTGTGTGTGTGTGTGATTTGACTTTTCACTTATCTAACAAACAACTTGATTTTACTACATGTAAATCGAAAGTTTGGGCCAGAGAACAAAGCGAAATTTATGCCACCGGATTTCACTTGCAGAGCAGAAGAACTCGTTGATGGTAAAGGGGGGAAAAGGGTGAAAAGGGTGAGCTCTTAAGCCGATTATGTGGCCATATCATTGTCATATGTTAAGCATTATCGACCTTCTAATAAGAACCTTCTAATAACAAAAATGTTCGATATAAAATTGTGATCTCGATTGTTCTGAAATAATATGATATGATATTGAGTTTTTCATCAACAATAAATTTATAAATATATTTTAAAACTGGAAATAAAAATTATCGTTGGGCTGCCGAAGATTAAATACCCTTGCAGACGTATGGAATAGGTGCGCTATAAATCTATAGTTAACTATTGATTTTTACCGATTGTTTCTAAAGAAGGCTATATTATTTATGTAGATGTTAGATGCTGTTGTTGTGTTCATCATATGTTTGGATATGATATTTTGGAAAACAAAGTTTTACATAAACAAATTAAATTTTCAACCGATCCTTCCTATGGCAGCTATTTCATAAAGTGAACTGATCTGGACGACTTCGACATATCTAAAGCCTACAAAATATGTACGCTCCATATTTTACTTACAAAATATATTATACATATATATGTATATATATTTTACTTAAAATATTCTCTGCCAACAATTAATATTAAGGTGTTCCACAGTACTGAATTTTAGATTTAGATAATTATAATTACAATTTCCAATTCTTTCAACTGTTCCAATACCCCTGCAAGAGTATAATCACCGAATTTGGCAATGACACCACTTGATTTTCTTTGTATGTGTGTGTGTGTGTGTGTGTGTGTGTAGGCAAGTGTTCGTTAGCATTTGGGCTAAACAATCGTCTTGACGTCTGCACGTTCCGTTCGCAATATTTGGTAATATTAGAAAACGAAATTTTGCGCAAAAGAAATGACACCGATAATTGATTTGCGAGCTTTAGTTTTTTTTTACGTACTTATTTCACTTTCTACAATTTGTTTTTTGGTCGCATTTTTCTTTATTATCAAATATTTTGTATGAACAAATTTTTGAACGCTTAACAAATGCGAAAGTGAAATTGGTTAGGTCTAAAACTGTTTCACAATTGAAGGAACTAACTAAGATTCCAACAAGTGATTCCAATATAAGGAATTCATTGCCACAAAATAGTTCATTTGCTATGGTTCATTTGGGTTATCTATGGATCGTCTGGATGCGTGGCTAGCTGCTGTTCATTTGAATCAGGGTTCATTTAATTCATTTCTTATCAATACATTCATTTTATTTCAATGTTAATTTAAATTCATTGCCATCTGTTCATTTTAAGAGAGGATTCTATTCATTTGTGTTCTATGTTCATTTCGATTCACTTGAATCTGGTGTTCATTTGGTTGCAGGATTCATCTCAATTCATTTCTAACCATGTTCTAGATCAGAATATGAGAATATATATATATATATATTTATGAAATGTGTTCATCATAATTCATTTACCGTTAATATTCTTCAATTTATTGATTCGAGCACGTCATTCGTTTCTGTAAAATTGTCCTTTGGGTTCATTTGCATTTGTTGTTCATTTCGATTGAATTCAGTTCGGTTTAACTAATGTAATATTTTTGGTTTTTTTTGTTGGCAATCTTGGGGTTAATCGCATTCACTTCCTCTCTAATTAATTGGTGTTCATCACTGCCTTGGCTTGCTGGCCTTTCTTCAGTTTACCCCACTCCGAAAACACCATTGGCCTGTAGTTGCCACTCGGATCGAGTGCCATGATTGTGGCATCAACATCGATATAGTCGCTGCTTTGCTGCCCCCTCGACAAGTTGCGTTTCTTGCACACCGTTTGACCCCGCGGCACCTGCACAATGTACGACGGAGTGCGTGAATCCGGCAAGGGCGCCATTTTGGAGCCGCCAAAGATCGGCGCCTCAATGTAATGAAATCTCATGGTGCCGTAGGGCAGCGGCATGGGCGCCGGCATCAGCCGCAGTCCGGCCTCGTGCAGCTTCTCGTGCTCCTCGTACAGATCCTCGACGATGGGCAGCAGGGCGTCCGCCAGCGGCACATTCTCCTGCATGACGGCCGCCTGCAGACGCAGCTGCTGATGTGTGTTCAGCAAATATGTTGGCGAGATTTCCGCATCAATAACAACGCGGCCTGGTGGCTGGGATTGGGTCTCGTCCAGCTCCAGCTGCATCAGGCTGTAGCTTTGAAAGGCGACGTTCAACGCGTTGCGTTTCAGCGGTGCGGCCCGCGTGCAGCCCAACGGCACCACCTCAATGGCATCGATGCTGCCGCTGCCGCTGCTGCTGCTGCTGCTGCTGTTCCCGTTGGTGTCGCTGTTGTTGCTGTCCTTGGGTATCACCTGAATGGTGGTGCTGGGCCCCAGATCGCCAGCGGGCAAATGATATTCGGGATACTTGAAGAAGTCCATCGCGTTCATCAGAGATGGCATATCCGGTGTGCCATTCTTGATGTTGGGCAACACACCAGCGGGCAGTTCCATGGTCACGTGCGTGACACCCGGTATGGCGCGTATCTCGAGCTGTTCGCGCGGCTGCGGCACACTGAGGCCCGTGTACATCATCTCGATGGTGGTGCCGTGCTTGTGCACCCGATTGCTGAGCGCATACCACTGATTCGGAGCACCCGTCAGGGGTCCCTAATTGGTGGAATTGTGCTGCATCAGTAGTGAACATGGACTTGTCTTGGCCGCTTACCTGACGACGCTTCTTGTTGTCATTTTGAACACTTTGTTTTTGTTTTGGCTGCCGGCGAAACTTCTGGCCCTGCTGCTGGTGCTGCTGCTGCTGTTGCTTGACCCTTGCCGGATTGTTGTTGTTTTGCTTTTGGCCGCGACGCGACGTTGTTTCGACCACCTCCAGCTGCAGTTGTTGTTGTGGCCCGTTCTTGGTTGAGCTGGCTTTGTTGTTGTTCGGCTTTCTGTTCGGCTGCTTCTGCTGCACATTCAGATTCTGAGCCGGGGGTCGATCGTTGTTCTGGCTTTTGCTAGCTCCATTTCGGGCGGCAGACTTTTTGCCATTGCGACCTTTTCCGGCGTTCAGCATAATAATTGCGTTCTTTGGCGTTTTACAAAATATTGAAATTTTGTATGTGTTTTTGTTTTTACTTATTATCAGATTGAAATGTCAACAAGAATTGAGCTCGAAAGGCTCTCAACATTTGGCAGCACGTCTCAAAGGCATTGCCTACTACGATTGCCTTTCTAGGTGGTCTGAAACAAATTTCCTTTCATATGCATTTGTGTATGTATTTGCCAATTGCCAGTTTTATGTCATTTTCATATGCTTTGAAAGATTTTGATTTCCGAATTTTTTTTTATACATTATAACAAACCAAACTTTGTCAAAACTCAACCGATTTTTATGATGTTTACCATTTTCATCATGGTTTGACCTCTAGATGAATTCTCTATTCAAAATTTAGTTAGTATTTGAAAACAATTTTTTTTTTAATATCCTTGCATACTTGTTTTGAACATTTTTTTGTTTTTTAATTTTGAATCGCGAAATTTCGTTTTTAATCGATTGCGGTTATTGCGGGTAATTGGTATAAAACGCAACTTTAAAACTGATTCTAAGGGGGTCGAAGTTTCCGTCAAAAATCATGCAAAAATTTTACAAAATATTGACATGTAAAATTCCCAAATCCATACTGGCTAGATTTCAATAACTTTCGCAGAAGTGAACCGATTTTTATGATGTGTACCATTTTCAACATGGTTTGACCTCAAGATAAATTCAGCATACAAATGTAATTTTTGTTAATTTTTTTCAAAAAATTCTCACCTATTTTGGAGGAAAAAGGTTTTTATTTATTCCGTCAAAAATCATGCCAAAACCAACGTTGTAATTATTACCGTAGATATTGCTATACGCGTGGACTGCCGTCCACAGTGATTAATTGGACAAGAAACAAAAAATGCAGTTCTTTCAGTTTAAGCTTTAAGCACATAGCGCAAATAAACACAGGCGAGAAAAGTATCTATCAATGCATGCGTATACCCTAGAAATGCCAAGTTGAGGCGTTTTATATTTATATTTGAGGAGCGTGAATTTGTGAGAATCAACATTTTTCATATTTTTATGCAATTGCAGTTGCAGTTGCAGTTGGTGTTGGGTTTTTGCATTTGCCGCGACTGCATTTGCGGCTGGCAACAATGGCAGAGGTCGGCACGGGCATCGTCTCAATTGTTTCGCAATTGAACTTACGGGTGTACGAGTGTACGACTATTCAGTATCGCATTTTCCTAGTGTTATTGTTATGGCTATGGTAATGCGGCTGCCCATTGTCTTGCGTCTGCGGATTTGCACTTTGCGGATGTGCCACGCCCCGTACGCCTCTCCAACAAACTCTTGACATGCATGCGCACATACTTACATATATTATATATAGATATATGTATATATACTCACAGATTCGCGGGGGGCGCGCGACTGCCGCCGGCCGGAACTTTATGTCGTGCTGTTTTTCTTTGCGGATGCTTTACTGGACACGATTTGAACTTCTTCACTTTGAGTTTTCAGCTGTAAGGACAGGAAAAAAGTTGTATGCATAAGCAAAATATGTATATAAATATAAATATAAACAACGTTTTTCGCTATGAAGCGATTTAGATCTGATTTCGACGTGGATGCACTTGGCTGAGCCGGAGTTTAGGCCATGATATGACTTTGCGCCCAACTCCGCACTGAATAATTAAGTACTACTCTTTTTGGGCAATTCTGAACTAGTGCGTGGCGCACTTGGGGCGCCTAAGATGATCATTGCCAGCCCATCAACTTGAGCAATTAAAAGACTTCGACTCTGACTGCACAGCTATGTGCGCAAACATCATTAATTTATGTATAATGTTTGTCGTATACTTAATTATGCATACGCACCGTTGGCTGGCATCCCTCAAATTGCACCCGAGAGAGATATGTGAAGAATTATATGCGCTTTTCAAGACACAATGGTCGCAGGGCAGTACCAAGTCAAACTATACAATAACTATATATAATTAAATAATAGTACAATTTCATAAAATATCAGTTTAATATCTATATCTATAATCAAGCTAATTATTCTGTTTTCATGTAATGCAAATTATTAACTATTATTAATTATTAATAACCAGGCAAGAATTATTCGCAGTGTATTTAAACGGGCAAATGCTAAGGCCATTTTGTTGGCCAGGCGGTAGATCAATGGAATCGTGTCAGTTGCCAGGTAGCAAACGGCATCTAACTTATGCATAATCGTGCAATTGAAATACGAACAGTTAACTGGTTTGCTTTTTATGGACTTGAGTTAATTTACATGCCAAGCAGTCAATAAAACGTTTTAAGCTGCATCCAAAGCTTAAATTAAACCGTAGTTGGGCGGGTGCATCATTGGAGAGTCGAAATGTAAAACGTAATTTAGAAATGGGTTGGGCAACAGCGGCTGCGATGAGAACGTTGACGGCCGCGCCCCAAAACAAAGCAAAACAAAACAAAACGTTAAAAGCACAAACTGACACAAAATATACATACACACATGTGTTTCTGTATCTGTGGATGTATTTATACAAATCTCATTCGCTTATATGGCAAAAGTCGGACGATTTTTTTGGGCAGCTCAAAGTGTTGAGAAAGTGAGACATGCACAGCGACAACCACATCAGCTCAAGTTGACCAATTTTGGCGGCGCTTCTGACAAACAGCGCCGAAACATGCAAATCTAAGTGACGCACAGTGGCGCACAAAAGTCTACGTATGAGACTTATTTTAAAAACTTGACTATCATTATAAAAAAAAGTTAGGTAGCTATTTTTCATTTTAAAGAAGCAGTTAAAAACTTAGTTCGTTTTAGTTAGCTTTACGTCTTATTTTATTTTGAAAATTTCATATTAAATATAGGAAATATATTTTTGACTAGAGAACAGCGAATTAAAATAAAATCGAATCTTTTATTGATTTTTATTTTATAAGAAATTTAATGTATGAATGTTTTAAATTGCAAACCATTTCTCTGCATTATAAACTTAAGAAGCTGGGCAAAAATAATATATATATATATATATATATATATATATAAATATATTTAAATATATTAAAAAATCACGTCTCGTTTTTCGTCTTTTCCATTCACACTCTAAAAGACCTAAAACTAATTTTTTGCTACCCCAACATTATTTTATTTGCTAAAAGCCAAAAGCGATGTACGCAGACTTTTATCCGACACTGTAGCTTCTAGATACACAATAATACATACAGATGAGCGTGTTGTGCGTGCTTAGCATTGACAGGTGGGCTACACCCGCAACGTCAGCGTCGACATTCAACGGGGTCGCCTAATTGACGCCCCTTAATTTAGTCGACTAGCTGACACACTTTTGCAAGCGGCTGGGGCAGCATTGATAAGCCCAACAACAGGTAGGCGCCAACGCTGCAACCGAGACTGCAATCTGTGTGCTTATGTGAGTGTATTGTGAATTGTGGTCAGTATTGAATCTTGAATGAGTGGAGCACGTTCAATGGCCTGTGCCGCGAGAGCTACTTAGAGACTCGATAAACGCCCAAACATCAGTCAAGCTGATTGCGGCGACTGGCAAATGGAGTCATTAGGCTCCTCAAATGTCATTACCACTTAATTGTTTTTTTGTATCGTTCGTTGTTGGCAAATGATTTGCAAAGTTTTGCGTTCATTCAACTTCCAGCAAGAAAAACATCATCAACAACATCAACAACAACAACTTCAACATCAGTTGGCGTTCGTTGTTTACATTTCGCTGGCCGCACGCTAATGAAGCCTGCGCATCCGAATGCGCCAATATCCGAGCCGGCAAATTCCGATGCACCCAAAATGCACCCAGCCCAACACAATCCCAACAACGAATTGAACACGAAATGTGAAACCGAAAATGGTCAAGTAAGCATGTGCGAATGATGATGATGATGATGATGATGATGATGATGATGGCGATGACGACGATGCCGACTTTGACAACGACTTCCACGTTTTGCTAATCACATTTGCCAAATATTTTTAATAACACTAATTAAGTACTTAAGCTCAGGCACAGGCAACCACCGCAAATAGACAAACGGCAGCGAATTATGCAATTTGCTGATTACCACATTTGCATAGCCAGCCGAGCCCAGCCCACAACACGCCGCAGCTGACCTGACCCTCACACAAGCGCTGGCTGGAACAGTGCAATCGGGTAAGCACGACTACAAAATACTCACATTTATGTATGCAAGTATGATGTCTGAATACAGTTTGCTAACAGTTTGCTACTATATGCTGTTTGACAGCACTTGAAATTTTATATAAAATTTAAATAAAAATATAATCAAGCCAAAATATTTGTTTAATAATTGCCATTTCCATTCAATTGTTGGCATAATAATTTATAAGTTTGCGTACTGTGTTTTCGTATACGTTTTACAGCCCTAAAAACTGTAATTTCTAGCGTTAGTCATATTTATAAAGTATCTATATTGTCTTATGAGTGTCTCAATAAAAAGCCCCTACTCAATAATACAATAAATAAACAATTAAATGCGCTTTACAACACTCAAAGTTCAAACGAAAATGTTTTTCTTAATTGGATTCCTTTAAAAACCGATCATTTCTAGCTTTAATAGATTTTTGAATCACAAAATTAATGCAGAATACGCTGCGCACTTTCTTAATGAATAAAGAAATTTATGTTAAAAGTGCTACTCAATACTATGGTATTTTAGCATATTTACTAAAACTAATCATATTTATGCAAATATATTCACGCAAATGTTGTAAAAAGAATTCATCAGAATTAGCGTTAATAAAAAGAAATACAAATTAAATAAAAGTAATTATAAACTTCTAATTACCCGTGAATATAATTTTGTACACTTGAACAAAAAACTGCTTATAAGAGGCTTAAAATATATATGTATAAATATTGTTGTACGTAACAGTCAGTCGTAAAAGCATACAATATCTGGCTATGGTAGATGTTGAAAATGGAAATTAAGATATTCATGCATGTTGGTGCATATAGAGTAGCTCACATTTACCGCTGCAGCTGTCTGACCGTGCCGATTATATGACCCGCCGCTCAGATTGCGCATACATCACGTAGACCAGAACGACAAAAGAACAAAGCCATTGACGTCATAGCCGGTCAGCAGTTAGCAGTTAGCAGTTAGCAGTTAGCAGTAAGCAGTTAGCAGTCGCCAGCTAGCTAAATATGAGATTGAAGGTTAGCCAGCAGTCGCCATGGCAGCCATATGATATATGAGACTAAAGCTAAAGCGGGAGCGGGAGTTGAAGCTGGCGCTAAATCTGAGGCTCTAGCTGAAGTCAGTTTGGCTGAGGGCAAACGCTGGCGCCAGCAGCAAATCATGGGAATCACACGCTCACAATTCTCAAGGTGCTGAACTGCACTTTGCGGCCACTTTCGTTGGCCATGCGCCAATCGCGACCATTGACTTGGCCTGGCTGGGATCTGCATACATTCTGTATATTGTCTGTTATTGATTTGCACGCTAGCCAAATGCCAATTTCAGATATTATGCTGCTGGCAACTGGGCACGTTATGCAAACGCAACGAGCTAATTGGATACGCTGGCCCATTCGGCATTTGGGCATATGCAGCGCACAATGTGCCGGCCCGATCCCTTACAGCTTTTCTGTTAGCCCCAACCCCCCCCCCCCCCCCTCGGGGTGCGAGCTTTGCACACTTTTACTTTCGGCAGTCGTTAATTGCACTACTTAAGCAGCGGGCGGGCCTGAGCTACTTTCGAAAACGTTTTCTCGACTTTGTAAAATTGGTAACAATAGAAAATAATATATATATATATATTTTTTTAACATGCTGGCAATCTGATTGCCAGAGTGACATAATGAGCGACAGCAATGTGGCTTTACATTGTACCATCATGTAGCATAATTTATTATAATTAATTGTAATTAGTTAATTTAATAATTGGCCGCCTCGTTCATTTCGCCATTAGGGAGAAAGAGAGAGAGAGAGAGAGAGAGAGAGATGCAGACGCCCAGACATTTGTTGGCAACATGCAACCAACGACTGCTAACATCATCTGCAATAGGAGCTGAACTACGATAACAATTTGATCACAAGCTAAACAAGCTAAGAGGCATAAATGGTAGTTCCTGCTTTTGCCTTCGCATCTGCCTTCGTGGTTATGCGGATATTACCACTTAATATGCATTTTGAAGGCTGTATGGAAGTGCATCCATGTAATTGCATCCGTGAGATGAACACCAGCCGATGGTTAAACACTTGTGCACTTTTAATGCTTGGGCACACTATAGAGATATCTTTTCGAGCTTCAATTTTCAAACGATAAGATATTTAACGTAATAATATACTTTAAGTATTCTCGCTCGCAGTACTTATTAAAATATGTTCTCATTTTATATTATTAGACTAACTTATTGTTTAAATATTATTTAATTAAGTTATTATTATTATTATTTTTTTTTTTTGTACCAATGTACCTTTATGATTTTTATAGATTTTTAAAATTAATTTGATTTAAATTAAATATTAAATAAATAAAGTAATAAATAAATTTCTTAAGTTTTAATATATAATATAATTTAAGTCTATGTATAGGAAGGCGTTCTTGTATATTTCAAGATTTTTATCGGGAAAAAATTGACAAACAAATTTTGTATTGAAAATATGGAGTTCACCCAAAGTTTAGTTAAGTCAAAACTTTTTATTAACGCATTAAATTTTCAGCTATAATATTTTCAACATTATTGTTTACTGAATCAAGAATATCGTACATATTTAATGCAATTTTTATATTTATTATATATATATTTCATTTCAATAAAATAGAATTGCAGAAAATCGAAAATCTTCGATTTTATAAAGTACATTGATAAAATAATTTACTAGTATTTAAAAAGTAAAACAAGTATTTACTTATATCAAAAAAAAAGGCCAGATATAATGAGACTCAATTGCGTTGGCAATGAATCAGAATATATCGTGATTGCATCAGGTTTTATTAAGATTTGTTGAGATGGTGTTATGTGACAGATATGAGGATTTTCCGCTGAATTATAGTGCTGGAATATAGGGAAAGCGTTCCCCAATCTTAAGTTTCATTCGCATAATTTGATGCTTGTTGGCTCTGGGCCCCTGAGTAAATTCTGGCTGGCAGCAGAACAGTCTGCCACGTATTGGCCAAGGTCGGCGCCTTGGCGGGGCCAGGCTGGAATTGCGCATTCCTTTTGATACTTTGCCAGAGGCGGGTTCAATAACTTTGCAAACTTTGTTTACACACGTGCCGTGACTGCGTTCCCAATTCAAATGGCACGCCAAATACTTGGTAACTATATTTACTAGTGGGGAACAAGATCAAACGGTTTGCCATACATGTACATACATACTATAATTATATTATGTACATATTTATATTTGAGTTGCTGGCTGGAAATTTGGTTGTCAAAATGAAAATGTTTGCCAAAAACTAAATTATTTATATACCACTATAAATGTACATATGTATTATTATTATGGTTGTGAGTGTGTGTGTGAGAGTTGCGCCCACTTAATTTTGGCATATCTCCAAGCACGCAACGCAATGGCTAAGTAAATTCATGAGCCGCACATTAATCAATGCCAAAGGGGATGTGAAAAGGAAACCCATCTCATTGGGTTTCGGAGACCACCGTGTGGAAAATTATTTAAAAAAAAAAACACTTTTCATTCAGTCATCATCGATTTGTTTAATTGCTGGAAATATGCAAGTGAAAGTGTTTGTGTAATAATATGCAAAATATATACAAATCAAGAAAATAGTCTGCTGCAACAATTTAACAATCCTAAAAACACAATTAGAGCAACAACAACGACAATTGCAATAAATAAACCTTTTCCGTATTATATTTAACTAAATATTTGTTAAACAAACAATATTTGGCGAGTCTGCAAGAAATTAATGTCAATTTTGTTATTGTTGCAACAAAAAAAAAAGAGAAATAACAATGAAAACAAAGTAAAAATCGAAAAAAGCGCATTCACTAAAATTGTCATAGTAGACTAGTGTCTATGACGATTTGCATGCCCTAACTTGGGGCATAGGTTAAACAAGAACAGATGGATACAAGAAGCTCTGGGAAGTTATTTTACCTTTCAAAAAAATGTTGTACCAAAGTTTCAATTAATTTAAATTGATAAATCACTTTTTAAGCTAACACATGATTTTGTTCAAGTTTGTGAACTATTTCTCAATCTATTAAAAAAAAAAATATTGTTCACCAGTTTTTAACCAATTTTCCATTAATCTAGGTTATATAAGTATTTTAATAAAAGAAACTAGAGCAGCTACTTAGTATTTATGGTTTAAAGAATTTTTAAGTAAATTGTATAAGTTTACCTTAAAAATCAATCAAAAACAACAGATGAATTGGTAAGAAAAGGAACAAGGGTGTTTAAATCAGATAAATTCAACTTGAAGACATATTGACGCTGCTTTTCTAACATTTCAGGTGTATTAATATTATCTTGACTATAAACACACAGAGGAAAAAATAAAGTATATAAATTATAATTAAGAATGCATATACTTTATAGAACATTAAAAATATAATAAGTGATTATAAATTATGAATAAAAAGTTATTTTGTCTATTTTTAGTAAGTTAATCAAGAGCTTTCTAAACCATAAAATTTCAATTATTGCTTACGGCCATTAATTGAAATTCTTATTAGAACAATAAGTGTATAAACTTTTCGGTGCGTTACGGAAAACTTTTCTTTCTGGTTCAGCTGCAAGGCGCATTGGATGTGCACTAATTTACAAACACACACACACACACACACACACACAAATACACACACACACGACATCCGCACAACGGTACGTATGAGTAACGTCAATTGAATTGACGGCTTAACAGCAATTACGCAACATAGCGACAGGGCGACTATGCGACTGTGAAGGGGAGGACGGGGGAAGTAGCCTCATTAAATGTTTAGAGTGAAATGTAAGCTAAGCTAATTTTCGCACTGGCCGCTCTCACGTTTGTTGCATTCGCGTTGTATAAGCGACATAGGATGAATTGTTTTTGTTGTTTTTCGCTGTTTGCAGTACAGTTAGCTGGCATTATGTAGCTGTAGATGCTAACGTTGTTTTCGTTGTTGTTGTTGAGTGATTCTTGACCAGCGGAAATGCAAATGACACTCTATAGTCTACAGCCAAAGCTCTGGCAACCGTTACATCCTAGTTACGTACGATCTTGAACCTTAAGTTGTCTGAATGACAGAAAAGACATTTCGTTAAGTCACAGGTAACCAGAGGAGAAACCAGCCAAAAGTAATCAGTTAATAAAAAATCAATAATAAAATCACTATAGAATCAATATAAGATAAGAATCTAGAGTATATAAATTACACAAAAAACAAAAACGCCTCAACAACTTTTAGAGCCATTAATTTCATTAAAATGTTATCAAGTTAAAAAAAAATGTTTTTTTTTAATATTAAGAATTTGTTTTTCTTCTTGGGATTTCCGTTTTTCTGCAGATAAACATTGATAAAATAAAAATTATATTAATAATAATACTAATGATATAATTGATAAAAAAAATTAATATGCAGTAATAATAATAACAATACAAATTAAAATATGTAATATTACACAATTTAACCAAAGACAATATTGCCTTTGATTTGACCCTGAATTCCAGTGTATCAAAAAAACACCCAAATTAAAATGGATTTAGATGCGATTAACATAATAACAGTTGGGGCCCGATGCTTGACAAACGCATTTGAATTCCCTTTTGGAGGCGTCCAATGCGACAAATTTAAACAAATGACCAAAGCCGTAACTTATTGTGGCTCCGGCATTGTCTTGCAGCAACAACAACAACAACAACACAAATGAAATCTGCATTACGCTGCGTTTATCTGCAGTCGGCGGCTGTCGCAATTGATAAGCCACAACGGCAACACCTCTTCAAGGCGAAGTTCCCACAATGAATACCATAAATTTGGGCGTCTGTTGCGACTTCCCCGCTGCCAGCCAACCCGGCCAGTCATCCCGGCGGACACAGTCATGTTCATAATGACTTCGTAAGCAAACTTAATTATCATCAACGAGTGCCAATCTGTAAGCGTTGGGGCTTTAAGTATATAACTGCTGCTGGCAGTGACATTGTCTTTAAGCATCTGTGATTTTCAGATACAGATACAAAACAGATACAGATACAGATACAGATACAGATACGCACGTAATATGATGGCAGCAACAGCAGCAGCAACAACAACAACAACATCAACAACAATGACACGCACGCGGTAACAATTTTAAAATTTGAATACATGGAAAAAAATTTATTTTTATTATGCAAAATTTTGTATATACTTTATTAAAGTAGGCGGTTTTGGCACATCAACAGCAGATTTTATTATTACATTGTATTGTACTATTTGCAGTTTTTAAATCAAATTTGTGATCTTATATTAACTGCCAATTATTTTTGAAAGCTCGCTGAAAAAAAAGTTGTTAAAAAATTTAATTTTTTAATAACTTAATTTTTGTATAATTTTAAATATGTATTTCATTTTATTTAAATTTAGCATTTTATTTATTTTTAAAATACGAGCTTAGTTTATTAAGGTTTCTATTTGTACAGTCTTTTGTTGTTTGTAAAGGAACTTGAACATTTCTTTTCTTGAATATTTACTAGAAATTAATATTTTCTAATAAAAAAGATTTTCTATCACTGAATAAAGTTATATCTTCACAGAAGATATTTATGCCATTATATTTTATAGCATGGCTTAAAGGAAGAATGGGCCTTGAATGAATTTTATACACAATAAATATGGTTAACACAACCAAAGAATTTGTATGTTTATAAATCCCTTTTTTATTTTCTTTATTATTTTTTTTTTCAGCTTTTAAGCTTTAGCTTTATTTTTATCGACTGGCTTGATCAATTTCCCATACAGTCTGAAACGAGGTATATCTATATTTAAATGTTGAATAATTGCTATTGTCGTAGTTATTGTTTGTTGCATTCGACTTTAATTATTGAACAATAGATGAAAAAAAAATGTATATTTTTGTGCAAAGGCACGTGGTTTTGTTGCCGCTGACACAATTTATGCGGCTAAACAATTTCCATGCCTATTTGTTTGGCCATTGTGCGTTTATGGTTTTTATTGTTGTATTTCGTTGTTTTTGCTGTTGCTCCGAATATTTGATGTGAGCCGCGCAAATTGTTGCTGTTATTGCAGTTGTTGCACTTATTGTTCGGCATTTGGGTCAACGGGTAAAATATTTGCACGGGTTTTTCTGCATATACATATACATACATATATGTATGTATAACTATGAATATGTTTGCGAACTTTGGAGCTGAAGATGTAGCCAAGCCTTTGAGGCTGACAAGGTCAAGAGGCCACGTTCTCCAACATCCAATATCAACTTCAAGTCCAAGGCTTAACTCAACTATAATTCGAACTGTAAGACCACCTCAGGCTAAAGCCAAGTTCAAAGTCAAGTTGAGATAAGGAAATGACGAATAAAATAAACGGACGAGTAATAAACAAATACAAAGGGTAAATAGACACCAAACTGTTGTTACTGTCAATAATTATTAATTTGTTTTTATTTCGCTGGCACTTTTCAAAATACACAATTATTGGTCGAGAGCTGCGCCAAAGGCCTGCTCATCTATTTACAGAGCTATCCACCAATATATATATATATATATATATATATATATACATATATATGTATATATAAATAAATTATTTATATAACTGCTTTTTGTGCATGTCTTTATAGACATTGAAGCACTCGCTGGCGTGCAAATGAGAGTGTGTTTAATTGACATATAAAACTGACAAGTAAAAATTCATAATCGATATCCTTCAATTGTCGTTCCAGGCGACTGATTAATGATTATTTTATTATTATTAAAACAAATTGTGTCGCACAATGTGAATATTTTGACGGCTTGTCTGATTTGCCTTTGCCTTTTTGGATACCCTGTACTTATTTGAAATGTATATTTTTTTATAACAGCCAAGCGAAAATATATATTATAGCGATATATCTGAATCTACTTGAGCTTAAGCCAGCTATCGCCTTTCTATGCAATTTTCATTGCCTGAAGTGAGGCTTCTTTTATTAGAGGTGAAATATACACATATATTTCAACTTAATAATAAACATTTCTAATCATAGGTGTACGGTATTTTGATGTCGGTGCAACGTATACATTTATAAACTATCAAGCGTTAATAATTTTGTAAACGTTTGTTTGACTCTGGGTCTTTGCCCGCCTGCCAATGACATTGGCCCACTTTTGGTGTACCTTGCTGCAGCTTAGAAGGGATCATTTAATGCTGACTAACTGCAGGTTATCATAAGCAGCGTCTTGGCCAAGTAGACGGCTCCCCCATACAACGAATGATCTTTGCGTTCACTTCGCCTGCATACATACATATGTTGGCTTATGCTGGACGATTTAATTAAATGCGTTTTCATTTCACGTCAATCAACATTTTTTTTTTTTTTTTGGAAAATATTTCTACGTGCTTGACTTTCAAAATTGCGCAGCGTGAAAAACATTGAATGGAAACGCGATGAGGAAGTTGCTGCTGTTACGCTTCCCAATCCCAACAGAGTCTCTTTCTCCCTCCCCAGCATCGTGCCCCAACTGTTTTGATTCCACTTAACGCAGTCAAGTCACAAACTGGTTTATCGACTTTTCGTTTACACACACACACACACACATATTAAGAACGAGAAGCAGCAGCTGCAGGTACTGGACTTCAAGTTGGAAAACTGACTTGACCATGTCCGGCAAATGCTTGATGATCGCCAAGCCAAGTTAAGTCAACTCGACTCGAGTCAAGTTATGGCCTAGCCGAATCGTGCTTGGATCTCATCGTACAGTGCTCGCTCAATTTAAATTAAATTAAATCCTGAGCGTGAGATCTAGTTGATATACTATTCCAATGTTTATAGTATGCTGGCAGCATAGTCAAACTAAAAATGTTTGGATTTTGGTTGAGTTATCTAGAAAAATAATCAAAAGTTGTTCATACGAAAACTCAAGTTTTCATTGAAACTGACAGACAATCAGAGAGAGAGAGAGAGAGAGAGATTGCAATATGCACTGATGATGAATATATATGTATGTATAAATACTTTTTTTCCCGAGAAGTCTGCTTTAATGGGGTACAAAAATAAAACGTTGAAATAAAAAAATGTCTGGCGAATAAAAACCATCGCTGAAACCGAAACATTCAACTTGGCGAGCGATTACTGTATTCACTTTTGCACTTGGCCACGCGTCTTGCAACAGCGCTGACTCAACCGGGGAGACTACTCCGATTAGATAAAAAGCCATTGGCACATGTCAGCTGATAGTCGATAACTGTTGGCTGATTACTGATAGCTGATAACGAGCAAATGTTGAATGCGCATTTCATGTGCATGTTGGCGAGCTCGGCTGAATCGAAATCTGAATCCCAATCAGAGCATGGCGGCCAAGAGTGAATTATTTCATACAATGTAGTATTAGTATATTAACAGTGCAGCTAAGAACTGCTAACTAACTGTCTAACTGTAAAGCCAGCCGAACGGCGCACGAAAATTGCATTTATAATTAAT
Organism: Drosophila colorata; assembly: GCA_035041545.1. Taxonomy (NCBI): domain Eukaryota; kingdom Metazoa; phylum Arthropoda; class Insecta; order Diptera; family Drosophilidae; genus Drosophila; species Drosophila colorata. The sequence continues at coordinate 17,757,769 of JAWNLD010000490.1, read as the reverse complement.
AACTGACAACAGCAGCAAGAAACAAAAATAAACTGTAAGAAAACGGCCATAAGGAGCAGCAGGCAATAGACCTACCTAAATAAAATACCTTTTTCAATTGTCGTTGTCAAATGGCAACAACAACAACAACAACAGCTTCAGCTATGGCAGAGAACTTCTGCGAGTGTTTTGGGCCAATACAACAAAAGCCAATTACAAACATGACAAAAAGTGGCAGGCATAAAGCAAACAATTGAATGGACAGCTTAGCGCACTTTAAATACACTAACTTAAGGCATAAAGACGAGTTTATTGTTATATTATAATATTTTTAATATTATAATTTTAACTATAATACTTTTAATATTATTATATTATTGCAACTATTCATTATTAATTAATTTTTTATCAATTTACTTTCGTGTAAATCAATATTGACATTTGGCATTTTAACTTTAATACCATTATATTATATAGTCAACCATTTATTTATTATATAGTCAACCTGCAGGTGTAACTTCGATTTTCTTTAAATTTTCAATTGATTTTTCACGGTCAGTTGGCCGGTCTAATGGACTTTTAGTAATCAGGGAGACACATATCTCAACTCTGTTCATAAATACCTAACAAGAGTATATTGGATTTGTGTAGTATTTGTCTTGTCTGTCCATCAGTCTGAAGAAAACCATTTATTTTTAAACTAGAGACTTAAGTATATACATACGTATACTATCCTTGTCAGGCATTTGGCGTTTGTTAAATAATAAAGCAAAAATTTCTTAAGCTACGCCCACAGAATTTAAAGTTACATTTTAAATGCTTTCCGAGCTAAAAGCTAATATTTATACATATATAGATATAAAAAAAATTGTATGCAAGTATTTAAAAATTATTTATATATATATATATACATATAGTAGATGATTTTTACACATACTACCTATTGATATCGGAATGTCTTTTGCGTTTAAATGCGTTTATCTTCGTTCGCTTACAAAATCGGTCCGGAAATAAAAGTCAAGTTGCATATGAAGAGTATTTCACGCGACAAAATGCTGTAAATGTTATCATTATGACCAGTTAGCCAATTGACCAGCTGGCTTAATTTGGCTTTGATTTTTTAATTTATTTCGTTTTGGTTTTTCACCCATTTTTCGCCAAATTAAAATCTGTATTACAGTGAAACATTAATTCTATGTGCATTTACGTAGTTTTGAGTCAATTTTATATAGTGTTTAAAGGTTTGCCTTTGTTAGAAATAGTAATAATATAATGCAGGCCTCCGTAGATAAGTTGTCTGAATGCCCACGCAATTGAGCTGTATTTGCCAAAACCCAACAATTTATTCAATAAATATGTAAGTTTTTTACATAATGTTTAACTAATAAATTAAAAATAACTCTTGAAATAGATAGGATCATTGGATCAACACAACAAATAAAATGTTGAAGCTTTTTAAAATAAAGCCAAACTTATCTTTTGATTGATGGGCGTGCAAATTCGACTTAATCCATATATCTTAGACAGTTTTAAGGCTAAATATATACAATTTTGTCAGACAGATTATTGAAGACATTGTCTAAAGATTGCACAAAATTCTTTGGATGTGCCCACTGGGGGCGTGGTAAATCTATAAAAATCGAAATATCTTGGGGAGCGGGTAATCTTAGATTTTAGAGCTAGAGCCACCAAATTTGACAGACAAATTTCTGATGACCTCCTCTAAAGGTAAATTCAAAATTTTAATAATCAATATTTTTCAAAAGGAGTTGCGGCAAGCTGCAGCAACGTTTGTTGTGCGTTTTTCGTTGCCAAGTGCGTTTCAAATTGCGTTGTTTGCAGTTGCCAGCTGCCTACAACCAACAACAACAACAAGAACTACCCAAAGCAGCAACAACAACGACAACAACAACAACAACAACAACGGGTTTTTAGTGCTTTGGGCGCTTTAGTCACGCTCGACAAAATAGGCGCGCGCATTTAACGGTGTTTTATTATTTTAACGCTTATTGTTGTTGCTGCTGCAGCTGCTGCACTGAGCGCAATAATTCTTCAACAATTACACGAGCATGTGTGAAATTACCTGCAATTTCAATTGCACAAAGCGACGCGCGTAATTGGCAAAGTATTCTCTGCTTGTGTTCTAGTTGGCGTCCTTCCTCGCAAAAAAAAACACAAAGAATTAAAGAAAGAAAAGCAATGAGTGCAAGCACACGCACACACACACACACACACACACACACCTGCATCTGTGCGAGAGTGGAAGGGAAAGAGGAACAGGACTCGCCGTCTCTTTGTTGTTTGACTTTTGCACGCGCGTGCTGTATTGATTTTTAGCACAGGTTCACAGCCCACACACACACTTGCACACACACACGCATACCAACAGGCACTGGCAGGAACACACCCTGCTGGCATGTGTATCTGTATCCCTAAGATACAAAGTCAAAACAGCAGCAGTTGCTAATTGAGTTTAGACTTGTATACATTTGTTCTTATTAAATTTAAATTTAGTCAACTACAATTGGCAGCAGGTTAACTCACTTTTTTGTTTATTGCATTTTTTTTTTTTTTTGGTGGCCCGCAAACAATTTACAAATATTCGCGCGCGTCAAATTGCACGCAAAATAACAAAAACAAAAAATTATCACACACACAGACACACTTTAAACGCGCGCAACGGTCGCGATCCGACGTACGTCCGATTCGCTTGATATTTTGTTTTCTTCTGTAACTGACGGTGGCTCGCAATCGGTATCGCCCCCCCGATAGCGGGCTCAGTTCCACTGGCTATCGATATATCGTGCGCCACGACATATCGATGGCACATTGACTCATCCAAGGCAACGGTGTATTTGTCCATCACTGACGGCTTCTACCTTTTTTTTTATCGAGTTACAAATGCATTTACTGGCAGCCAGAAAGTGAATAGAATGTGTTAAATGGTAATTGGCCGTGCAAAAAATGGTTAAGTGCATGAGAACTTGCAGTGCGTGCGTGTGTGTGTGACCGTACCAGCTGTTGTTGTTTCTGTGTTGTGCACAAACCGTGATTAAACAAAAAATAATTGCGAGTCGGGGGTGAAAATACCACCCAACAGACAAAAAATACTCATTGTTATGCTGCTGTTGTTGTTGTTGCTAGTGTTGGTGCTGGTGTTGTTGTTGTTGTTGCTGCCATAGGTGGCGCGGGCAGGATAAATTTTTTGTTGGTGGGGCTTGTGCGAGCGACGTCGTCCAGCCAAAACCTCGCAAATCTATTGATTTTTTACAATATACTATGCCAATACACAACGCACACACTCACACACACACATGTGTGCTGAGTGGAGCAAACACACGCGCACGCACGCAGACCCAACCACACACACACACAGATTTGCATACATATATACGTGTAGCGAGCGCTTTTTTTTGGTGTCATCTAATTCGCAATCGCTGTCCCAAATGTAAAGTTAAGTTTAAGTGGGGCTGTTCAAGAGGGGGTGTGCAGACCGAGAAACGAGACAGCCGGCGGCTGCAGCGCCCCCTCAACTAATTGTGGGCAATGGCACAGTAAATAATCGCTATGGTTAACAGCCAGTTTTGGTATATTAGCATTTCAAACAAAATAAATGATGTTTAACAGATCGCAAAATATGTATCAGAATCAGAAGAACCTAAGAAAATTATTACGACAGTAGAAATGTTATTTTTATTATTTATTTTTATTTTGTGTTTTAATTAATTTTTTAGCGCATTCTATTTTATACAGCCTCTGGGGTCTGGTCTTCACATTTCTACAGAAGTCAAACATTTGATAACTTTTTGAGCAATGTTTTAAAAATTTTAGAATTCCGAATTCGAGTCGTTCGGTTCAGAACCGGTTTGCAGTCTTAATTACGAGTCACATTTGATTTTGCTATTTACATCAAAATCTCTTTTCTCAAACCGTAAAATCTTTGCAAACATTTCAAATATTCCACTCAATTTATTTTCAAAATAACTGAATTAACGAGTTAAGAAAAACACCGGAGCTTAGAAAAAAATAAGTTTATGCTGCCGTTCTTCGTTAACGTGTTAGTTATAGCGAGCGCGCACTGTAGTTGCTTTGGCACCCACACGCACAGAGTTGGACCTTTGTTTCAACTGCAGCATCCTGGCGGCTGCACGAATCGTTTTTGGAGGCCAAGTTTACGTGCGCAAATGCACACACACATACACGTGCATAAGTATGTTCACACGTGTGCAATTTTTTTTTTATGTCAAAGTGCAGTCAATTAGTGCATTGATTTTCATGCACAACTCCAAATCACAAACAACAACAACAACAACTAACACTAGAAGCATTTGCAGTGATTCACTTGGCGATTCATCGTATTAGATCATCGCAGCACAGCGAGGTGTGCACACACAATTTGCCTTAATGCTAATCTCAGCTGGTTTTTCGTTTCAGGCAACAGACTTTAAAGCGTAGCATGTCAGCGACGGCATTTGAACTAAACACTGGCTGCTGAAAGGTAGCCTTCAGTCGGGCCACAAACCAATCGAACTCCGAACGTGCAGTCCATTTAAGCGTTCGTCATGAACTCCTGCAGCGACAGCAGCAACGACTCCATGGAGCCAAATGTGCATCATTTGGCTGGCGGCGGGCACGCGGAGCTGCACATGAACTTTGGCGGCAGCGCGGCCGGGCAATTGCCAATTGCCCAGGAGCGTTACGTGTGGGAGATGCGCACGCGTAGCCCGAACGTGACGCCGGCCAGCACCGTGCTCAATTCACCGGATTTGAATGCGGAGCTGCAGTATGCGCCGCTGCATCATCACCAGGCGTTTGAGCAGGTGTCGCCGCCACATCAGCTGCCGGGATACCTGGGCGCACAGCAACACCAGCAGCAGGCGTACTATTACCAGCGATCGCATCCGCACCAGATACGCGTGGGTCGCAGCCCGGGCAGCAGTCAGTTTGAGCCGGAGGTAAATTCTGCATTTGTATTCCTTTTTTTGTGTTTTCTTTTAATCACATTTTCTCTTTGTTCTAGGGCTTGGCCAGTCCGGGCTCGCCCACGGATGTGGGCAAGGCCGATGGCCAGTGTCTGCGTGATGGCGAGATTGTTGTTTTTGATGACATCGACACGAACTGGGTGAACAAGCCGGTGGCTGTGGCCGCCCCCGACAGGGGCAGCAACGACGATGTGCTGAAGGTCACCAAGATGATTGGCCAACTGCCGATCGCAGAGTATGAGGGCTCGCCCCGTCGCTTTGGCAATCAGCCGGGCAGCCAGCCGATGGCTAACAAAGGTGTTGGCTTTCCAAAGCGACCGCCCGGCTTTCCGCAGCGCGTCTCACCGGCCAAGCAGCGCTTGGATAATAGCGTCAAGGCGTCCGTTGGCAATCTGATCGATCTGATCGATCACGAGGGTGCGCCCGCCACGGCGACCTCTAAGACGCCCACATTCGACTATCTGTACGAGTTCTCCGAGACGCGCAAAGTGCTCGAGGAGTTCTTCAAGGGCAATCCCGAGGACGACGACGAGAAGCGCTTCACGGACTACACAACGGAAAGCGGTGACGATGTGGCCAGTTCGGTAAGTGTCCCAGCTATTTGGATTAGCTCGTAAAACACATTTGAATATTTGCGCTCCTTGCAGGACATGCAGCCGCGCGTGTGCGACGTGGACAAACATATCGAGCAGGCCTACATTGGCCAGCGTCTAGCTAGAATACCCAAAGACGAACTCTACATGGTGCATCGTTCGCCCAGGATGCAGGTGAGCCAACGGCCACATTCCCTAGCCTGTCACTTTCTCTCTCTGTATACCCTGTGAAGTTGTACAGTAGTTGTGTGCAAATATTTATTTAACAGACAGAATGAAAAGAATTCCAAAATTTAAAAATCCAATTTTGCATGCATATTTAAGTGCGAGTAATGTATGTTACAGCAGCTGGCTGCAGGGTATATCGACAGTCGAGCACTGTCGACTGGAGCATTCTTTCTGAAAAAGCTTCTTATTTTGTTTAATATTTATTTGTATTGAATTGATTTGCAATGTCTCGCTGCCTTATGCACAATTGGTTTTATTAACTAAATTTCGCCAGGTTTTTAAACTTCAAAAAAAAAATTAAAAAGGATCGTCTCCTACTAAAAATGATGCAATTTTCTGTTGGAATTTGGGCATTTTAATATACATATATGTAGGGGATAAGGTAGTTGGCCGGACGGGCTAAAATGTTTATTATTATTTTAATATTTATATATATATTTTTTAGTAGTTAATTACTTATCAAAAAAAAGTAGGAAAATACATATCTAAATTATATTAGGACTATATAGCCATGTCCTTCGCTGTCTGTCTGTCCATGTGTTCGTGCACCTTCACTCTCCCTGTCTCTGTCTCTCTGAAGCTAATTCGCGCTCTCGCTCTCTCTCATTAATATTGTCAGTAGGGCTTACAGAATATTATGCTTAGATAATATAGTTATTATATAATTATTAATTTATTTGTTTAAACAATTCGGTGAAGTAATACAATTAAATAGGAGATTGCTACCCCACTCCATAAAATGTGCCACATAAAGCTAATATACTTTCTATACATTGCCTTGCCTCTTGTACGAAATATCCCTGTTCAATATAATGTGACACGAATATGTGCTTATCCTGGAGTTGAATTCAGAGTCTCCCAGTCGAGTTCAATCTTATCGATCTTGTCGTTATCGAATGCTGCTCATGCAAATTGTTTGTCGTTCACAGACGGGCGAGCACAATGCCTACCAGGAGCACAACGACATCGAGCTGTATATCGACTCGAACAGCCGCAGCAGCGGCGATCTCGCTGACACGGAACTGGAGGCGAATCTGCGTCGGCATTCGCGCAACTTCACGCTGTCGCCGGAGACGACGGATTACGATTCGAATTGCGGCGATTTGGACAGCCTGTCGAACGACATAAACTGCACCACGACCGACTATGGCAAGCTCTATACCAGCATGCCGGTGCTGGAGGATGGACTCAGCAGTGGCCATGCGTCCGACACGGAGAACAATGTCTCTGTCGTCTGCGACAAGCAGCAACAGCAACAGCAACCTCAGGAGCTGGAGCCGCAACAGCAGGCGCCGCTAAACCACGAGCACGAGCACAACGGCAACAGCGACAGCGATCGGCTGCAGCACGAATATAATACGGCAACGACATCGGCAACAGATGCTTCGCAGCCGAGTGAATTTGAGGCGACGCTGCCGACGCCCTCGCCGCTGCCCGCCTCGCCAACGGTCACGCCGTCGCCGCCGCCATGCGAAGAGCCGCAATCGCAGTCGCAGTCGCAGCCGGCGGCGTGTGCTAGCAATAATGCTGATAGCGACGATCCGGCAGAGACACACTACGGTCCAGTTTATGCAGCGGCAGCGTCGGCGGCGGCGGCGGCAGCTGCAGCTAGCAACAAGCCAACGCCAACGCCAACATCTGCGGCAGCTGCAGCACCAGTCGAGATACAAGAGGCCATGAAGGAGATACGCTCGGCTCTGCAGCGGGCCAAAACGCAGCAGGACAAGCTCAAGTTCTGCGATGAGCTGCTGCCCGCGGATCCGGATTCGCCGGTGTGGGTGCCGCGCAAAAATGTGACGACGACGTCGACGACGACGACGACGACGACACGCCACGAAGACGAGGAAGCCGACACCGATTTGGAAACGGATCGGCTGCTGGGACAGTCGGACTTCTTTGGCGAACAGCTGCAGGTATAAATAATCGAAAATCAATAATCAATAATCAATAGAAAATGACGTTTACATATATTTTGTAGAGTACGGCACTGGGCGGCAGCGCCGACAGCAATGCCAACGGATTGGTGAACAACAACAACGGCGGCAGCAGCGTCAATATCAGCGATAACAACAGCAATCCCAAGCCGCAGGCGTACTCGACAGCCACCATACGGCAGGGCATTGGCACCTCGCTGACGCCCAACTCGCCGGACGTTTGCCAGATTGTCGGCAATGCGGATGTGTCGCTCAGCTCGCCGGAGAAGCTGCAGTACTCGAAGAGTCCGACGGGCTCGATTAAATCGCTCAAGGACTCGGCCAACAGCGATAAGAAGGCCCATTCGCGCAATAAAGAGGGTAAGCCGTGTATGTGTGTGTGTATGTGTTCATATATATATATATATACGTATATATATATATATGTGTGTGTTGGTGTGGCTCTGTGTTTAGCAACGCCCCATAAAAACAATCACTGATCAATCTATTGCGTGCTGTGTTTTTCTTCTCGAATCAACTTTGACTTTCACTGTTTTCTTTTGTCTAATGCTGCATATTGATTGATTTTCATTTATGTATTTGATGATATTTGATGTGGTGCCTGCCATGTAAGTGGATGTGCTCTCTCTTTCTCCCTATCTATTTGCCTCCCTTTCTTAGTCTAACTAGAGTACATTTAATTTAGTTATCTACAGGGTATTTACATTTAAGCGAACTGTTAAGCAAAGCACAGGCACAGAGATCTTGTAAAGAAAATTATGATTGGTCATGAAAGAGAAATAATATTCTTTAATTATGTCATAATTTTCTATAGACTGTCTCCAAAAAATTGTTTGATAATATGCAGTCTTAAATTTTTTAATTCATAATAACAACAGCAGTTTTGAAAACGCGATTAAAATGCTAAGCACGCTTAATTAAATAAATTGCCAAATTAATTTAAATCGAATAATATTAAAAAGCGTTAAGAAACAAAAGTGAACAAAATGATTTAAACAAAACTAGCAGCTATTGATATCTATCTTACTATATCTATGTACTATATAAATATGTACCATGTAAAAGAAAATAAAAACAATTGTTGACATTCGAATAAATAGTTCATTGCCATTGAAGATAACTTTTCTTTCTTGTTGAGTTAACAATAATAATCATAATAAAGACCTCGTTTAAATCTGTTGCTTAACAATTCTCTTATAAGAAAATTAAGTGTAATTGTTGAAGTAGCTAAGTAATCTGTTTATGTAAATACCCAAATCATTTATATATAAAAACTTATGCAAATACCTAAATCATTTATATATAATCAAATTATTGCTTTCAACAAAACCTAAAACTAAATGGTAATTTATGTTTCGCACCGATTAGGTTTATTGGAACCCAAAGTGCTAATCGAGGGCGTCCTGTTTCGCGCCCGCTATCTCGGCTCCACGCAGCTGGTGTGCGAGGGTCAGCCGACCAAGTCGACGCGCATGATGCAGGCCGAGGAGGCCGTTTCCCGCATAAAGGTGCGTAGCTCCAGCTCAGTGTCAATGTGTGCAGTTGCGCGTCACTTAGAATGTGCTCGGTAAATTGTTGCTCAGTGTCTATAATGCGTCTCGCTTTTCTCGCCCATGCCCCTAACAAACCCCATGCTGCGCACTCCTTGATATGTTTAGGCTTTGGTAAGCAACAAATGCAAACTTCACTTAGTATTGTCAACAAAAAAAAAAAAAAACACCGCCAATCGCGTCTAGTCAGTGGTAAACTTATTTGCGCTTCTCTCTTTTTTTTCATATTTTTATTGTTGTTTGTAAGGCGCCAGAGGGCGAGAGTCAGCCGAGCACCGAGGTGGATCTGTTTATATCGACCGAGAAGATAATGGTGCTGAACACGGACCTCAAGGAGATCATGATGGACCATGCCCTGCGTACCATCTCCTACATAGCTGACATTGGTGATCTGGTCGTGCTGATGGCGCGTCGACGCTTCATACCCAATGGTGGGGGCGTGGTCGTCGATTCGCTCTCCTGCCCGGGTCCCGGAGAGACCATCGACGGCGAGCCGCTAAAGGAGAACAACGTCGGCAACAAGGAGAACGGCGGCGCCGTCAACAAGCACAATCGCACGCCCAAAATGATATGTCATGTTTTTGAGAGCGACGAGGCGCAGTTCATAGCCCAGTCGATTGGCCAGGCCTTTCAGGTGGCCTACATGGAGTTCCTGAAGGCCAACGGCATCGAGAACGAAAACCTGGCCAAGGAGATGGACTACCAGGAGGTGCTCAACAGTCAGGAGATATTCGGCGATGAGCTCGAGATATTCGCTAAAAAGGAGCTGCAAAAGGAAGTTGTGGTGCCCAAGGCCAAGGGTGAAATACTCGGGGTTGTAATCGTTGAGAGCGGCTGGGGCTCCATGCTGCCGACTGTGGTCATTGCCAATCTTATGTCCGGCGGCGCGGCCGCTCGCTGTGGCCAATTGAATATTGGCGATCAGCTGATTGCCATCAATGGCATGAGCCTTGTCGGATTGCCGTTATCCACCTGCCAGAACTACATACGCAATGCCAAAAATCAAACTGCCGTCAAGTTTACCGTTGTGCCGTGTCCGCCTGTCGTCGAGGTTAAGATCCTGCGTCCCAAGGCGCTCTTTCAGCTGGGCTTCAGTGTGCAAAACGGCGTGGTAAGTTGCATTCAATCACGAATAAAATCCCAATAATAGATTATCTATTATTATACTTGTTCATGAAGTGAACAAAATATATTGAGTTTCCGCAATGTCCGTCTGTCCATATGAACGCAGTTTTTTTCGCCGCTATTTACGCTAGAGACTTCAAACTTGGGATATATACTCGTGCATACTCGCGTCGGATAAAGTGTGAAGGTTTTTTGGATACGCCTGTTGGGGGCGGGACAAATCAATCAAATCTGCATATATTGGGGACATGTAAACTGCAAGAATCCATTACTTCATAATTTTAGAGCTAGAGTCACCAAATTTGGCAATTTTCTGATAACCTCCTCTAAAAATCACGTCGAAAACATTCGATTTTTTTTCACAATAACAATAATAATTAATACCGTTTTCAACTGTTTTAAGCTGTTGGGGACACACGACAGCAACATTCTTACTTGTTTCTAATTAAAATCAAACATAATTTCACAGATTTGCAGCCTGCTGCGTGGTGGCATCGCGGAGCGCGGCGGAGTGCGCGTCGGCCATCGCATTATTGAGATTAACAATCAGAGTGTGGTGGCTGTGCCACACGATACCATTGTCAAGCTGCTGTCCTCATCTGTGGGCGAGGTACGTAACACTCTCTACTATAATTTTTGTTTTTCTTTTAAAACATGCAATTCAATTTGCTTGTAGATTCTGATGAAGACAATGCCCACGTCCATGTTTCGTTTGCTCACCGGCCAGGAGACGCCAATTTATATCTAATTCAAGTCTTATATACAAATATGCTCATGCAGCACTCAGCACACACTAAGGACGCGTATGTCTATTGTTGACCCAGCCGAAAATACTCCCCCCCACTTGAATTAAATGAATCTACTTTCATTAAGCTAAGCAATGCAAAGAGCAGTCAAACAACAAATGCAACTTTTTGAAATTACAAAAAAAAAAAACAAAAAAAAGGAAAAGGAAAATAAGGAAAACTACTCATTCTCATACTCTAATTAATCTAACGCACTCGCAAAATAGAGCGTACTTCTGCTGCGGCATACAGATTTGCTTTGTTTACTTTTGTTTAAATGTTTGTTTTCTCTCTGTACATGAAAAAGACTGAATTTTATGTTTTGCGTTCAAGTGTGTGTGTGTGTGTGTGTGTGTGTGTGTGCAGCAACTTTTACCAAAATTGTCCAAACAAATATTAAATACTAAAATGTTGAGTGTATTTTTATGCAAACTTTGAATATGAAGATGGAGCAATAGAAAGATAGAGACAGACAAACAGAGCCATAGAATGTGTGCAGCGGGCGTGTGTGTATGTGTGTGCGTGTGTGAGAGTAGCTGATAAAAGGAGGCTGGGCAATACTCTATAAGAATTGAATTGAATTGAATTTAGTTGCCAACGCGCTAAACAAACAGCAATAATTTATGATATAACTATTTCATGTAAATTAATTTTATTAACTACATTTATAATTTGCAGTCATGCCAAAAAAGAAACCGTAACCTTAGTTTAACACATATTCGTTTTACGATTAGGAAGAGATGAGATTTCTTTCAATTTTTTCTATGTAAAAATAATATTAACGCATTATTGTATTGTATTTAATGATTGTCAAACACTTATTATAGTTTTAATAATGCCTGTTACAAGCAAACGGTAAACAAAACAAAATGCATTTAAGTAAACATCGTCAAACCAATGTGTATACTTACAATAAATGTGCAATGCAAAACTTGCACTGTTTTTCGATTTATGCCATTTAAAAACAATAAGCAACTGCAACAAATAAAATAAATAAAAGCAAAAAAAAAAAAAAAAAGACAACAGTAATATGAAGAACAATAAATTGTGCATTGAGTATTTTTCTGTTAAGCTAAATAAAAAAACAAAAAAAATAAAAAAGAAAAACAAAACATACTTACATATATAAAAGAGAGCTTATTTTTGCTATAATTGATGAAACAGAATGAGAAGAACAAATAATACGCAAGTGCATAAGTAAATAACTAATAAAAGCAACATAAAGTTATGTATGTACTATGTAATTTAATTAATTAATACAAATCTAAAGGCAAATGAGAATATTTAAAATATTGCAAGTGCTAAATGTGCAGGTAATCAATCGCAAGTTCATATACATACAAATATATATATATATATATGTATGTATATATATATATATATATATATATACATTTAAATTTATATCTTTAATCGTTCGCAATGGCATTATTTTTGCAAAACACACAGCCAGGGTCGAGTAAGCAAGTTAAAAAATAAATTTATAGATACAATTAACGAATAGCTCATGTACACAGAACGTGAATATAACTCTATTGCTATGCGCCTAAACTAATTAACTATCACACTAATTGTATACTATCTGATACTATTTGTTTATTTACACCAGTTTGAAAAACACAATTCGAGTCCATCAACTAAAACATGTCGAATTCGGTTCGAAGGCCATTCAGGTGAAGCGCAGCTTTTTTTGCTATGAATGAAATTAAATATACAAAATTAATAATAATAAAAAAAGAAAAAACAAAACAAAATAAACTCAAAAAAATAATTTCAAACTGTAACTCGGTAAAAAGTAAAATTTAAAAAAAAAATACATACAAAATACATTACATATTTATTAATTAATATGCAACTGAAGTTTTTTTCCCCCTTTTCGGTGGCAACAAATGAACAATTTTTATTCCATTAAAATGATAATTAGATGCCCATATTATTGGGTTTTTTATGACGAAGCCTCAACAACGCCCACCCGATGTAAGCATATACTATAAATATGATTTTTATTTTAATCTGAATAAAAACGTATTAAAGCCAGTTTTGCTGTGAATATGGAACTTAATATCTGTAAACCATTGCAGTGGGCATTGTGATTTTGTTATAAAATGTTAAGCGCATTAAATAGGGCATCACACTGGCGGCGTGGCAATTCGCAAAAAGCTATAAATATCTCCCTCAGATTTAAAGCTAGATAGACCATAACTTTGTCAAAACTGATCCGATAAATGGTTGTTTGATGGCATTTTTTGTCAAAAATCATGCCAGAATTACCAAAAAATGTTACATGTACAGCTCTCGGATCCAAACCTGCCATATTTCAAGCTCCCTTAACTTTGATTCTGCATTTAAAATATACGCTATAGAAAAAAAAATTTGTTGCATTTTTTTGGGAAAAAAAAGTCGTGTGTCCTTACTCATTTTCGAAAAGAAGTTTTTTTTTATAATTTAGAAGAGAGAGTATTTTATCTTTGGCAACTGGAAGATAAGGGCTCTTTCTTGTTTATATTAAAAAATTGCCATGACTTGTTCTACAGCTGTCGCCAATTGAGTTGTCGAATCGAAAAAACAAATCTTCCACGTGGCCTTTGAAGTTTTGCTAACATCAATCATGATTGCTATCAACAAAAAGTTGCTGTGTCAGGTATTATACCTGAATTTGTCAATTGTTTTCTACGAAAGTAACGACAAAATCAAATTTGAGGCCAGTGTCAATTGGTGCTAGCGGCTCCTACCCACGTTGGAATGCAATAAAAAGTTGACAGCTTGGCACATGCCCGCCAGAGAATTGGCAATTGAAAATTTCATGTGTGTTGCGAATGCAAATGCTCATGTTTACCAATCTATGCAACCTATGCCAGGCAACAAGCTGTCAATGCGGTCCCTAAAACAGTTGAACACAGCCAGCTTCAGCGGGGCATACAGGATATGCCAAGTTCTGCATCGCTTGCTAACCTTTAGTTGATTACCGACAGTAGAATCGCTTGCTGGTGATGCCAATTTTTTGTTCGGACACGTAACTCGTTTTGATACCCTTATAAATTTATAATGTTTAATGTTTGAGAATGGCCCAAAGGCACAAATCGGATACCATGAAGAGTATATATTCTTGATTAGTAAGATGTGTGAAGTCGATATAGCCAAGTCTGTCTATTGTATCTATACCTAGACTTTTAGAGCTAAAAATTGCGAAGTGAAGGTTCTCGTATACTATATGCAGATTATGCGTAGTTCAAAAGGGGCGAGATTATAAGATTATAAGAGAAATATAGAATTTGAGAATTAAATTTATTTTCTTAAATTTACAAAAAAATCTAAAATAAAAAAAATTTACCATAATAGCAAAATCATATACGCTGGAACAAGAGAAATAGAGAAAGTTTGAGAGCAAACACTCACATAAAAAACGGTTTGCGCGCTGCGCTCATACAGCTCCAAAATACGCTACAGGGTATCTGTCAGCTGAGCACACTTACTGTTTTTCTTTTGCTTTCAATTGTGCAGCTGTGTGAAAACTATAAAACTTGTTTTGGATTGCAGGCAGCCACATATATATGTACGTGTCGGACAACTTGGTGGCGCCCTAAGCTAAAAAATTCGGAAACATTTTTTATGCCGCCCCACAAAAAGATGTATGTGTGCGGAGGTGAACGCGTACGTGAATGTGGACGTGAATATCTGGCCAAGGCGAAATCGCAGTAGCGCTTTACACAGAACCCAACTTCGTACATGTCGGCATTGTTCGCGATGTTGTAAGCTTTGATTTACGGTGAGCAAAAATTAAAAAAAAAAAAAACATTGCTTTTCCTTGTAGCCCTGGAACGTCCAGAAATCCTGCTGCTAAACATAAGCCCATGTACATGCATTGTCTGCGTACTGAAATCAATCAGCACAAAGACAACCCCATTTATATTAGTTGTTAGATAATATTAGATATTAATTAAAATAAATTCGTATTACCTTTCTATGCGATTTTCATGATCTTCAGAAGTTATGTATGAGTCTCCTACCTCTTCCACAGACTGTACATTTTGCCCCCTTATCTCTTGTCTCTTACTATTTCTCTCTCTATCTCACTCCTAAGTTTTACTCTGATTTTTATATCTTACTTACTATATCACTTGTTCTTTCTTTATTATAATTCTATTCGATTCTATTAAATATTTTATTTGCTAAGAGCTCAGACTTCATTTCAATTTTATCCTCTCGCTCTGCTTATTAAGAGTGTGTTTTATGGGCTGGAAAATAACTCCTGCAATGTGTTGACATTTTTTTTAATATAAAATAAACCAAAAAAAAAAAAAAAAATTTAATCAGAATACTTTCAACAAAGGTTTTAAATTAAGACCAATATAAAAAAGTTGAACTGTAAAAATGTCTTCACTTGCAGATGTGGGGATAATTGTAATGCATAAAGCTTACATTTAAGTACATGTACGAATATCGTACATATTTGCAATATTTTTATGCGTATTCAGAATTCATATTTGCGGCATTTTTGAGGCTCGCCGCTGGCTTTATATGGCCATTATCGTTGCTGTTGTTTTTGGGATTATAAAGTGACAACAGCAACAGTGTTGCCCAACAGTTCTTACAATGCACAATGGAACAAATCGGGACAGATCTTTGGATTTCTTAAATCTTATAACAAACATTTTTGGCTTTGACAGAAATTTGTGATATTTCTTACTGTGCGATTAAACCTTGTCAAGATAAATTAATGCCAGTTTTTTGTGTCTAAAATATATGTTTATCAAAAGTACTTTAATGAAATGATTTGTTTGCCCAAAAATGCGTCAATTTGTCCCATAATCCAGCCTTTTTTATGGCATACTTTTCAGCGCCGCCATTTCACACATTTGTATGTATGTACTTGAATTCATACATACATGCATACATGTGCACATATTGTGCTTTTCACATTTTATTTGGTTTACGAGTAGTTTTCGTTGTGTTGCTCTTTTGCTTTTGGCTGTGTCCACAAAATGTAATTTAACACAGGCTCGCATTCTATCTCTCTGTCCCTTTTTATATCGCTCCATCTCTATCTCTCTCAGTCTCGCTAGCTCTTTGCTCATAACTCTGTGTGTGGTTGTTGTCTGGGCTGTTTTTCATGGTGCATAACGGGCACTTGTCACATTTTCGTGGGTTTTTGTTAATTTGCTCGATTTTGAAATGTTTATGGCATATTCGAGTGCCTGAAAAATGAGAACAATTTTTATTATTTTTTTTTTTTTGGCTAAATCAACCGCAAGTGGCTGCCAAATCCAAGCAGACGCCCATTAAAATCAGCTATAATGCATTTAAAGCGCGCTTCAAGGGTGCTAGCTGCATTTTTCAAAAGTACTTTCGACCAACTGCCTATTCAAGTAGCCAAGTGCCTTAAAACCACACATCGAGTCGAGTTAAAAACCCATTAAAATTATATCAAAATATAAAAAAATTGTCTTCTGCCATTTGAAAATTTAAACCAAAATGCTAATTACCATAGAATTTCAATTGCAGTTAGTTAAAAAAAAAACACTGAGAAAACCATCACATATAACCAACATTTTTACGAGCTGAAAAATGTATGTCAGGTTTACTTAAACGTACACTGTGAAATATTTAATTAATTATGTCGCATTTTTATTCCATTTCTGCGTTTGTTATAGGTCGGTTTTCACTCATAGGCCAAGTGTACATACACTCTCTCTCTCTCTCTCTCTCTCTCTCTCTCTCTCTCTCTCTCTCTCTCTTTCTTTCTCACTTACACAGTACATTTTGTGCTCTTTCTTCCTTCCTCATTTCGGTTTTCTCTGCCGTTGGGCATCCTTTGCTTTTCTCACCGTCCGCTGGTGACATTTGCACTTTTTATATCCTTTCCGCAGTTGTCCTGCTGCGGTGTCTGCACCACTGGTACTTTTAGCTTGGCCAAATTAATAGAAAAAGTTCCACAGCCGCAACGCTCTAAATATCATTGGCTGCGTAAATGGCAACTTTAAATTCAATTATGTGCCCAGCACGAGAGTTTCGAATTCCGACAGCCGCTCCAAATACCACCCCATTTTGTTGACCTAAGTCCATTAAAAACGTTTGTGTCAGTCCGCAGTTGAGGGGAACAAGAATTAGGAGTTTATTTTTATATTTTTTTTTTCAGCCTTTTGAAAATTAAATATGTCAACGCACGATATAATATTCTCATTTTAGACACACATGAATCTCGATATTCAACCGATTGGCCTATGTTATTATCATGAATACATTTAAATTTAAAAATGTGTGTATAAGCCTATAAACATCATCACAAATATATTTTATTAAAAATATTTATTTAAAAAAATCCAGCTTAAAGCTAAAACTGAAGAGCATGTGTTATGAATAAATATTTGATTATCTTCTCTTTGTGACTTTCACAATAAAAGTTTTTTTTATTATTACATGAGCCTATTTTTATTGAAAAAATAAAAAAAATATAACTCTTATTTTTAAAATTTATTTTTAGTAAAAAAAAACTTATTTAACTTAAAAATAAAACTTTTAATATAAGAATTATTCAAATCTTGTTGCTTATTTTATGGGCAATTTATAGTTTATAACTTATAACAGCTATAGTTCTTGTAGCTAAAAAAAGTGATAAAATAAGTATGGTAATTATATGACAATTTTTATGAGGACATTTAGTTCACCTATATCAACTCATTTTTTCAAGGCTGCCAGGATTTTAATAGATTGAAGAAAAAATGATCGTACTCAATAAATTCCAACATTGTGGTCTAAATTTGCCCACTTTAAGCTGCCGCTGGCGAACTTGAACCACAACTAAAGTATATCTACACATGAACAAGTGTCTGCTCAGCACACAAAAAACCCGCGCGAGCCGCGTTGCAAGTTATGCAGTTAAGCAGCTGTCAAATTTCATTCCCCTACGGGCCATGATTTCGGTTAGGGTTACGCGTTCAAGTCTTAGCCACAAAATTTCGTTTGCGCAGCGCGCGCGCACACACACACACACACATACTTGAACAACAGTGCGTATACTTATTAAATTCCAGCGGTCTTGCTTTGTGTCCTTCGGCTGGGCGCTGTCTGTGCCGTTTTTCAAGTAGACATCCGGTTAGCAACCGCCGCCATTGCCACTGGTTGCAATGGTTGTCATTTCCGTTTCCGGTTATTGTTACTAGCTCCGCATTTTTTTACCCGATCTAATACAATGCAAATGGGTATGTGATGTATATATGCACTTACTTACAACTTAGTTACAATAGAGATCTTCTTTCCATAGATGTACATAAACGAGCAGTATGTAAGCTCTTTATTTGCTTTTATATAGCTAACAATTATGCATTCTACAGTCGGATCCATAAAACTAGACGCAATAACCACAAATAGAAACGGTTTATATATTACTATATATTCATGGTATAAGCTAAAACTTCAAATCCTACTTGATCTATGGAGAGTTATAAATTATTAAATAAACAATCGAAAGTTCCAAATATATGTCGGCCAGAACGAAATACCTATTACTTTGCAAGCATCAATGCAAAACTAAAGTTCACATATATCAAAGTCGAGTAATATTGACAAAAAAAAAAGACAGCCTCACTTGTTATTACACATCTGGTATTTTGTACCTCTTATTTTATTTGACGGTCAAGAAGAGGTATATTAGAGAAGATCAAATGTATGACTTTATAAAGTAAAATACTAAGATAATCATACCAGATAATTTTGTTACTCTGTTGAACGTTCTTTCTTGTTTTGCATTTTTTTATATCACCAGCTAAAATAAAAATCTGAAAATTCTACATATTACGTGAAAGTAAACTCTCGGTTAACAATTTGTGATGTTTATTTTCTTTTTAGATAGCCAAAGTTCCAAGAATAAATTTTTCATTGAAATTTTAAAATCAAAATGATTTTTAGTAGATGCATAGTTTTAAATATTATTGGTTTACCCTGCAGTTTTAATAATCGTCGTACAATAAACACAGATGTTAAAAAAAAAAAAAACTAATTATACAAACTGTGAAGCAGAGGGAATTTTAGTATGAATGTATGTAACAAATCAGAGCTGGGTATCTGCTAGTCGGACACTCTCAACTGCAGTACACTTACTTTGTTTTTTGTTCTTTCGTTTTGGTACTTGTAATATGTCCTTGCTTGGGTGCTGCTCCTTGGTGTTGGCAGCTGCAGTTATGAGGCGCTATATTGTGGCATAAGTGCGGCGAACCCAAAACTGCCGCCCCGCACCCCACACCCGTCCCCCTCGTGCCGATGGGGCGCACATATGGCAACCAGCATTCGAAGTTTATTATTTTAAGTGAAATATTTTCGGTGCGGTTAACACAACGCACACAAAATGGCAACCGAAATGGCGCCTAGAATATATATATATATGTATATATGTATACATATACATACCATATGTATATGTACATTAACATATATATAGCAGCAAAATGTGCATAAATAAAGCTCAGTAATATTTAGATTACTAATATAAGAGTACTATATATACCTTATTTATAGCCGATGCCTTCGCGTTAACTGTGAATATTTGATGTGCGGCTGTACGGGTGTGTACATACACTCATCTATACTCATACATACACATATATACGTATAAAAGTACATGGTCGAGGTGGGTCAATCGTCCAAATAAATTGTCAAACAGAGCTCAACCAACATCTGTGACGACAAGAGCCTGTGAATAGTGCACGTGGGTCGTTCATTGCTTATCCTGTCGATTTATGACCTACTCGTTGAGCACATTACCGTAAGAATAATTTAGGTTAGTTTAGAATGACTGCCAATTGTCCCACCTGGATATAGATATTTGGGTTGCCGCATAAGATAATACTGAAATGAAATACTTGAATACATGAAAGCAGTTACAGTTATTTTTTAAATATTTACATTTATTTTCAGGAATCTGGTTTTTTATTTCAATTTGGAAAATTGAATTTAATTTTTTTTTGTAGCGTGCAACTTTAACATCTATCTGTGCCCTGCCCAAACAATTTGTTAGAAATCCTAAACTCAGAAAAATAAACTTATTTGTTACTTATTATAAATATTAATGTATTTTTGACATTTATTGGGCATAGTTAAAAAAATTTATGCAGGCAGCTAAGCAATGAAAAATTGAAATATAAGATAAAGAAAATTTTAAAAGAATTTAGTTTTTTCTCAACCCAACATTGGGTAATTTTTAAATTAAACATGGCTGTTAGCCAACAAAAAATAAATTGCATCCCCTATTGTATCAATCAAGCGGTATTGAATAGAATATAATAAAATATAACAGAATAGAAAATATAATATTCTTTAGCAATATTAATATATTAATAATGCCTCTGAAATCAGCTTATACTTGTATACATTGCCGAACTTAAAAGCGGATTTTTGGGCAACTATTTCACTTCATAACTTTAAGATGATTACATAACACTTCAGCAGATAACTTTAAAGCTGAGACTCCAGCTGGCATAGACAAGCAGACAGATAGAAACACGAACGTTCTGAATAGTCGAGCCAATCAAAAATTGATGCAGCTAATAAAATTGATGATGACTACGTAAATGCGTTAAACATTTAGTTGAAAAATAAATTGTAATGCACTGTGCAAGGGCACACGAACTAAAACAAAAAGCTTGTTCAAAGAAGCATCTATTTAAACACTATAACTTTGAAGTCTGTCCCAGATTTCCATTGCGTTCCACGTCTTCGCACACAGCCACTTTAGGTCCAATAAATTGTTGAAGCTGGCGAAAATTAAAATATGTAGTTGTTATGCCAAGACCATGTGTGATTTTTTTACTTGGTCATAAGATTTATAAGAGTCATAAAGAACAAGGACATTTCATTTTTACCATCAATAATTTTGATTAGCTGACTCTTGCCGCTGTTGAAAGCACTCCTGCAATAGCCAAATATAATTAACAAGCTTATGATCAAGTTTTGTTTCATAACTATGAATAAGCTAAGGAAAAATCGTTTTTAAAAAAAGCCTTAAATAAATGTTTGTGGTCGAGTTTATTACTTTGACTCAAAAGATTATTTTATATAGTGGGCTTTTTGATATTTTAATAAAAGATTTGAAATAATATTTTGTATAATTACATTTTTAACGGAAGGTAGCCTTAATTGTTAACTGTAAACATCAAGTAGTTCCTATGAATGCTATATAATATTGTGGTTCGATCCGGCCGACTTTTAAATATGTACTGCCTCCGGCAAAATCGGAGAGACCCGACACAGCTTATATATATATATATATATATATTCTTTATCGAGTCGAAAATGTCTTCTTTAATGCATTACTTAAATCGTGACAAACTTTAACAAACTCAGCAAGGGTATAAAAATATAAAAAGGTCTTCAAAAAGTTTAAATTGAAAATTTTTACAGCTCTTAACATATAGTTAAAAAAAAGAATTAAAATATACTTGATTAAATTTCAAATAAAAGCTCATTGTGTTTTTTATATAGTTAAATAATTAACATTGGTGTAATCTAAATTACTTTATGGCATTTTTTTTAAAATTTAATAATAACTATTTGCAAACACAACTTCTCATTATTGTATATACGTCATAGAACACCAAGGACACGCAGTTTGTCTGCTGTCTGCACTTTCCCTAATTCAGGGAGTAAAATCTAATTAGTTGCTCTGCTCAGCATTAGGAAAATGTAAAAAAAAAAAAAAAATTAGCGGCCATGTCCTGACGTTATTCAATTGCCTTCCTAGCCAACTAATATTTCGACTCTTTGCGCATGCATGTATTCAAATAGTAGCCCACACCTAAGCCGGCTAATTGCACAGCTCAGCGTCTATTTTAATATTGTTTTGCCGTGCCAAGTCCATGTCGATGAACTCGGATCGGGACTCGCGGCCGGGTCTAAGAGCGCGACCAGAAGAGCAAGCGGCACACGTCAAGTTTAAAGAACCTGCCCCACGAACCACGCATACGTTGCCCCAAACTGTTCCCAGGGGCATGAATACTACTCGTGCGATTCATTTCATTCATAAATCGCACACGAGTGCCCAGCTGCCGACGGGGAAATTTATCCGCGCAGACGCACTGCGAACTGTTCCCAGCTGGGGCAGCTGCCGTGCACAGGGGCTCCACACTAGGCACAGTTTGGCATACTGGGCGCAACCCTCCAAATAACGGTACAGATTAACCGACTTAAGAGAGCGCTCGCTCTTAAATAATATTCGACAAAAACTGGGTACACTGTGCAGCCGCAGCGGCCGACTGTTCGTGAAAGTGTTGGTGAGTAAAACGGTATGTGCATACTTAAATATGTGGGACGGAGGCTTTAAGCCAAGGCCTGGGCTTAACGTTTTACTTTAAAAGTAGAAAAACCAATAAAATTGCTAAGCCAATGCTGCTTTGGTTCGGCAAGCGATGCCTCATCGAGCAGACAATTATTTGAACGTTATTTAAGCCTTGCCTTCATTTTTTATTAATCTTCTTTTTATCAAGTGAAAGAAATTGAATCACTTTTGAAGAATACAAAATAAAATGCTGCGCGTTTATAGAAATAAATAACATTTGACGAGCTAAATTGCATAAGTATATAAAAATAAATGTATACAGATACTGATTTAGTCAAAAAACAAATCGATGTGGATTATATTGCTGATTAAATATATAAGTTTCTTAAAAGTCTTCTTCAACCATATATAAACATTTGATTAACATTGTATTGGAATTCGAAGCAATAAGGCTGTTTATTTGTTATCTGTTCCAACTACCTCACGTTAAGTTGGGTTATGTTGGAAAAAGTAGGGTTAGGTTGAGTTTATTTATGTTAGGTTAGGTTATTTTTTTTAAATTTATTTTATAAAATCTATCACTCATCCTGATATATATGTATGTATATATATTTATGTATCTTAAATGTTATAAATCTTAAAGCTAAAAAATGATTTAGAATTCATTAAAATAATAGGGAATCTGAAGTCAAATGATGAACCGTAAAAAGCCACATAGAACAATATACTGAAAACCAACAAAATGATAGCTTAATTACTTTTGTAATCGCTCCGGGCATACTTGAGCCATGGACTAAAGCTTAGATTCGGCGTCTGGGCGATCTTATTTCTTAAACAGTACTTTCAGATGCAAAGTGGCGCGTGTGTTCATTAGCATTTGCATAGACGTACTTACATTTCAATGCAAAGCGAATTACCCAAAAAACAGTGCCTGCGAAAAATGTTAGGCTAGCTCAATCAATAAAATTTTATGCCGCACGCGAGCAAAAAACAAAAACCTGAATAATAAAGAAAATGATAACAATATTATTTTTATTAGAATTTAACAAGGCGGCTGCAGCTGTATATCTCTCAGTATGTAAATATATATTGATTGTGCGTGTGTGTGTGTGTGTGTGTGTGTGTGTGTGTTACTGGGTGTAAACTGTAAGCTAATCAAAGTAAATTACCTTGAAGGCCAATCAAAATACTGACATACATATCGCACAGAAGTACGTTTCAGGCGCAAACACAACGAAGAATACAAGGCGTAAATTGCCTTGTGCGCCATTAAAGTTATCTGAGACGTTGCCAGATCCCCCAACGCCACTCAGACCATTAAAAATGCCTCAAATTTAAAAGAACAAACTGGCGGCTTAACGCTCAAATTTGTTGGTGCGCCCCGTACGTTATCGCCCTGTGCATCGGCCTTGGCCCTATGCAAAATCAATGCCAATTGAAGTAAAGCCCAATTGCAGGCTAAAGTTTATTCATCTATAGCATACTAGGCGGCGCACAGTCCCTATCGTTAAATACGCACCATATTCACAGAAACAATCGAAAGCCGCTTTGAGCTGGGCTTCAATTAGTGCATATAAATATATACATGTTCATGTCTGTCGTTAAACAAATTGAATAAACAAAGCTCAAAGAGCTCGTTTCAAGCATTTTTGAATCATGTGCCGAGCCTTGCAGCGAACCAGTTTCACAAGAAATCAGCGGAATAGAACCGTTTTTATTTGAAAAAAATGTCAGAACGATTATACTCTTATTTAAGAAGTTAGTCAAGAATTCGTTTTCCATAGTGGGGGCCAAGCGCAGCTGCTGAATAAAATGCGCAACTTGCTGCGTGGGTTTCTTTGTGTGTGTATGTGTGTGTGTGTGTGTGTGTGTGTGTGTGTGTGTGTGTGATTTTGTGTGTGCGTGTGATTTTGTGTATATATATATATAGGCAAGAGGGTTGAAATGTAGGTAACTCTCGACTAGAGCCATCTTACTTGTTGTTTCAGAGTCTGGTCAATTGCCACAATGCCCTTCTATGCGATTTTCAAGAGTTCAGGTATGGTTTCCATGTTTTTGTTTTATTTTTAGTTAAGTGTTTATATAGTGCATTATCTCTCAATATTTTTTTTCGTTCGTTTTGCGTTCGTTTTATGGACTGACTTTTTCAATTTTCGCTCTCTCTATCTCTCTCTCTCTCTCCCCTTTCTCTCTCTCCCTCTCTCTCTCTCTCTCTATCTCTCCCTCTCTCCCTCTCTCTCTCTCTCTTTCTCCCTTTCTCTCCCTCTCTCTCTCTCTCTCTCTCTCTCTATCTCTCTCCCCTTTCTCTACCCTTTCTCTCCCTCTCTCTCCGTCTCTCTCCGTCTCTCTCTCTCTCTCTCTCTCTCTCTCTCTCTCTCTCTCTCCCCTCACTCTATCTCTCTCTATCTCTCTCTCCCTCTCTCTCTCCCTCTCTCTCTCCCTCTCTCTCTCTCTCACTCTCTCTCTCCACAATCTCTCTCTCCCTCTTTCTCTCCCTAATCTCTCTCCCTCTTCTCTCTCTCTCTCTCTCTCTCTCTCTCCCCTTTGCCTCCCTCTCTCTCTCCTTCTCTCTCTCTCTCTCTCTCTCTCTCTCTCACTCTCTCTCTCCCTCTTTCTCTCCCTAATCTCTCTCTCCCTCTTTCTCTCTCTCTCTCTCTCTCTCTCTCGCAACAAACGCCACAAAGCCTAATCAAAACTCTTGAGAGACCGCACTAAGTGAAACGATTATGGCCACAAAAAACCGTAAGATTAAATGTAAACAGTGGAAAAACCCCAAATGAAACTCTTATCTATTGGCAAACTTAATGCTTGTCTTAATCTCCAAGTCAAATTATTCGGTCTGCAATAAATTATAGCCCAGCAAGCGTAGAAGGGACTGCTTAAGAAACACTTTTCCTTTTGGCACATTTAGATTCAAATTTGAAAAGCTTATTTGACATGCAGCTAAATTGCGTTGCGTTTGTCTGTTCTCTGCCAATTGTTATATCAAAATTGCAAAATAACGAAATGACAACATTTCAATTCTATTTCAATTCCCATTAAATACGTAACAGGTAGATAAAGAGAGTCGCCCTTTTAGCAATAAATATTGGCCATAGTGCTATTTGAAAATTGTTATGTTGATAGCTTATAACTATAATCCCATACTTTAAATAAAAATACATCTATATAAAGGTGTGACACATTTTGTAACCCTTTGCATGGGTATAGAAAATATTCTGCACTCATTCAAAATTTGATTTTTATGTGTCAAAATCAACTTTATGAATGTGTGCAGAATATTTTTTATGGACCCTTGCATATATAGGACGAGGAGACGTCTCTATGCGCCTAACATATAATTAAAATATTTATAGCAGCCTGAAGTCCTTTTTTGATCTGGGTAAACTTTTGTTATCTATAATTAATTATAAAATACAATAAATAAATCAATAACATTGAACTTCTACATTTATAATATAGCATAAGGAACAACCGACCAAAAATTTAGATTTAATGTGAAAATTGTTGTTTTTCAACATATGTTTTCAACACAGTATAAAATCATATCAACTATATATTAAAGACCACGATAGGGACAATATTTCGAAAATTTAGTTTTAGTGTGAAAACACAGTTAGTTATATATATATATATACATACATAGGACTGCAAAGGTATTTAATCTTCAAAAAACCGTTTTTTCTAGTTCGCTTTTTGCTTTTCAGATTTTTGTGGCATGCCACTTAACGGTTTAACGAGTGGCTTTGCATATGTCGCATTTACAAATTCTTGGCAACATTGGCGACAAACGCCATCCACGAGAGAGAGTTCGCATGCGATGCAATCAAAATCAGTGATTACCGAGACCTTCAGGCCCAATTGATTGTGCCCCACCCGCCAGTGCCGTCCGCTCCATTGATTGGCCGGTCGTCAGCGTCGGGCGTTTCACAACTTATCTGCACATTGTTTTCGTATGCTTCGTCGGACTTAAGACACTAAGCTGTCAATGTCGCGTTTAGTGTGCGTCGCACTCACCCAAATCCACACACACACACACACACACACACACACACGTACGCATTCTCGTTGGCATTGTGGTCGAGCCATATTAAAGGCGCATTTGAAGCAAATTGCCGCATAAAAGCAAAATCACTAAAAATAAGTAAAATGAAAGTGAAAACTGCGCTACAAAATGTATTATACACGCCGACCATATCGCACACTATATAGCCAACAACAACAACAACGACAGCTTGACGCGTTTTTATGCGCGTTTAATGGATACAACACTTTAGCAGCACTTCTTCCACAAAAAGGACCTGGCATAGACCAGAATTCAGAGCCAAAGTGTAAACTGGCACGAAATCGCATTTAATGCGATTTATTTGGGTGCGCAGCGTGGTTGAATGGTTGAATCTGATTGACATAAAATAGCTAAATTGCAAGCAGGGTATCTGTCGGTCAAGCAGCCTGGATCGGTGTAAGCACGCCAGTCAGGAGTACGAACAAGCCGCGTATACGCTCGAGTGGGGCAAAGCTCTTGTGGATTTCGCTATATGATTTTAAAAAATGCATTCACTTCACAGTCGCGCAAAAGCAGGAAATTTCAAATCACTTCAGAATGACCATTAAAGGGATTCTCATAATTGATTAACATAAGTCTGGCTATTTATAAATACTTTTCTGTGCCAAAATTAAAGTCAGGCCGACGTCAGCCAGAGTAATTAAAATATTTAAATTAAAAAAATTAATCATAAAATTCCTAAATACAAGACTTAAATTACAGTAACTAACTTATGAAATGTGCCAATTTCATTGACAACGCTTTAATATAAAAATCCTTATTATTGATGATTATAATAATAAAAAAAAAAACAAAGAAATTCCGCTCCGTGCGTGAAAAATGTTGCTGCAATTTTCAAGCTATCTTCTTCAAGCACTTTTGTTTTTGTAAATAAAACCAATCGTATATAGCTGATTTAAAAATATTGTAATAGCTTAAAGCTGATATTTGAGACGCGAACCCAGCCCATGCAACGCAGGCTAATGCCAGTTTCAATTTTCTATATGGCAATCAAATTATGTAAATCAGCTTAAATTTGTGCAATTTATTGCTAACTAGGTGTTCGATTTGGTGCCATTGCACTTATCTTTAATATGCCGCTGCTGTCGATTGTGAAATGTTTATTTTGCGATGTTTTTGGGCCCATGATTGGCTCCTGAAATTGCTGGCATTGCTGTCGGCCGGGGTGCGTATCCTTTTGATGGTTGCCATTGGCAATTATTTTGAAACAAATTGACAATAAATGAAACACAACTTTTAGATTACTTTCGCACTGGCTTTGTAGCTTGTAGTTTGGGGCCGTCTTCGAGGCGCCATCTCATTTACATAGACAAAAGCCCCATGTCCGCCGGCTGTCCGGCAATTGGCCTCCGTTTAGTTCAGTGCAGCAACAGCTGCGTCATGACCGGCAGCATCCTAACCATCGGCATCGGCATCGGCATCATCTCATCTGCGCAGCTGATTCCCTTATTCCTGATTGGCTCTGTCCCATTTTTGTCTTAGTCTTTGTCTTTGTCTTTGGCAGGCAAGTGTCGCAGTTTGGTCGTATGTTTAACCTTCATTGCCGGACGTATAATTAATTTGATTTACGCCTTATGGTTTTTACGTAATTTGCTAAGTTTGCGCTCTCGCCCTCTCAATTTATTATATAATGTATATATATATATATATATGTTTGTGCGTTACGCCACAGTAATTGATAGCAGCTCCAAGAAATCAGAAATGAGAAATCTTGCATCATGAATCGAATTTGCAGCGAACGCAGCAAGCGGAAACTTGATTAAATCTCGATGCAATATATATATGGCACTCGTTGGTCGCTGTTGTCACCTGTGATAACAGTTAACACACTCAAACACACACACACACACACACACTCAGGCAGGCAAGCAGCCCAGCGTGCGTGTGTTGCTGCAATCGATTCGTTTATGCAGCAGCAGCAACAGCAGCAGCATCAATAACATCAGCAGCACCGGGCAGCAGCAGAGTCACGTGCGACCTGCTGCGCTATCTGTTGGAGCTGCCACAGTTCGCTGCTGTTGCGAGTGCGACATTTTGGCAATGGGTTGGCCTTTGCAATGCTTAAGCGAAAGCGGCCAGCGGCTAACTGCTATCAACTAGTGCAAATATTCCATGTATTCATGTGCCACATCCTTGCTGGCCGGCAAGACCACGGGTGTTGTTGACCGTCGCCCACGCGGCCTCATTGTCGACTTAATGCATAAGCTTGACTGCTCAGCTCAGCTCAGCTTTTAACACAACAGCGTCTGGGCGCGGCCGCGGAGCGGGGCGGGGCGGGTCAGCGCTGACTTTTGCTCTTGCGGCTGTTATGCTCTGACTTTTAATGCCCGTTAGCAAAGCGCCTTAGAGGGTCAACAAAAACGTTGTCAGTTGCCTTCAGTTACTGTAGAATTATTTTCAATATTTTAGTGCATATGATATTATTGCACGGCAGCTACAAATAACTGCAGACATCCTAATCAAGTCCCCATAATGTCTGACCGGAAGAAACAAATAATAAATATATTAAAAATACGTTTGTTAAGGGTAATTATAATAACCAGCCAATATTAATAAACTTTTAATGAAAACAAAGAATATTCACTAACAAAAGCTGATCGTTACAAATTTAATTCATTTTTTTTATTGATGAAGAATAATTTCAGCTTAAGGACATTTTTCTGAAGCTTAAAGCTTCTAGTTGCTCTTCGCACGATTTTTAATGTTTTCACAATATATTTTTATTTTTTAATACTTTGTTTTTAAATAGCACGAATTATAATTAATATAAATACACCATATATTTATATTTAGCTATCAATTGTATTGGCTGAAAAGTATTAAATAGTGTTCCAATACATCGGGACATCGATGTTAGCAAAAGGGATTATCACATCTGCAAATTTCTCAATTTCTGAGCACTCATTTTTTTTAACCATAGAACAATTGAATGTGCAAAAGATATATACCCAAAACAATCAGCTTAGATTGGAAGTTGATTTATTGTTGCACTTAACACTAAAGCGGAATTATCAATTGAATGAATTATATGATTAACTAATTACCTGAAGACTAGCTGCACATAACGTGGTATATTTGAGTCGATCATAGCCAATTGCACTATAGGTCTGCTTGTTTCTGGAGTGTACTTACGGGCGCAACAAAAAAGTTCTTGGACGTTGACTGTTCAAAGTTCCTGCAAAA
The DNA here is from genome assembly GCA_035041545.1 of Drosophila colorata. Taxonomy (NCBI): domain Eukaryota; kingdom Metazoa; phylum Arthropoda; class Insecta; order Diptera; family Drosophilidae; genus Drosophila; species Drosophila colorata. The sequence continues at coordinate 17,728,078 of JAWNLD010000490.1, read as the reverse complement.
GTTGCTGCCGTTGCCGCCTATTTGTGAGTACGAGTGTGCGGTTGTGTGTGTGTGTGTGTGTGTGTGTGTGTGTGTTTAGTCATACGTCAATTTAGGTAATATTGTCGACGTTTATGATGAATTTATATGCTGCGGTTTTGTTTTAGCCAGCCAGAGGCAAACAAAGCCATTAAAAAAAAGACAACAAAACAAAGTTACAGCGTTGTATGTTTATAAAAGCAACAACAAAAACAACAACAACAACAACAGCAGCACCAAGAACAACAATAGTCGCTGCTCAAACTCAATTTGTACCAAGATTCGCACACAGACACAGCCAACAGAGGCAACTTTTGACAGCGCATTGGCACTTGAACTTGAAACTCAACTCTCTAGAGAGAAAGCCATCATCTAATTTTCTCATTTGTCGTGCAGTTGTTGCTTGGAGTTAAGAACTGCGCTTTACGGCAAAGCGAAAAACATGTACATGTATCTGAAAATATGTAGAGCGTGTCTCAAGTTAATGTCTTTTCATAACGCGCAACTGAAAGTTTGTTTTGCTTTAGTTACAGTCATTTTGGTTCACCCTTGACAACTAAAAGAGTTCGAGAAAACATTCCAACAACATTAAAATGTATTCGTATTTAAAATGCTGAGTCTGTTTACAAATTTTTATTGTCTCAGTAAGGATATATTTTCGGGAAACGATAAGGAAAGCTGCTGAATAAATTAAAGATGTTATGGGATTTTTATATTTTTTCCTGCAGGAAAACGTAAATTTAGTTTTTTTTTTTTTTTACAAATTTTGCTTAAAGTTTTCAATGCAAATTAATTGCGTTTAATTCGTTTCTGGTCGAAAAATAATAAATGTCAGAAAAATACAAATCTCATCAACTCGAAATGCATTACATTTTCTAAAATAAATAAAATAAAATAATTTAGACATCAATTTATTGCAACAAATTTATATTATATTTACAACTAGATTTGTTATCCAGTTTTATCATATTAGACCATTTGAATATTTCATGGAATACATTTTGATACGCTTCGGTTGCAAATTCGCAGTACGCTTTTGCAACAATTCATAAATATTTCAATGTGCCACAATAGTAGCACATTAAATGGGTGCCCCAAATAAGTAAAAATTTATGGACTAGAGAGTAGATATTGATTGAAAAGGTTTGATAGACCGAATACATTCGCCTGACATAGCCATTTATTATTTAAATATTCGCATTAACCGCCACCCTCCGTCAACCAACTCTTAGTACTCATACTCGGAAGAAAACAAAGCCAAAAATTTTTAACACAGGCATGTGACCAAAAAGCATATTTATCCCGAATGAAGTTCTTTGGCAAAATGGAATTAGTATTTTCCGAGATTTTATTGCTGCAAATTCGTCAATGATATTAACTTTAATTTTTGACAAAATTTTAAATTTTCATTTTTGCTTTTCTTTCTCATTGCGTGCTTCACTTATTTTCCTTGTTCATTTTCGGCCATGTTAATTTGGGAAATTTCAGAAAGCTGTGACACGTGAAGACCGTTGAATCTAACAAAAATAGTCGTTGTAGTTATTAGTTATTACATTTTCATTTAATGCAGTACATGCTGCAGGACATTTTTCAAGGATATGCATTTGTCGACAGTGCAGTCAAGGCTTTATTTAAATATTTAAAGCGTAAATTAAGTGCTTGGCACTTTAAGAACATAACGCGTCACCAACTGAACGGACAAAAATAAATATAGATACAAGTGTTGCATTGTCTGCAACACACACACACACACACACACTCCTCAAATTATTTATATAGATATATACTATATAGTACGACTCGCGTCAGACATGTCGACAAAGTGCTTTTGTGATCAGCAAAAAACCACAAAAAACCACAAAACAACGAAGCAAAAGTGTCGAAGTTTATTTTATTTTTGCGCCTATTTTGTTTGCCTTACAAACACACAAGTTCACACACCCAAACACCCACAGACATTCTCGCACACATGCAGGGTAATATATCAGATTTGTGTGTCATTTGTTTGTCTGCATATTTGTCGTCTGATTGTTGATGCCACAATGCGTTTGGTTTTATTTTCCGATTCTTCGTTGCTGTTGTCTTGTTGTTGTATTGTTGGTGCTTTTCAATTTAGCCTTTTTGCAGTTCGCCCGTTGGCAAATATTTGAAGCATTATGCGTTTAAGCGTTTTCACACCCACACATGGAAACACAGCAATTAATTTTCCATGTCTGACGAGCGCGATGTCAGCGACGCAGGGGGGCGGGGAGGTGGCGCCACAGTGAACGGTATTTTTTAGCAGTTGTTTTTTTTTTGCTAATCTGTCTAATACTCTCTTTGCTATATGATTGAAACAACGCTAGGTCAGTTTACATGCATACGAGGTCAGTCCACAACAAACACATTTTACCAACAAACAGCCAAAATTCAGTTAGTAAAAATATTTCTAAAAAAAAAGTTGTAAACGGAATATGATTGATTAAAATAAAAGCTTTTGCAACTTGAATAATTTGAGTTTGATTACCATTTTATTTATTTATAAGTTACATCCAACAATTTTTTAAGAGTTAAAAAGTTAAAAAAAAAAACTTAATTTCGGGAAATTCCACCCAGGATAATAATAAATAATTTTAATTTCGAGTCAATGCAGACGTATGTCACGGTCTTAAAAAACCTTTTTTGGTTGCACAATTTAGATCAAAAGTTAAATCTTAGTTTCAAACTATTTTACATAAATTATTTATGAAAGGAAAATTTACAGATATTGAAAAATTAGTTCAAATTTAAAGAAAAATAATTAATTATATCGCAAGCACTTTTGAACATAAATAAAAATATAATAATATATGTATATATTTGTAAGTTAATTATAATGTTGTTCAAATGTATATTTAAGTATTTTAACAAAAACAATAATAATTTATAAAATTTTTTTTTTTTTTTGAGTTTTAATTAATCCTAAGCTTATCAATATTAAGTGTGACATTTTGCAAATAAATTTATATCAATATATAGGATAGGTAAGTGAGAGTATTTTAGCTGCTGCTGGCTGAGGGCAGTGTTGTTTTCATGTTAATGTGACACGTAAATGGCAGCGTTGAAATTGAATTCGTCTCCATATACGACATCAGGCATTCGGAGACTATTTAATCACTCGCGCATACGGGTCGTATGAGCGATATAATTTCTCTTGCATTGTGTCATTGTCATTGCTGATGTGCTTGAAGGCATCCATCCAGCTGGAGCTCCGACTCCGGCTCCAGCTCTGAGTGCAGCTTCAATTTGGGTCGGGTCCGCGTCTCATTAATGTGCGCCGTGTGCGATTCAAATTAGGCACGCAAAGCGCTGCCATTAAAAACGGCGACAAAAAAGGCAGCAAACAAAACAAAATAAAACAAAGCAGAGCAGAGCAGAGCAGAACAGAAAGGCAGAGCGGAGCGGAGCTGAGCGGAGGTAGAGAGAAGAGAACTGAAAACGAATCTGTCGCATAATTACAAAAAATGTGTCAGACACGGCCGTGTGAGCAGCTCGGCTTTTATGTGGAAAAGTCTAGACAAGCGCTTGCCGGCCAGGACCATGAGCAGCAGGCTCTGCTCCCTTCATAGCCATCTTATCCAACGGCAACAACAACAACACCGACTCAGCACCCCAGCCATATGTCAATGCGAGGCGACCGGCGCTTAGCTCTGCCCCCGAGATTCCCAGAGATTCATCGAGATTTGCTCATGTGGGTGTGTGTGAGTGTGTGTGCGTGTGTGTGTGTGCTTGGGGCCTAAAAGCAATTGCTGTCTGCCTGCAATTGTTGATGCTGTTGTGCAAAATCAATATTTATCATTGTCATACAGGTCCAGTGGCAGGCAGCTCTGGGCGTGAGGAATAGAGCATCGGCTTTGGCTTCATCAATGTTTGACAATTGCAGGCAGACGGTTTTTTGTTATGCGCACAAGTCTTGTAATTGCCAGTGAAGCTCCCAAGGCAAAGCCCCAATTCTATTCCATGCAAGATCAAAGAAAATGTTTAGCATAAGTACTTGTAGGCATTATGGCGAAGAGGGGGTCGGCAGGAAGCTACCCTGCATTGAACTGTTATGAAAATATATGAAATTTACAAAAAAAATGTATATAGGAGGGAATTATTTGAAATTGTTTTGATTAATATACAAATATCCATTATAGTTTCGAAATGCACGCCATTCTATTAACTACACTCATTTTAATTGAAAGAGTCGCCAAATTAATTTTTATTCAGACAAACATTTTCTAAACAATATAAAAAAGTAAAAAAAAAATAGAATAAAAAACTACAGAAAATAAGAATTTAAATATGGAATCTATCTTCTATCGAAAATAAGTAATATTTCTGAAAATAAATTTGGTTGACAGTTTATAACTATATTATTATACTTATACCAATAGTTATATTAATACAAATACTGATAATTTAATAATAAAATCTCAAAATATTTTCCAAAAAAAATATGATGTTAAGCCAATAAGCTATCCTGCTTTAGTGCTCACAATAGGGTATTTCAAGCACACTTGGCTAAAGCATTTTTGCTCATTTTTCTACGTAGGAGCAAGCTCTGCAAAATATTTTGTTGCCTACTTTTTAGGGCTTGCATCTGCGATCCACAACAAAAAAAAACATGAAAAACAATAGCAAGTTCACCAAAAAAGTCGCTTGACCATTTAGTTTTTGTTGCCGGCGAGGCGCATTGATTTAAATTGGCCATTTCATTGCTTCATTATTTGCCAGAGACGCTCAAGATGGCCAAAATGCTGAGAGATACTGAGATACTCAAGTTGATTGTTTGTTTGGCCCTCGTCGTTTATTCGGTTGGTTGTTGGCGTTGCGTTTGCTGCTTCATTCATTTGTTCATTCATTTATTTGCTTATTTCTTGCTTTGTCTGGACTTCACTAGTATTTAGCTCATTGTTAGCTGTTGCTTGGCTATTTTTGGCGCTTTGTTATCTTCTTGCTCTTGCACTTTAATACGCCCAAGTGGATTTGTTTCACATTTGAAACATTTGACGTGCTAAGCCGCCAGCCGGGCAAGAGTGTGTTTTTCACTGTCGTTAAATCTCCAAATCTCTCTCAAATGGCGACGGCCATTTCCCAACAGAGCATTCGATGTATTTTGCGTTAACATCAATGATTGACCGGCCTTGGCATGAGACCCGATTCCAGGTTGCAACGAACGTTTGGTGACCTCGGCTCCAGCCGGTTGATTATGAACACGTCCAAATTGAATTTAATCTCATTTGAAAACTATATACATACTTACATCAACACCAGTTTCCTGACACTGTATGAGTGTGCGTGTACGTGTGTGTGTGTGTGTGAGTTCGTGGGTGTGTGTCTCGGTCACCGACATCGTTTGGTCATATGCCACGGCGTCGTCTGTCAGTTCTGCTGCGCCGTCTACAAATGCGGATTTACTTAATCAAGTATTTATGTTGGCCTACAAAAGTTGAAATTATGCGTTGCCCGTGGACGACGACATAAAACTCAAATAAAAGTACGTCTGCCGGCCCGAAAACTCTCACGGTCCCGCTCCAAATGTCAGCAGCGAGACAAAGCGAGTGGAAATATTATTTCAGACACAGATATCCTGTGACCAGCTCCCAGCTGAATCTGAATTACATTCTTAAATTATTTTTAATTATTCTTAAAACAAAATTACTTTCTTGATTTCATGTACATTTGCATTAACACAATAAAAAACAAAACAAAAGAAAAGCATTTTTAAAATTATATTTTCTTCATATTAAAAATTTAAAAAATTCACTTTTATTTTAATAAGATTCGTTTGTTTTTTTTCATCTAGATTCGATTGATATTAAAAAAAAAATCGTGATTTCGGGGCCTTGCAGCCTTGAATTAAATATCCGTTTTTTTTCTAAAAGTTCAAAACAACCCTAAACACTCTAAAAATACGAGGTATAATAAAAACGAAAAGTTTTTTAATAGGCTGGAGCCCAGTTAAGCGGTCGCACAATATAAGTAAAATACAAAATATAATGGCAAACATAAATTGAAGCCAAAGTTGATGCGAACTCATATAAAATAGGTTTGAGTGTCCAGTTTGATCAACAGTTACCGTTACTAGCCCGATCAAATGCTATATTACCAATGATTTGAACCTATCTGTGCCCGGCTTACGATAGACCTGTTGCCCTTGTTTTTTGGTTAATTCTCGTTTTGATTTCCATTTAGATGCGATTTCAATGCCCTGACCCGAGAATATGCCCGTTTATGGCATTTGATGTAGACTGCTTTTGGGTTTGTTTCATGTATGTCCTAAATGCGCATTTATTAATTCGGCTTGGCCCTTTGCTGCGTCTTTTGCCTGCGCACTCGCATGAAAAGATGCAATAACATCGATGTGGATGCATGTCTGGCTGCTGTCCGTTGAATAATTGAAGCTTTTCAATCTCATTTAATTAAACATCCAACAGCCGCACGAACAACACGAAATAGATGCTCATGTACAGATAGAGCCAAAGCAGATTTTCATTAGGCGGACGAACGACTTAGCCAGATTAGGGCGAATATATAAACGGGCCAACTTTTATATACCCGCACTCACAATTTAGGTATTTAGTAATGGAATGGATTTTAAAGTGGAATGTTAATGTTATATGTATGTATATGATTTGAAAAATTAACATCATTCAAATAAAATGTTAAACATAATATAATAGTTTTTGTGATGTTTTTTTTTTATATAATTTGTCAAATAAATAACAAACAAAAAATTTAATAAAAAAAAAAATTTTAAAAAACATCATTAAATTTAAAAATTTTTTTCAAACACTTTCAGGAATTTGAATTCGAATTTATTCAAATAAAATAACCGCGAAATTTAAAGAGAAATTTTGTTTTGAAAAAGGGGTAATATTATGATTTAATACGTATTTTATTGCCTGCTTAAATGATATATGCTCTGCTGGCTTCTATTTGGATTGGGTATTAAGATCCATGAAGTTACGCACTGCTCGTGTCTATTGTCTTAGTAATGCCGATGCCTGGACCAGTTTTCGATAAAATCCAGTGAATCGAAATGAATTCAACTCTCCCTGAATGTGCACAAGTGTGTGTGTGTGTGTGTGTGTGTTTGTGTGTGAGTGAGAAGTGTGCGTTGACCCATTGCGTGTGTATGTGGTCTGATAAGGATTAAGGAAACGGAGCAAGCTCCAATTTCGGATGTCCAAACAGGCCGCTTGGCCCAAACGAATAATTCTTGCAATCTCGATGCTGGACAAATCTGCGTGCCAACCGGCGTATACTTAATTCAAAGTATGTCTAATTGTTGGCCTATAAAAATTCAACTAGCTGCTAATGGCAGTGCCAAGTGCAATAAATTGTTAAAAAAAAAATATTCTAACCACTCAGAGTATGTATGTATATACCTACGAGAGTGGGAAGAAAAGTTTTCAGGAGTCTTAGTCAGAGTAGATGCCCAAAGATTATGTTATTAACTTGTTTCAACAGGGTTTTTTTTAGATTTTTTTTTGCGAACTTTGGAAAATGCAAATAAAAGCATACTTCATCTATATTTTTCCCAAAAAAAAAAAATGTACACTATCATATGTTTTCAATTTGGCTGATAGTGCTGTTTTTCAGAATATATTAAATATATTAATATGTAAAAGATTTAGAAGAAATTCAAAAATTTAGGTATGCAGTATTAGTTATATAGTTGAAGTATTCATCAATTACAATTTATAATAATAATTATATGCAGTAATATATTTAAGGCATTTTATCATACCACTCTCGCGGGCGCAAATTTATGCATATACAAACGTCCTTACATACTGTACAGTGTATATGCCTGAGTCTGTTTTTTTGTCATTATGCCATAATTAGCTGCGGGATGGTGGAGAAGACTGGAAGGGCAGGTCGGGTGACGTCTAGTTTGGAGCTGCATTTGATGTTATTAGGTCCAGCATTAACTCGATTTCTTGACGGCAACTGAATGTAATTAAAAACCCAAAAAGGCATACAGAACACTTGGCCAATTCGAGACGTACCCCTATTACTTGTATGTATACCATATACCCTGCTCAAAACATAGGTAGGGTATAGGGTATATAAAATGTGCATAGAAATTATTCTAATGCAATTGGTTAGTTGAGAAAATAAAAATTCTCTAAAAAATATGAAAATCGTTTAAAGCAAAAAAATTCCATTGTATTAAAGAAATGTCTAAAAATATAAAGGCAAATGACAAGTTTACATATTAATAGGTATTTGAAGTGCTTATAATAGAAGGTAGGGAAAAATGTAAAAGAGACACAAAACATAACCAATTTAGCCCTACTTGAGTGGGGATTATTTTTTTATTATTTTTTTTGTTGGGTTTGCAGCCAGTACAAATACAGCTGCTATTTGACATACCCACTCAGTTATACAGCACTCGGTTACAGGGTATGTTGAAGCTTTCTTGGAATTCAACTGCCTGCACATCATGTAAATGCCTTCGTTGTTGTACGAACCCAAGCCGTTGAACGTGCGTTAGGTCATGTAGTGGGAGCATCAGGCATCAGCATCAGCATCAGGCATCAGCATCAGCTGGAGCGATGAATACGATGGCGGGACTGCGTGCTTCAGTTCTCAACTGAAGCCTGGCAAACTACTCTTTTCGAGCAACCTAGGCTAAGGAGACGCACACACACACACACTCGCACACCCATTTTGATGCAATTAAACCTAAACAGCGTCACGTCCGTCAATGTCGGCTGCCAATGCTGGCAACGGGACTAAACTGGGCGCCATTCTGCCCCAAACGAAATCTAAGCAGCTAAGTGAACGGCCGAAATGTATGTGCACGTGTGTGTGTATGTGTGTGTGCATGCGTGTGTATGATGCCAGCACTAAGAGTTCATCATAGGTGCTCGATGTGATTGATTTGCATAATTCGCAGACGTGCTGATATCATGGCCGTGGCCACCCGGCCCAAGTGGTGGCAGCTTGGGCGGGCCAATCAATTTGGCAGCTCAGCGGGCAGCCGTCAACAGGCAACTGTCTGCACAGTTTCGGTCACCTTTGGCTAATCGGCCAGCAGCAGATCAAACTTACCAAACTTGGAAAAAAAAAAACAACAAAACAAAACAAGTTAAAACTTTGCAGTCGGGTATAGCCGACGGCGCACTACTCGTTCACTGTATAATAACAGTTCAAAACTGTCGAAAACGGTTTTAATTATTATTGTTATTTTGGAAAAAATATTGTTTATTGTGATTTGTGGAATGGGATCCCAAGATATACAGATTTGATCGATTTGCCGTGCACTCAGTGGGCTTATGCAAAAGATTTTTGTGCCATCTTTAGAGGAGATCATCAGTAATCTGTCTGAAAACTGAGATGTATCTTGCTTTAAAACTGAGGGAGTTATGAAAATTAAATCGAGTTGCCATAAAGATGTGCTAAGAAACAAATTTCTAAACTCGTTCTACATATTCTATGGAAGAATCTACAAGCAAAAATTTTAGGTCTCTAGCTTTTTTAGTTGCCGACAGATGCATACTTTATGGGGTCAGAGATACCTCGCTCTGCCTGTTACATACACTTGCGCCAAAACCATTATACCCTTCCTAAGCCATTTTCAATGGGTTCAGGTTCAGAAAAACAAACAAAAAGCGCACAGATTCAAATGCAGACTCGGTCAACTATGCGCCTGGTTAAGCTCTTGAGCACTCGCTGGGCGCTTCTGGCTAATGAAGTACATAAATAAATTTACAACAATTACCATACAGCCGCACATATATACATACATATATGTGTGTACATATGTATGCGAGTGTGTTTGGGTTGGCCTGTGATAAGAATTTGCTGCAAATGTGCCTGACAAATACACAAACACAAAACGAGACGGACACAGATAGAATGACAGTGATAGACGTACACTGATAAAAAAGAAGATTTAAAAATGTTAGCAAACAGATGGAAGATATTGTATTAGCTACATGTTTGTAGTTAATTGTGTTTGCGAACAAAAAAATGGATTTCTATTCGATTGTTAATAGCTTTATTATTTATATATAATATTAGTTCAATTTACTTTTTTTTACTTCTAAAAACAAAACAAAAAGGTTTCAAAAATATATGTATTTTTTTATACCGATTGTTCCTATGGCAACTATATAGAAATAATAGAAACTATTACAGACCAGTTGTATTTAGTTTTTTAACCGAATTTCTTGCAGTGTTCAAACTTTTGTTAGTGTTGAAAGCTTGCTTTACATAGCCCTAAGTACATATGTTTCTGCAATTGTGTGTGTGTTTGTGTGTGTGTGCTACTTAAGCTCAATAAACATGTGCATATTTTTAGCCAATCAGCAAAAGTTGGCAAATCTTTTACACTTTGCCGCCCCTATAACGCATAACAGGCAGACTTATGATATCATTAATAAAATTTCAGTTTTTACACCCACACAAACACACGTACACACGGTTTTTGTAGGCTTGCCAAATGACATATCCTTTCAGAAATTGTACTTGTATGTATATGTAAAATACTGTCTACTTATTATATAAAATACCCTTTAACGTCTAAGACTTCAAGTACTTTAGAACCATCAGCTATACTGCCTTATTCAAATGTGTACAGCGTATCTCAAAGTCGAGGACTCTTCTCTCAAGCAATTTCTAATATAATTGAAAAGCCTTTAAAATTATTCTTTACCGAATATTTTAAAACTTCGTGCACTGTTTCAACGTGACCCTTTGCTACATATACCCGCTTCGGCGTATGACATTCATGAGTAAATTTAATTAAAGTTCACTGTTAGGCAATCAAAGGGTCAAGAAATTAATATAAAGTCTTAGGACCAATTAGGTGTGTACAGAAATCAAATAACCGTTAAAACCAAATAACCGTTAAACGGAAATAGGTTTAAACGAGCTGTGGAGTGATGCCAAAAAAGCAAGCGAAGCTTTCAAAATAGTTAAAATATACACCAGCCTCGAAAAGTTAATACGAAATACAAAAAGCTTTTCACCCCGGACAGCTTTTCAGTCAACGTTTAGCTTTAAATAAAACCCCATTATTACTTAGTGAATAAAGCCAAAAGCAAAAGTTTTAACTTGGCACAAAGCTGGCAAAAAAAGCTCTTAGCTTGATAATGCTTGACGAGCTGGAGGGAGCTTATTTATATATACATACATATATGTATATTTATACAGACTCGCAAAACAGTGGCACAAATCGCACGACTGCACTCAAAAAATAAATAGGTCTAAATAAAAAAAAAAAATCGATCTAAAATGAAAATGATATTTTCTTATTTCTTTTAATGTGCAATAATTTTTCTCAAATTTTATATGTATAAAAGCTTTTGGAAAATGAAAAAAAAAACTTGTATTTCAAATCAATTTTTAAAAAATTATTTGAAGTAACATCCTGCTTGCATACTCTGTTCATGAAGTAAAAAAGTATTTTGGTTTTGTGCAATGTTTGTTCGTCATTTTGAACGTAATTATTTGGCGCTCTAAAAAAACATTTAATATATATTCGTGTATCTCCGAGTCAGAAAAAAATCTTCAGATTTTGTCGGAAGTAGGTTTAAAGGTTGCTCTTTTAAGTTCAAATTAATCAAAAGAATCGTTTTCAAAAGTTTTAAGTAGTTTTTACACTGCGAACAGCGTATGTGAAGTTCTTAGAAATTAGTTACCCACTTCCATAATTTTTTTTACCGTATTGACATTTATTAATAAATACTATATTTTATGCAAATTATGACTTTTGCCAATTTTCCAACTGGATTTCTAAATTCAAGTTACAAAAAAAAAAAGAAAAACAAACCCGTTTTACCCGAGAAGATAAAAACAAGAAATTGTTTGATTTTCAAACATGTTTTTGTTCGCACACATATATAATTAATTGTTTTTTTTTTTTTTTGCTAATTGTTTTACTTATTGATAATGTTTCTAGGAAATACTGCAATAGCACTAAACAAAAAATTGTTCACTAAACTTAAAACAAGTTGTGGAAATATATGATGCAAAAGTTTTAAATTAATAAAAAAAAAAATAGTAGTTTATTACATATACTTAAGCCTAAATAGTAGATACTCGGAGTTTTCAATTGTTTTATGTTGTTTCACTTTGAATAACAATAATATACATATATATGCGCATTTATTATGTTTCATTTTGAGTTGAGTTTTTTTTTGGAAATAGCAGTTCGGTATATACGGTACATTTATAAGAACTAAAGACGAACCTAAAGAAATAATAATAAAAAATATATATATGCAGGCTTTCCCTATCAATATGCATATGTAGTATGTACTCGTCGTTAAACAACCCAACTGAACAAATCGGGTGATGTGTTTGATTTCGCTTTATCTGCTCTTCTTTTTTTTTTTTTGTTGTTTTTTGTTTTTTTGGTACAGTTAATCTATGCTCAGCTCCATAACGTTTATCGCGTTCGATTCGCCCGTTTGAGTTTTACGCCGCCTTCTTCTTCTTCTTTAACTTATTCTTGAGGAGTCCAGGTAGCAGCGAGGCGCACGCGCATAGTGTTAACACGCCCATCGAGGTCCAGGAGAAGGCCTCACTTGAGCTGCTCATCTTTTGCAGCGTCTTGCCCGCCTGTATGGCGATCACCGACGGCGGAGCGACGCCACAAAAGGTGCCCAGCGCAAAGATGTGCAACGGTACGCCAATTACCGGCGAGGCCAAATTGATGAACCAATTGGGCAGGATCGGCGTCATGCGCAAAAAGAGCATGTAGTTGAACAGACTGTCGCGATACTCTTCCACGTGCCTGGACCATTCGCTGGTCTTCTTTGGCCAAAAGTGTCGTATGAGACGGCGTCCGACCAGATTGGAGAGCGTGTAACAGAGCGTGGCGCCCAGCGCCGAACAGAAGCAAATGAGGAACAGTGCAATGGGGAATTTGTACAAGAAACCAAGCAAGATCGATAGGAATAACGAACCAGGAATGGCAAATGTTTGTAGGCTAAAAGAGATACTCAGTTAAGGCAACCAATTGAAGGCAAAATGAAAACGAATGTCAATGGATTATAGTACAAATATATATATATATATATATATGTATGTATGTATGTATGTATGTATGTATGTATGTATGTATGTAAGTATGTAGTATATGCATATTGCCTAGGGGCTAGACAAATGGGTCTAAAAACAGATCGTCCGAGTTATTGCCAACTGGCCGGGTTGGTTGCCCACTATTAATAGGCAAGTAACACACGTTGACAATGCCAATCGCACTCGCACACGCTCCGCCCGCCCGTCCGCCCGCTCTTGCCGTGAATCCAAGACGTGACATTTAGCAAATGTACGATAACAGAAAATGGCAAATAAAACGTTTCGTTCTCCCTCTGTATCTCTCTCTTTCTCTCTCTCTCTCTCTCTAGATATAAATGCTACAATTGCAATTCGCGTCTGGTGTCAAATTTGAGCCAAATTTTAGATCGAAACAAAAACGAATATTTATAATATAATAAAATGAATAAATTATTAGCATGAATTCAAACATGATAAGCTGTAGAAATAATTGGCCAGCTTTTGCTTAAATTAAAATTTAATATTCATATTGAAATGATTATTTTAAGTTTAAAAAATATATATAGAAATTGATTTGTACTTTTAATACACTTTATAGCTTTCGCATGCTTGAATTAATATATAATACAAACATGTATACTAAAAAAAATAAATTTAAAAAAAAAACCGAAGCTTGCTCCTAGCGAGCTTGAATAAAAATATAAAACAAGTATTTCTCATATTAAAAATCTTGAGTATTTAAGAATAAACTGTTGCCAGCTTGAATGAATAAGGTGAAATAAATATTTAGAAAATATTCCGTATTAATTGATTAGCTAAAGATAGAATATTGCCAATTATAATGCATATATTATATTACAATAGCCTAGGCATATTGGTATCATGCGCGTGCCAATGCATAACTATGTGTGGCATGCATCATAAACAACAACTGCACAATTCTTGTGCAGCGCATGTTTAACAAATTGAAGCAACAACAAAGGCAGCTCGCAGATCATTCGATCGCTACGTGAAATCGGTATTGCGACGCCAGTTGCTTGGGCAAATTGAAAATAATGAAAGGAAAATAAATGTAAGCGCGCGCACACACACACACACACACACACACACACACACACACACACACACACACACACACACACACACACATACACACACACACACACACATACACACACACTCACTCACACACACACACACTCTCACACACATATATATACAAATTTATACGTGTATTTGCATTTGTTTGTTATACGTGTGCTTTTTTAATGAGTGGACCAAAAACAGCAACAAAACAAAATGAATAGTGACCAGCTCTCAGCTGTTTAAATAGATTAGACACAAACACACACAGCGTCATGCAGGTGTGTACGTGTGTGTGTGTGTGTGTGTGCTAGTGATTTTGTTTCTTTATATTTTTGTTTTGTTTATAAACGTGCGTTGAATGGCCGCGAACGCAATTCAAAGCGTGTTAGAGCGAGAGCGAGAGAGCTTTAGGTATGCGTCAGCATGCGGTTCTCTCTCGCTTCTGCAGAGAGTAAAGTGCACTTTGCCCAATAGCAGCAGCGTCGTCTCGATCAGCTGATTGCGCATGCTTCTCATTCTCCGAAATGATTGTTGCTGTTGTTGTATTAAGCATTGGCCGTTCTCGGCATTCTCTTTCGTTTGCTTCCTACTTGCAGCCAAAACGGCGACGTCGCTTCCAATGCTAATTATGCGTGGCCGTGCATAATATTACAGTAATTTACGAGGGTGCGCGTATGCGTATGCGAGTGCGAGTGTATGTGTGTGTGTGTGTGTGTGTGCGTTGACCATGAAATGTGCCTTTGCTTGTCGCACACTTTTTGGTCTAAGCTGACCATTTGTAGAGTTATTCGGAAACGAGGTCAAGGTTATAAGTACGTAGCGAGCGTGGAGCGTGATGCGCAAGCGCCGTTATCTAATTTGTACTCTCTGTGTGTGTCCGATTATTATGTTTTGGTTTAAGTGTTGGAAAAGGATACAATACGTAGGCGACGACCACGCCGAACATCACTTCAAAGTAATACATGTCCTTGTAGCGATCCAGGACCTTCGCCAGCATCTTCGCATCTTGTATATCACGTGGTATCTTCAAATGCTGCTTCTCAGCGCTGCAAATAAAAACAATATCAAAAGCGTTACTTACGACTGTTAAAAAGTGCACAAGTTTATTCGTCTGTCGCTGTGTGCGTGTGCCTGTGTGTGTGTGTGTGTGTGTGTGTGTGTGTGTAAAGTGGCGTGACTTTTGGCGAGCGCAAGCTTCACACAAAGCTCGGCACAATGTCGGAGGAAAATGACACAAGCACAGGTGACCAATACGACAGGTGTGCTCGACTATCAGTTACCCTGTACCCAGTTTTAAAAACATAATATCACACATGTACATACAGCTATGCGCATGCTTTTTCTTTTTATAGTGTGAGCAAGGCGACGACGAATATGCTCGGCTAACAGGTACCCTGAAAACGTCATAGCACACATATATGTATATACATAATGGAATTTAGATGGTGCATATACTATAAGTCAGACCCAAAAACAATATTATATATGATAAATGCCATAAAAACTTGAAAGCGAGTCATCCAATTTAAAGATGAAGACTTCAGACAGACGATCAGATACAAATATATAAATATAAAATTAAAAATGTGCGGAACATTATATATTTACATATTCCACACATTATTATATAAATATATATTGCCTGTTACATACCGACACCACAGCCAATATACCCCTTAACACACTTCGATTACAGGGTACAGGGTATTTACTCTAAAGTTTGCTCAACACTAACGCATTCAATTAGATAAATATCGCATAGACGTGTAGAACATGGCCAACAGACAGACAGACGAACAGACACAAATATACATATGTATATGCATATAATTAAACATATGTGTAATATGTAAACATATATATATAATATATACTGCCTGTTACATTCGCACGCATCACTTCAAATATGCACTTAAACGCACTTTGGGGCAGAGGGTATTTACAGTAAACTTTGCTCAACACTCACGCATTCAATTCGGGAAATATCGCATAAACATAGAACATCGCCATTAGGCTGACGACGAATATTGCGACCACGATGACTAGAGATTTCTTGGTGGCTTTTCGCTCGTCCGCGGACATTGTCTCCTTCTGTGGCGTCACTGGCTGTTGTTGTTGTTGCTGTGGCTGTTGTTGTTGCTGTTGTTGTTGTTGTTGTTGTTGTGGCTGTGGCTGTAGTTGTTGTTGTTGTTGTGGCGATTGCAGTTGTTTCGGTGGTTTATGTTTGCCATTTGCGGGGCCACGCGCTCGCACACCCAGCATCTTATCAGCTATGTCTACGCGAGAGAGAGAGCGAGAGAGAGGAGCGCGTGAGTTGGCTGGGGGGAAGGGTTAAGGTGCTCTGGCACTTACCGCTACTACGGCTGCTGTCGCTGATAAGCGCTACGCTGCCGTTCTCCGTTCTGCAAGACATCGTTGAATAAAAAAACAGCGCAAATTCCCGATTTGGATTAGCGCGAGAGAACGTTGCCAGTTTCCGCGTTTGGCGAGCTTTTCGTGGGTGCTCTAAATGTAACTGTTGTTGTTGTTGTTTATGCTATTGCTGTTGCTCTCGTTGTGTGCGTGTTTGCGCGCCAGCAATAATATTGGAGCAACTATCTCTGGCTCCTACACAGACAATTTAATCGATAAAAACGGCAAAGTACACAAAATAAAAAATAAAATAAAAAATAAAGCAGACGCTGCCCGATGTCAGTTTTTGACGGTATTATTAAACAATTAATTTAAGCTACATGAGTCACAACTGTTATTCGCACATTGCAATGCATTCCGGTTTGCATCTTTCAACAACTCATGTTTTTTTTTCTGTTATATTTATTAATTACGCGACGCAGCTCATTGACTTTCCGTATTTCGCGTAACACTCCTCTCTGTGTGACCAGAGACCAGTGGCCAGAATATCATTAAAGTCAAACGGTAAAATACTGTCACCATACAGAGTTGGCGCAGGGCTGGCAAAATACTAGCACACAGGGTGGTCTACAATGGCAACAGAATCGTCTATTGTAGCGGACCTTTTTTTATTTTTAGTACTAAATATTACATGTTAATGATGCATTTATAAGTGCCTTTTGATGTTAATTGATTATAGTAGTATTAATTCACAATGCATATCAATAATGTAATCATAATCATAAAGCAATAAATAATAATCAAAACTAATTTTATTTTGTTTGCATTAAAATACGAAAACTTAATATTCTTGTTTAATGGCATACAATCATAAGCATTGTAAATACTAAACAAAAATACCAAAGCTTGCAAATTACAATACCACACAACGTCCTTGCTGCAGAGTGCCGTTAAATTTAAACACACATACACCCTGTGTATTTTTTTGTTGTTTTAACCGTTGCGTTTGAAGATAATGAAAAACTGCAGAGTATTTAAAAACTCACCACAAATTTAATTGGAATCTGAAGACAACTGCATTACGTTAATATCAGCTTTATTTTATTTAAAAAATAATATTATTTTACTTCAAATATTTATTTTTGTTTGAGAACATTTAAGAATAAAGATAATATTTTAAATTATATAGTACAAAATGTGAGAGATGCTTAACATTCTACTGCCTGCCGTGGCTTCACCAAATTATTCGTTTTCCTAGACACTAGAGTGTATTACGCGTATTATGCATAATTGAAATATTCGTATAGGTTTTAAGAGTTTTTCTCATAGATCATAGGCACGGGCATTGCGTGCCGGCTCCGTACTGATTTCATCGCTCAAATTGAAGAGCATCTCATAGTTGGACTCGCAGCCAGCGGCCGAGAAGTTCAAAGTATTAAAATCGTTGGAGCTCGAATTTTCGGCATCAATCTCCTCCGTCTGCATCTGGCTTTCTGGCCTTATTGGGGACATCGCTTGTCGTTCAACGTCGCCATCGTATTCGATATTTACAAGATCGGCAGAGTCCTCGCCGGCAATTGATTCGTCAGCTGGAAATATGTTTTCGAAGCTAAGTTTGTGAGTTGGCAACACTTTCACTTTCTCAACAATGGCGCGCTTCGGAAAATGCTCAGTGCTTGGCACATTGGCTGGCGGAAACTGCGACTGGCCGGAGTACAGCTCGTTCATGTCCAACATTTGGATCACGTCGTCGTCCAGTGGCTTGCTGGAGGATTCTTCGTCCACTGGCGCTGGCAGCGGAGCAAAATGCACTTGCTTGGTGGGGCTGGACGTGCGCACCGCTTCGCTGGGCGCGTCCTGCGCTCGACCAACCACCAAGATGGAGCGCAACGGTGGCGCCACGCTCGTGTCCATGTCGTTGGCCGTGTCGGCGACGGGCGGTTCCAGCGGAAACTTGCTGAGAAAATCCAATGCCGACTGCAGCACGAGCGGCGCACTTCGACCGCTGCGCGGAGCCCGGTTCACCTGCTCCTGCATCACCAGTGTCCTGTGTCTCGCGGGCAAGTCCAGCTGCAAGATCAGGCAGTGAGAACATAACTAACTTGCCACTTGGCGGCACCTACCTCCGCGATTTGCGCGCGCAGTCGCGCCAAGGCGACGATCTTCTTGTTGCGCTGCTCCGTGGCACGCTCGATTTTGAGGCGCCACTGGCGCTCCATCTGCTCGCTCTCCGCTGCGATGAGCTCAGATCTTTGCTCCGCCTCCCGGAAGAGTCCCTGCCACTTGCGCAACTCCTTAACTGCAGCAGATCAAATTAAAGTCTTTCGATTAAAACCAAAGAATTTTGTCAATTGTGGCATGAGTTTTGACAACAAATTTGACCCCCTCAAAATCTGTTTTAATGTTTTTTATCGTAATTATGACAGCTAAAATCGACTAAAAATATAACTGAAAAAAAATTATATTTTTTTTTTTAAATGACTAAGAATCAATTTAGAGTATAAACCATGATCAAAATGTCATCGAGCATGCAAATCGGTTCAGTTTTGACAAAGTTATGGGAGTTGAAATATGAAAAAAATGTAATTTTTGGCATTTTAAATAAATTTATTTCATGGAATAGAATAATATGTCTTTAGGCATGTTTCTTTATGGTGGCAGATTCCCATGTTCTTTCTAAATAAATAGCAATATTTTCAAATGTTCATTTTATTTGGTTACCAAACCAATATGCCCCTTGTTGCAAGGTGTACAGGGTATAATCAGCTGAACAGAATTCACTCACCAATTGTGCGATTCTCCATGGCCGTCTTGTACTCCAGATCGAAGCGCTGCAGCTTGTCCAGGCGGCTGAGCTTCTCCTGCACCTCGGTCTGCTTGCGCAGGACGACGAAGCGCTGCATGTTGCGGATCCTGTCGTCGTCCAGCATGGCGGCCATCTGCAGCAGGCGCTCGTAGGAGCCCTCGAGGACGCTGGCGATGTTGTCGATCTGAGCGCGGTCCTCGCGCATCACGCTATCCGCCTGCCGCACCAGCATCAAATCCAGCTGCAAATTCTGCATGTCTTTCTCCAGCACTGTGAAAATCAGTTGAACAAAATTCTAACTGTTTGTTTCGTTTTCAAGGTCCTTTAACGGTTAACATACGTGCGCGCGTCTCGCTGAGCGTCTCCTTCTCCGCCAGCGCTTGCTCCAGTTGGACGCATTGTTGGCGCAATTCCTTATTGGACTCGCACAATCTGGCAATTAAGCTGTGCACGCGCGGAAAACTCTCATCAGACATTTTGATTTTTATTCCTTTGCTGATTTAACTGAGCGCCAAAAACGTTTGCTAACCAGTGCTACGCACAGATATGCAATTCATGTATCGATAGTGCATCTCGATATCGATGGAAAAATACGTTTCTGTTTTTGAATTTAAATCGTTGCGATTCAAAATTCTGATACCCTTAAAAAAAAGAAATCAAATGAGAATATTAAACACAATACGACGAAATATTTAAACAAAAATATATATTCAACAAATTCTAGATTTGTATTACTAGAACTATACAAATCCATATTATCTCACGAATCGTGTAACGTATAGCAAGAGAGTATATAAATTCCACATTTATTGTTCACCTATCTGCAGCTACAAATATTGCTTGAAATTAATAGCTGATTTCGATGCAATTGATTTTCGCGCCAAAATACTTTAAATACTGTAAGATACTTTTACGATAAACGCATACGGAACGATATTCGGTACACCGTCAGTGTGACCACAATTAAGAAATAAGTTAGAATTGTTTGGCGCCAGTAAATCAAATACTTTTCAAGAGGCTGTTAGATTTAAAAAAGTTTTTATGAATTCTTTTATAATATATCAAAATGCTATGAAAAATAAAATTCAGTTCACTCTTGATGAAGTTGTGCAAAAGTATTTAGGCTTAGCCAAATTTGAGTTG
Source organism: Drosophila colorata (assembly GCA_035041545.1). Classification (NCBI taxonomy): domain Eukaryota; kingdom Metazoa; phylum Arthropoda; class Insecta; order Diptera; family Drosophilidae; genus Drosophila; species Drosophila colorata. The sequence goes on along the minus strand of JAWNLD010000490.1, from coordinate 17,707,650 downwards.
CGTCTTCTTTTACTACGGGAACTAAACTAAACACATACCCGATTGTGTGTTTGCGTTTCGCCGATTTTCTGCACAAATTAATTTATTTACGTTGACGTTAAAAATGTTTGTGCAGTGCAAATAGAAATCAGCTGTTTGCGATGCCGTTTCGATCACTGGCTGGTCACTCTAGTAACAAGTGTATTGTAGCTCTGCATAATGTTCGATAAATGCAACAAACTTAATGCTAAAGCAGTACCTGGATTTTTACGCCTGCATGCATATCATATATTTTATTCGTTGTAAATAAAACAAAATGAAAATTAAGTCGGAATAAAAAAAATTTAATCGATAACATAGATCGACACTGTATTTTGTGCTAGTAGTTTTTCCTGCTGATACTGCTGGTATTTTTCGCCGTGTCTTCTGTGACGGCATTCTCTCGCTTCGCTGCGAGGGTCACACGATCGTCAGTTCGAGTTTTCTGCAAGCGTCGACAGTTTGCTTCGTCGCTCGTTGGCGTGTGTTTTTTTTGTTTGTTAAAAAGTTCGTTAATATTTTGTTGATGTTATTTTTCCGCGCAATTTCATTGTTCTTTTTTGCCGAGTTGCTGGCAGTGGCAAGTAAATACAATAAATGTAAAGTAATTCATTTGCAACAGATAAAACAAATACACCCACAATTTGTTGCAAGCGGTTGCGTGCCAGCTTAAATCGACACACGCACACACACACTCACACACAGACGCACGCACGCACACTGCGACGCATGCGCTGCAGCATTTTCAAGTTTGTGCATGAGTGCAGGTGCTGTTGTCGCTGCTTCTTCTTCTCGTCCGTTTACTTTGCGCGAGTTTCGTGTTTGAAGTTTTCAGTTTTCGAAAATCCAAAAATTTAAATCAAAATAAAAAATACAAATTCATGGCCGTGAAAATTTCGCAAGCTTTGGCATATTCATTTTTTTGCAAGTCAATTTTTGTTTTTGTTTTTTTGTTTTGTTTCAAGTGCTGCAGCAAGCAATATAAATCAAGAACTAAATGAAAGTTGATCACCAACAACAGCAGCTGGATTAACGAATTAACGGGATATTGTTGCTGGGTAAGTTTGATTTGCCCACAATAGAGGGCGCTTTGGGGCAGCGGCTGGGACATGTCCGGACATGTTCGCTGAGTGCGTCACGTCGTCGCACGTCGCTGCATATCAAAAATAAAAAACTAAACAAAAAAAAATACAAACAAAACAAAACGCAACAAGAACTTTCACTGTGGAAACCCCTATAAAGACTTGTTGAAGCGTGCATAGAAAGCTCCAATGCGATTTTTCAACACTTGTATACTCTGCACCAATTGCAAATGGGTAAAAAGGTATATTGGTTTTGTGCAAGTGTATGTAACAGGCAGAAGGAGGCAGCTCCAATCACATAAAGTATATTCATACATACATATGTATATTCTTGATTGAGACAATCTCGGAAACTATAAAAGCTAGAGATTTGAACTTTTCGACTATAGATTCTCCTTAACCATACACAGAGCCAGCAAATTAAGTTTATTAGGTTCTCGTCAAGCAGGCGCAGATCAGGAATATTTGACTTTTTGAAAATCTCCCCCCAATGAACGATGCTGTTTTTAAGTCCTGAAAATTTCATATAGATCAGACGATAAAGTTTATTTATTATATTGAACAAAAAAAAAAAACACTAAACATGAATTAACTATTTTTTTGCTTTAAAAATATTTGACAATAAAGTCATGTTTTCATTATAAATGAAAAGAATTTTTTTGTATACCTTACAGAGCATTCAACTTGAAAGTTAAGGGTGTTCGAATAATTGTTGTGCTCACTGTATATTCCGCATTAGTAAATAAATAAGCTTGACTTTCAAACTAAACAATGATTTTAGGTTTTCATATTTATATAAAAACATGTACATTCATGTACATATACATACATATGTATGTACATATGCAAATACCAATACATGTATACAACATATATACGTATATATAAATATATATTCATGTATCGGAATTTTTCTGTCTATTTGCGCTATATCAATTTCAGTTTATGTTTTAATTGATTCAGCTGTTCCCTTGTTTTTCACCCTGGTCACACTTTACGTTGCACTAACGGAATTTGCATTGAACAAAAAGCAACAAACAATAATATCAGACTTATGATCATCCCTCTCTCGCTACTAGTTGTAATATTTCCGTTTTGCTGCCGCTTTTCGTCTTGCTCCTGTTTAGTTCCTGCTAATTTTTGTAATTGCGTCAGGTTTTCGCTCTCTCTCGCTCTCGTTCTTCCTCTCTCACTCGCTCGGTTTTTGCCATTTCAGGTAGGAAATCGAGGGGTTGCCAGGTAAATAGCGATCGAAGTGAGAAGTTGAAAGCGCAGCAGCAGAGAAGGAACATGCCCCTCCCCCGTCCGCCTCCCCATTGCCTGTTAAATACTTGATTACCTGGCCGTGATTTTGTTTGCGTCTGCTGCACCTTCTTCTGCTTCCTTCCCTTTTTCGTCTTCTCATGGCATCTGTATGTGATTTTCGTGCTCTTTTGTTTGCTATACCTTGTACCCAAGGAAAATGGTTTTAAAGGATATATAATATAAAGTTTTTTTTCACTACATTTATGTATTGAATCTCCATTTATTTTAATCGATAAAAATATGTAAATAGTAAACATATATTCCTGATCCGGTCGACGAGTTTATAAGAGCTAGCTAATTGCACATTCACATTTCGCCATATAATCAAAATCGATAAATATCGGTTTTTTTTGGATAGTACCCACAAGCATAGAATTTTAGTTAGTATTTTTTCGCCAAAATTTTTTTTTGGAATATTTAAACGAACACAAAACAATTTAAATATAAAAACAAAAATGAAAAAAATGAATCTATCAATATATATAACAACAACATACAGGGTATCTCTAGTCAAGCATTTCGACTAAAACAGTATTTTTTTTTAAAATTTTATTTGCTTCTGGAAGTTTTGTATTTGCATAGTTTTTGCTTTTGGTGTTGCTTCCAATTCGCCTAATTGAAATTTGTCCACACTTTTGACAGGCACATGAATCGAACCCCCCCCCCCCCCCCACACACACACACACACATACACAAATACCCCAATAACCCTTGTGACAGCAACAGGACCTAATAACCGAGATGAATCCTTGGCTTTCGTTCAGTTTTTTTTTTCATTCATTTTACTCTCAGCTCCATAGGATTCGTCTGACAATAAAAACACTCTAGGCAAGAGTGTTCGACTCTGGCTTACACTGTACAAAAAATGCAAGAGCATCCTCTAAACCAAAAAAAAAAAAATCAAAAAAATTACTGTCTTTGCTTTTTTCACTTTTCTTTTTTCCAAAAAAAAAAGAAGAATAAATATGAATAGATTAGGGACGTTTAAATTCGAGAGACATAAGAAATTTTAAATTTATTATTCTTTTTTTTATTTTAGATTTCATTTGATTTAAATTATTCTTGTGCTCATAAATTTATTTAACTTATTGCCTAATTGACAAGTTTAGCTTTGCGATAACCATAAATGTTGGCTAACACCAGGCTTTAATAAAAAGTAGACAGTTGCAGGGGTGGAGTTTAGGGGGATTACGGCGGCTTATTGCTTATTGTTTTAAAAAAAATGCAACTTGAGTGAAGACAAAAAGGTGCGGTTGGAGGCTTTGCACTTTTAAAACATAAAATATATAAAACGAAAAGCGAAAACGAAAATGCGGCGCAACGAAACAGTTTTCACAATTTCGCCTGCGCCCCAGGGGGGTGCTAACATCAACAACAATTACAACAACAACAGAAGAAGGCAACTTGCAACAAAAAACTGCGCGTATTTATAATACATGAACAGGAACCAGAACAATCGTCTGGTCAGCTGGTTCCCCGGGTTCCTTAGCTGCAACAGAATCAATGTTGTAAAAAGAAAACTATAACAAGAAAAAACAAGTGTCTTTGGGTTGCCGAAAATTAAGATACCCTTGCAGATGTATTAATTCAAATATTTTTTCAAATATGTAACTAATTCAAATATTTATATGTGCAGCATATATAAAATTTTTTTTTTATTTTACTTTATTTTTGTATTTTTTAAATTTATTGCATTGCTTCTAGTAATAGAAATTAAAAAAAAAATTTAACATGGATATATTTATATATATATTATAAGCTCATTTTTTATTTTGAGCAATCCCAGATATTTGACTGTCTCATTAATGTTAGTGGAGCCATTTATTATTACGGAAGGACATTTTACTTATCTGAAAAAAATGTTCTCAAAATTAGAAAAAATATTGGTTTATTAATTAAGAGAACCAGTTTCACAAAACGTAACTTAAGTTGAGGCTTGGTTTGAACTGTGAGCCAAAACAGCGACGATTTTTTTTTTGTGGCATTGTGTATGGGTTTTTCAGTTTGCATGCAAATACATATGAAATATGTTGAGTTTGAGCAGAAAAAAATCGCATATCTAAACAGGTAATGGAAGCCAATGCATGCCCGTTAGAGAGGGTATCTGGAAGAGAGCAGAAAAAAATGGGAAAATAGGATGGGAAATCCACACTGGGTTGAGTCGAAAAATGTACAAACTAAAAGCCGGATGGATTAAATTGGGATTTATGCACAAACGCACTCGTGTACAGACATGCATACACACACATACACACACATGCAAATGTACATAGGTAATGCTCGCTTTCTAGCTTGTTCCCATCCTACACCGTTTGCCCAACTCCCCTCCCCCCTTGGGCAGGTGCTCCGCTTTTACATTTCTCCGGAGCTGTCTCATTTTTCGGGGCAGATAAAAATGTTGAAACAATAACCAAGGTAATTCCCAGGAGGCGCAGCCAACAAAAATGCCAGGATAACTGTGACTTACACACACAACACAAACACGCACACACACACACCCGCTCCACATGCTGCTACACACACACACACACACACACACACACATGTTTTTACATGCAACTTTGCAGCTCTCATTCTGAGATTTTCAGCGTTTACCAAGCCTGGCTGTGGGCGTGGCACGGTCGTGTAGAGCCGTGCGGAGTTGCCAGCGTATGCGCTTTTTATGTTAGTCAGCAAATTGGACGCCGCTTTCCGCACATTTTGTTGCACCGATGTGAAGCTGTGCATCGGGTTTCCCCTCCCCGGAACCCGGAAAGAGGCTGCAAACACACGCAAACACAACTGTGAAAGCAGACGGCATCAGTGGCGGGCGAAAGAGAACTCAACATGAGCACTAGAAATGTGAGTTATGTTTGGTAGTTGTTTTGTTGCCGCAAAGTGAAAGATGCGCTTTAAATTGGCTATAATATGGTTCGGTTTGGGCTCTGGTCTTCCCAATTTTGCCCCGGCCTTTCCAAACATTTTGCAAATTCTCATTTCGATTTCAATTGCAATTTTAATGCGCTATGCGCTGTCCCGCTCGCACTGTCTGTCGGCGGGCTGTGCCTATCAGTTTTCCATAATTTGCATTGACCTACAGGTCTTTGGGAAATTGACATTCTGCCCATCAGCATCAGCTGGTTGACGTCTGACCCTGACCCACGTCCAATTGCTAACTGGTCTTCGCCTGCCTCTCTCCTTCTCTCGCTGCATTTCTTAAGCGCAGCTTTTGTCATGCAGTACCAAGGGGCGCAGAGCAGTGTTGGCAATTCCACTTTTTCCGCTAAAACTTGCTTTTCTTGGGTGTATTATTATATATACGATATTTTCGTTATTTTTTCCATATTTTTCATCCTTTATTTTATTATTTGGAATGTACAAAAAAATACAAAGTTAAAAATAAGATCCTGAGTGATGAAAGCTTCTTCCTTGGGAGAACCTAACAATAAAACATTTTGCAGTTAAGCATAATCAATGCCCAAAGAATACAAAAAAAAATCTGCTTAATGGAATATTATGTATATTATATGATATTAACATAAAACGTATATATTTATAAACATATATACAATTATATATTATGTATTATAAACCTTTTATGTATACACAACACGGAAAACTTTTTCGATTAATTTTATATATTAATTTATTTTTTTATTTTTTTGTTGGCAAAGTTAGCCTTTTTATTTGTTCTGAAAAGTTGGCAACACTGGTGCCGAGACAGCGCCAGTTTCATAATACAATGCACATGTCACATTTGCCCGGCAAGCCCGTTCCTCTGCTCCGCATTTTCATGTCATTCATCCCCAGTTGTAGTTTTTACAGTTCTCATACCACCTGTGCAGTGCCTGGAACCAGCATGCAATAGTGTATATTGGACTCGAGCCGGTGCCACAGCTGGGCTTATATGTAAATTAAACTGTTGTTCGACGGCAGGCGGCACAATAAGGGGAATATGTGTTTGTCACTTTTTTAATAAGAAATTGCAAAAACGTATTAAATAAAACTATATAAACCACTTGCATTAACTATTATTAATGCTTTGATAGTGCCTTTCTCTGCGATTTTCATGGTTTAAGGTAAGGCTTACAGATGAGACATAAAAATAAACAGCTCGTGTTTGTAATTTATATCTGAATGCAGGGTTTATCCTAGTCAAGCATTGCTGATTAGATTATATATGTATATTAATTTTATTATTATAATAACTTTTATAATTATAATAATTTTTTTAATTATAATAATTTTTTTAATTATAATAATTTTTATAATTATAATTAAAATTATTATTATAATTATTATTATTATTATTAATGGAATATCGTTAAATAACAGAGCATCTTCAGGCCATGCTTTGTCCTTCAGCCGTTAGCTGTTATTGTTGCTGCGTTGTTGTTGTTGCTATTGTTGTTGTTGGTGTTTGTTATAAAGCGCACAATTTACTGGCTCAACTGTTTCGACTTCAATTACATTTGAGTTGCTGGAGACTCACTTTGCTGTTTGGCGGGGTTGCGGAGAGAGGTCGGGGACAGTGTGTAGTGTGTGTTGTGTGCAGTGTAAGCGGCCCACTGACAACATCTGTTTTGGCTTCTGTCTCGCATCTCTATCGCTGCTCGGCTCCCTGCACCCCCCCTCTCCTTCTCTCCCTGATCCTGTTATTGTCTCGCTGTGGTTTTGTTTCATTTCATTTTGACAAACAGTTTGTTTGTTGTCGCATCGTCCCTCTGCTGCACGCCTCCCCTCCTCCTGCGCCCCTCGCTGCCAACCTGCGTGCTGCATTTGTCTGCCGTCTGTGACACATGTCTGCAGCGTTCCCCCTCCCCGTCCCCCAACGTGGCCATTTGGTACACATGACTTCTCCGGCTCGGATAGAAGTGTCTCGGCTGGAATTTGTATACGCATTCAGCGGTGTAAGTAATTGGCATTGGCCAAGTAATGTATTAATTTGAGGCGCTGTCTACCGATAAAAGGCACACACACACACGCACACACGCACACACTCAGCTGTGTTTGTAAAATTAATAGAAGGGTTAATTGACATTGACCGGTTGGGAAAGAGTGTGGAAAGAAACATTCATTAGTTTCAGCCAATAAGTTGCATAAATCTCGTTATACCCCGTTAACGTGTAACGCATTAAATATACCTTATCCGAGTCCGTTGTTAATATTAATATGATTGGAAGAAAATTTATGTTCTTATAGTTAAATTTAAGTTTTAACATAAGTAAGAAAAAAAAAAAACACTTCGTTCACGAAAAGAGTTTATTGGGTTTATTTATTAAAGACTTAAAATTTAACTGAGTAACACTTCACATCCCTTTTACCGCTCTTCTCTATCTGCTATTGATTAATTATTTTTCGCTTTCTCAGCGCGCATTATGCAACACTGCATCAACGCTCCGGCCCCGACACGCATACATACTTAATTGATATGCATACTATATCATTTTATCTGCCATGTTCATGTTCATGCTCATGTTAAACGTTAATTCGTTTTTCCACAACAATTTGTTTGCCATTTGATTGAATTATGCGCCGTTGCAGTTGCGGATTTTAATTCAATTTTTAACTGTGCCCGCACTTAATTGAAATCCACTTTGAAACCGAACCGCGCTGCCAACTCATTATAAAGATTGACATGTTATGCGATTTATGTATCGTAAATCCGTTTCACATCTACTGATGTTATATACATATACACAAATGACAAACTTTTACAGGAAATTCATTTGACAATTATTGGGCCAAATATTCGAATACTATATCAATCACAAAATCAACTGTTAAATCTAAATTGCGATCAAACAAAAATTGTATTTATCGCACTTATTCATATCAATTAATGTCTGTGTGCTGTCCAATAATGAAAAAAAAAATTTCCACATAAAAATAGCACGTGTTTTAAGCTGTTATAGTCTGTTTATACCCTGGTTGAGGGTTTTTTAATTTGATCACGAATTGTGTAACGCATAATCAATAGCCGAGTCATATATATTTTTGTTTTTGTAAGCAATTCTTTTTTGTTTATTAGGATAACTGTAGATGTATATGACCCATTTGCATTCTCTCTGCAAGGGTATTTAAAATTGTAAACAAGTTAGTTGGTATATATTACGGATCTATGAACATCATTGATTGCATGACAAACACACACTAAAATGTTACAGTTGCAAATCGCTCAAAAACTCTGGAAAATATTGGCATCATAATAACCATCAGCTTTAATATAACATTGTACATTAAAGGGGTAATAAAGCAAAATAAAATAAATAAATGATTATTTCACCTACATAATCGTAAATGGGCAAAGTTTGTTTTTTAAAAATTGTGTATGAAATTGGAGACTTAAAACTCAGTTTAAAAACTCTAAAAAAAAAAACAATTAATCAACACGTATTTTACCGATGTCAAAGAATTACATGAATTACAACTAAACCTGGGCTATGCCAACTAGTAGTTTTTAATTATTATTTTTAGTTATATTATAATAAGTGATGCTGCTTTTTTTGTTTTTAACTAATAATCCGAAAAAAAAGAGTCATTTGACACTGACCCACTGACCAAGGCCTTGCGCAGCGCTGTCTCGTGGGGCCACTGAAGTAGTTGCCTCAGCTGTTGCGGGGCGAATGGACAGTCACATGCCCAACTTGGTAGCCGGCTGTGGTCTGGTGCCACGCCCAGTTATCTATCTAATTGGACATTAGATGGCGCTGCTGCTGTTGCAATTGTTGTTTGCCCACTTGTTAAATATTTTCCAATGCAAACGAACACACGAAATAAAGTTGAGCACACAATGGCAGAGAGAGATAAACAGGGCAACAAAACTGATGCAAAGCAAAAGCCAAATAAAGCCAGAGCGCTCTAGTCGAGAGCGTACGACTAGGCGATACCCTGTAGCCAGCTGCAAGTTGCCGTTGCATACTTTCGAAATTTTCATTAATATAATGTATAGTATAACAAAAAAAAAGAGTTATTTCATGACTTAAATAATTATTGAAATTAAATGATTAAAATATACTCTTGATCTACTATATTCTTTCTGGGATCGGAGATGCCTCCATCTACCTGTTGCGTATATCTGTACAAAATCGATCTACCCTTGTTTAGGGTATACAAAAAGCAAGCTAGTACCTAAACCTTTACAGAAAAGCAAAGCCGCAACGCTTGCTGCACACCAGCCAACAATAACAAGAGCAACAACAATGACAAACAAACAAAACAACAACCAAAATGTGTTCAATTCCATTTATCATTTACGCATGATAAGCCTGATATGCGGCGCACTTTGTGCATGTTTCGCTTGTCCCTGTTCTTGTGCTTGTCTTCTTCTGTTGCTGTTTCAGTTTCTCTTCTCCTTCTCCTCCTCTTTTTTTTTTGTTGTTTTTTTTTTTTTTTTTTGGTGATAAGCAGCAATGCGCGAGACGTGAGCCGATAAGAGAGTGGCCCACCACCCAGGGGGGTTGGTGGAGGTGGGCGGCGCTGGAGCGGTAAATGTCGCGCAATGCTCCCGCAACTCGTATCTGTATCTGCAGCTGTTGTATAGCCACAATCTGCATCTTGTCATCAATGAGGTTGAACCGAGCCCGCACTTGTACTCACACTCACACTCACACTCGCTTTCAACTGAATCGTATCTGAATCGATTCATATTCAATTTTATTTTTCTTTAAAGTGCTTTACAAATCGATTAGGGCTGTACTTTTTGCATATTGAAATCTATCAATTCGATTTCAAAATGTAGTATCAGGCTGATAAAACTGATAAGAAACCAATAACAAATGTAAATTCAGTCGAAACAGATATGAATAATAGTTTTTATAGCACAGCATAGTTTCCTTCAAGTTCATGTAAAATATTATAATTTTGTTATTTGACGAATAGGTGCAAATTAATAACCGGAATTTGACATTTCTTGGCCAGAGATAGCTGTTTTTTTATATTTTTAATTTTACCTCATGCATATGATACATATAAAATAATATAAAACTTGTACTTTGATCCGAAAGTGATGTAATAAAAATAATCAAACCTAGCCCCGAACCGAAAAAATTTTGTAAATCAGATTCGTTAGCCAAAACTTTAAGTTGGGCATAAAGAATTTCAGTTTTGACTTGGGCTCATGTTTTTCTAATGATTTTTTATGAAAACATGGGATTTTTTTGAATAGCTCAATTTAAAAATCTAAATAAGTTTAAATATGTTAAATGAAACGCATAATAAGCATAAGCATAATCATAATGAAATTGCCTTTGTTTGCTTGGTTTTTTTTTCTAAAAATAATAGTTTAAAAAAAGTTATCAAAAAAAAAATTTTTACTATGATATTTTTTCCAGGAAAATATTTGTAAGCCTTAAGATTAATTATATTTTTGAAAAACAATAAAAGTAAGGGCAATTTGTATAACCTCAAGCTACAGAGCTTTACTTTTTGATCGATGTGCATATAAAATTTAGATATTAAAAACGCTTTGCTTTAGTTAAATAATAAACTGACGTTTAGCTTTATTGCCCTCTCTGTCTTTCCTCCTTCCTCTCAATATCAACATTTCACATTCTCTCACACTCTCTCTTTTTAAAATGTTTGAGCTTTTTTATTTATTTTATTTTTTAGTTTTGCGATTTTCATAATCCTCAATAACGTTTAAATTAATGTGTTGCTTTCAGTCAATTCGATTCAGTTACCACATATAGCTTAAATGCTATGTTTATTTATTTACATACATATACGATATATAAATATATACTTAAATATAGTTGTTTATCTTGCTAAACTTGTTGCACTTGCCCAATTGCCTTTAAATCAGGTTTGAGTTTCTGGTTCCTGTAAATGTAATCGCATCACAAAAGGCTTTCCAACACTGGCAGCAACAGATATCGCTGTGCTTTGTCAACAATTCGCAGCACGTGAAAGTATTGCAACACTCGTTCGGTATTAGTTGCTGTTGTTGTTGTTGTTGTTGTTGCTGTTGCCGCTCGCCACGCTTCAGTTTCGACGCAAATCACGCTTTATTGCATTTGAAAAGCGATTTGCTATGGCCAGTGAGTATTCGAGCGAAGAGAATACCTGCGAGGCAAACAATAGCTCGTACACACACATGTGTGTGTGTGTGCATAGGTGTAAGCCTTTGTTCGCACACACATGCGAGCTTATGCATGTGTGCATAAGTAGAATTGGACCACGGCGCACTCAATTAGATGCGGTCACTTCAACGGGCTGTGACTTGAAGCTGCATCTCGACTGAAAATCAATTAACTTGTAAAATTCATCGGGTTTTCATAATTACATTAATCGACGCTCTCAAGTACGTTTTTTTTTTTTTTATTATTTGTATACATTTGAGTTTGAGCATTTGGTTTTTATACATTAACAATTAAAAGTTCATTTAGGAAAAGCTCTCTAATGAGTCATAATACAGAAAAACAACAAGCGCAACAACAGAGCAATAAACTGAAGCCAAAGTAATTATAAGAAATTATACAGCGTTTGGTGAGTTTTTCGTTGTCTTGTTTTGGTCTTTTTTGTTGTTGTTTTTATTTAATTCTTTTTGTTTTTGTGTTGAGTATTGTTTTTGTGCACAGCCAGCTTGCTGGATTGGTTGATTGTTAGGTTCATAAACCTTTTGAGTGTTTGGCAATTTTTTATTATGAGTGCTCAGCCAGTGTAGGAAAATGTGAGACAAAAGCTATACAGAAATATGACTAACGAATTGGAATCAAATGTCCGTGCACTTTAATAATTATGCAACTAGTATGATACTTATGAAATTTCTGTAAATCTCAAGCTGCAATTTACAGCAAACAAGCTTAAAAAGGCAACAAAAATGCTAACAAATTTTTGACTTCAATTCGATGTTGCTATAATTTATTTTAATAAAATGATTTATATTTAAACCAAATATTTATATTTATTTATTATTATTTATATTTATATCAAAATTTAAAGTTAGTTATACTAAATAAACAAACTATTTTTCGAATTCTATGACTACATAAATTTCACTTACAATGCTGAAAAATAAGTGAAAAACTGTCCAATATATTAGTTTTGTGTTACCTGTTTCAACGGCTTTGTTTTTAAATATCACCTGCCTACTACGTTCATAAATAAACATAAACATATTTATATATACACAACAAATGCGCTCAAATCTGCTTTGATTAATGTGCAAATTTGTTCTAAATGTGTGTATGTTTTACTCATGCACACAGCCTGGTACAGGGTATATATTTAAGTTGTTTATCTTCAAATAGCTTATCTGGCAGGTGAACTAGTTAATATGAAATTTAGTTCTTCTTGTGTAAAACTCCAGTGTGGTACATTTTTTTTCTAAATAAATAAGTTGAAGCAGCTTTAAATGTGTGTGAGTGTTTGTGTGTGCATGTGCGAGTGTATTAGTGCAGCAAAAACGGTTTGCACACTTAATTGACTGTGAAATGTGCAATCTTCAAGTTAATAATCGGCTACCAAATGTGTCTGGAGCTCAAAACAAGCGTAACAAGCATTATGAACAACAACAACAGCAGCAATAAAATTGACTAGCAGCTAACATAAACCTACTACAACATGTCTACAAACTATATAATACAAGAAATATAAACAATTAAAACAACAATAGCAAATACATTGAGGATACGGCAAGACAAGAACAATGTGGCGTATGCGCAACGTTGCAAAAACAATAAGTAAACAAGTTGAAGCATAAACAACAACAACAATAGCAACAACCATAACAACAACAACAATTATGGCAAATGCCCATCAGTCAAGCGCAAACGCCAACTACTCGAAATGGGATACGAAATTGGAGTCGCCGTCGAAGCCAATGGCCGCAACGGCCGCTTTGTAGTTGTTGTATTAGTTGTTGTTGTTGCTGTTCTCTTACTTACACATACTACATACTTGCATGCATACATATGTACAATTATGTACATATGTAGGCATTTTGAAGCAGCATCTGAGCTAGCAAAAACATCACAAAGTCCGACGACCGCACCGGCTCCATTATATGTATGTATATACTATGTGTATAAAAATAATAATATGGGCTTTTTGTTTTGGACTTTAAATTGGTATAGTCAGGTTGAAAAACCAGACAGACAAACGGCCAGACACACAAGCTGGTTAACCGATGCTTTAAGCTGCAGTTGTGATTCATGGCTCTATTGTTGCTCGTCCAGAGAATGGCTGGCACATTGCTCGTGGCCAGCGATGTGAATCACGAGCATTATCGAAAGCATCCAACGCTTTAACAACGCAGGGAGCCCATTTTGCACTTGAATATGGCAAATTATTCACATTTAGCATGTGCATCTGATACAGATCTAATTTGATTACCATTTGAACAATTTCGGAGGTTCAAACTTCATTTGATTGTAGCATTTTTCAAACTAAATTGAAGCTAAATGATCTAGACTTACATACTTGTTAAACTTGCCCAAAAATAAATGTTGTGGATTCAGTTATTAATAATAAATTAAATAAATAAATATTTAAAAGAAATGATTTTCTATAATTTTTCATTAATTTATACTTGATTTCTCCATTAAAGAACGCAAGGAAATTTAACATTTTCTTACCTGCGAAATTGTTGTTGCTTAACGTTAAATATGTCATACTACACAGAGAAAGTGCGAGATAAAAAGAGCGAAAAGTAAGCAGAAGAGAGCGGGGCCACTTGATTGAAATGTAAAGCATGTAATTATTATTATTATTTTTTTTTTATCTGTTTTTTGCATTTTTTTCTCTGCATTTTTTTTCTGCACTGATTGACGTCTTTTGAAATGTTGATCGATTGTCTTTAGTTTTCGGTAGCTGCAAATGATGCTGTAATTTATTTGCCACGGTTTGGGGCGCTTGGACGGGCGCGGAGTTGGCTGCCCCCTGCTGTCTGTTTGCCTGGAAATGCTTGGCCATAAATTTTAGCACTGCATTTGCGTATGTTGGCCGCCATCGTCACAGCTGCCAGGGTTGCCAGCTGGTTGTGTGCTGGCTGCCGCTACTCGGGTAAAATTTATGTGCGGATTTTTATGGTTTGTTACTTTTTTGGCCGCAAAAATGCCAGCCGGATATTTCCCCACTTCGCGTTCAACACTTGCAACACTGTGTTGCGGTCCGAGGACACGCCCCCGATATTTGCATTCCATTCTCGTGGGGCAAGGGTGAGCACAGGTGTGAAGGTGGCCATCAAAAAATAAAAAAGAAGATTTTTTAACATTACATTTCGCTGATGGGCTATGATAGAGGGCTGCTCTGCGGTTGATCTATTGAACGCATTATGAAATTTATGGTTATCGCTTGTCGAAAACTTAATTTGAAACGTATTTAACGATAGCTGTTTCAGCTATTCAATAAATTATGATCTAGTGTATGCCATTAAACAAGCTATATAAATAAAATCATGCTAAATTTCTCGACTAGGAGATACTGTGGAGATACTGAACTTTGTTGTGGTGCATTTTAAAAGAACGTCCATTTTAATCATTTTTGAGCCTTCAATCTTTTATTTTATCGACCCATAAAGTAAATACATTTTATTCTATTCAGAGTACAATATATAAAATCGCATTTAACACTATAACTCTCATGTGATTCGACCTCCAACTGGTCTCAATACATTCGCACAATGCAAAGTACACTTTAAATAATTTATAACTTTTACATTTTCTTCCTTTTTCCATTGCAGAGTTTTGCTGGAACTCTCAACAAAAACACAAACAGCTTTTGGTGACAGAGGTAAGTTCAACTCAAACTTGATCTATGGCTGTCTCTAAAGTCGCTGCAAGTTCGGTTCTATGTATATATGTATGTATTTCGCCTTGAATTCCTTTCTCGATTCAGCTTCAAACTTTTTAACTACTTTGTTTATATATTTGTTGCTGTTGCTTTCACAGCCAGCGCCGCACAAAAAGCGCAGTCCGAGCTCAAAATCGAGTTTTTCCAGAGTTAGCTTGAAGCAACCTCAAAAGCAAACGGCAAAATTCGCAATTTGAAATCGCAATTTGAGCTGAAATCAATTTCCGCTCGACTTTATGAACAAAAATATTTATTTGCTTTATGATGTTTTAAATTCAAATTGAATGCAGCAGCAGCAGTCGCAGCAGCATCAGCATCAGCATTTGGCTGCAATTTGCCATCATCCATACCCCCCCCCTCGAGGCGGCTTTGTCGCTCATCTATCTGACATTTTGTGTTAATTTCTGAGCTATTTCTCTGGCAAAGCGCCAATTTCTTTGGTTCGTATTTACCTTTGCGACTTCAACTTGCACTCCAGCTTCTGCTGCGGCTGCGGCTGCTGCTGCTTCAGCTCACTTTAATTGTGTTGACAAATGCTCAAAAATACATTGCATATATAGCATAAGATATATAAACATAATATATATATATATATATTAATATATATATATATTAGAGCGTGTACTTATATATTTAATGCATGTTAAATTATGGTAAAAATTTTCTTTGAAATTCCGCGCACGTACCAAAATTAGCGTAAAATCAACTAAAGTAAAATGGCAAATGACAGAAACCAGCTGGGGCAACAGGGCAACAGAGTGTGTCAGCGGGGAGCATTGGGGTATTTGTAGGGCGTTGCGAAAAGTCACCTGCTATTGAGTTTTCTGCTTTTTACTCGCATTTCCCGGGCCAAGCATGCCTTTTGCAATTTGCATTTGACATTTATAAACGGCTTTTTGTTCTTGTTTTTGACAGTAAGTGTTTGTAGTAATTAGGGAAAACCTGAAAATGGCACACTTTTGATTGATGTCAAACAACTTGAAATTGGAAAAGCCTGTAGTTGTAAGTAAATATGTATAATATACATTGTATATGCATATTTGTTTAGCTCACAAGTAATATAGATTAACACTCGTTTAATACGCTTGGGTATCGTAAGTCGTGGTTGAATATTGCCGTAGGTGCAACAATAGGTCTATCAGTTCGTCAAGTTGAGCAAACATAATTTGTATCAAAAGTTCGAAGTTAGTTTTGCTATCCCTGATAAAAACTTTTACAATGGTTGTATTTTATATGATCAACAAGATGATGTTGTAACCAATGTTTGTTTAACTTATTGACAGTTCATTTCTGTTGTTAAAATGAGTCATAATGGATATTGAATTGCACATTTTATTTATACATTTCAATTTTTCCCAATTTTTTTTGCGGCTTTTGAAGCTAGAGACTGGAAAATTGGCTAATATACTCGTCTATACACGCGTAAGATAGTGTTAAGATTTTTATTGACAGATTAAAATTGACAAAAATGTTGACATGTAAAGTTCTCGAATCCATATTTCAAACTCCCATAACTTTGTCAAATCTAAACCGATTTACATGTTTGATTGCTTTTTGATTATGGTTTATCCTTTAGATTGATTCTGTATTTAAAATATATTTTTTTCTTTAAATTTTTTGAAAAAAATGTAATTCCCCTTTACTTATTTTCAATACTTTTTTTTTTTTTTTTTTCAAAATTTAAATTCAATATTTTTGTTTTTAATCGGTTGTGGTTGTCACAATTTGTGTTAAAAACAACATTAAAACTGATTCTGAGGGGGTACAATTTTGTTGTCAAAAATCATGCCAAAACTCACAACAATTTTGACATGAAAAGCTGTCGGATCCTTAGTGAAATTTTGTGAAAAGTGGTTTGTCCTCTAGATCGATGCTGCATTTAAAATATATGCGTTATTTAAACTTAATTTGTTTTTTACTGTTTTGGAAAAAAATAATTATGTTTTGGTAAAAAACCATGTTTTGGTTGTAATTACGCTGTGAATGAGTATTGCACTGTCGGTTACACCCGACTGCAATGTTTTTACTTGTTATTTATAGATTCTTTATTTTATTTTAGTTGAATTTTGTTCTAAATTTATTTGTATTACTTCTTTCAAAACAAAACAAAAATAATAATTTCTTCCGTATTATGAGCCCTGAGCTGTAGAAAAGTTTATAAGTACCCCTGCTTAGTGTAGCTGTATAAGTGAACACACATACATAGATTTCAAGTCTTTTGCCCCACTGCTTGGCTTTATGATTTCGTCTTCACATGCTGCAAGATCACGGAAGTAAATAGCAGACACTTGCTGCCCTTCATAATGCCGCACCGTTGTCCCTGCACCCTGCCTCCGGCTGCCAGTTGTGGTGCACAGCTTCCATTTGAAAGTGCAGCAACCTACGCGACTGTTCAGCTCAGCTCAGCTCAGTTCGGTTCCGTTCAGTTTTTTCATTAATTTTTATAGTCTGGCCAACTGGCTGGCGAGCACGGAAAGTACGTGCACAATTTCCCATTTTCAACGACGATGGCGATGGCGTCGGTGGCGTTGGTCGCACATGCCTCCTATGTAAGGCCAAAATCGAGAAACCGAGAAACCAGTTCAAAATGGATTTTCGCGCCGTCTCGGCTGCATAAATACAACCAAAAGCAGGCAAACGGCCAAGCGGCCGAAAAAAAAAACCAAAGCAAAGTGAAGTCAGTACTACCTGCCTATCTGCACCGAAGAGCTTCATGTGTAAGTGTATACCCTAGCCGAGCGTGTTTGCTGATGTTGTTTGTCATAAAGTATGGCACGGGAAAAAGTCGCCAGCTGCGAAATGTTTATTCATTGTTTTGTGTAAAACGATCTTTTATTGGATTATCCGATTGCAAAATACACAAGAATTTAACAGTCATCACAATTCGTATAATAATTATTTGTATATCTAATAAATATTATTATTGCAAAAAAAAAAAAAATATATTATAATTATTATAAAAATAAAAATGGCACTTGGCTAGGAGAACATCTATACAGAAACGTAAGATTTTAAACATTCAATGCCTTCATAATGTTTTCTTTACAATCTTTATCCAAAGGTATTTTAAACATTATAAAATTTGATTAGGTTACAGAACAATTTGATCTACGAAAGTTATATTTGTGGGAAATGCAGTTGTTAGAAATGGGTGGAAAGTGTGGATTCAAGTTTAATTTTGAACTTATTTTTGAAGCTCTACATAGAGTAAATAATAAAAATCTGTTTCCTTGATTTGAGTAAATCCAGCTTCACAAGGGAAATGAATGGAAAGAGATTTTCAAGTTCGTGAAAAACACTTTAATAATATTTGATGTGTTGCATAAATATGCCAGGTTGAGTCCTTTCGTTTGAAGTGGTTGCAGGGTATATTCTTGTCAAGTATGCTCGACTAGAGCATTCTTACTTTTGATTGTTTTTCTTTCTTTTTTTTTTTGGGCTGCTGCCTTCATTTCTTTTCCATAGCAATTTACCAAATATGTACCTTTCACTTTGAAAATCGTAAAATGTCACAAACTGTTCAATAAAAACACAAATGACAATAAAAATGCGATAAAAAAGGCAAGCAGCAACCGCAGTAACAACAACAAAAACAATGCAAGCAATTGCATAAATTAATGTAAATTTATGCGAAAAATTACAACAGTAACAACAACAACAACAGCCGAAGCTACAACAACGAAGAGAGCAGTTACATTTGAAGAACGAGTTGTGTTTTCACATTGCCCAGCTTCGGCTGCTCACAAGCGCTGATGAGGAGTGGGCGGAGGGGGGTTGTGTGTGGAGCCACAACAGTGGGGAGCTGTCATTTCTTTGACGCTGCCGCAGTTATTCATATATAAATAATCCAACATAATAAGTGTCAGTAAAAAATTAACTTGCACTTAATATATATGTTTTTTTTGTTGCTTTTTTTGCAGGTGTCTGTATATGCATGTGTGTGTGTGTATGTGCAATGAATATTGCGGTTAACTATACATAAATGCATATATTTACGTTTTTTTTTCTTTCTTAATTTACGACATAAACGTGTTTGAAATTGCGTTAAAGGGGTCAAAACTTTTGTTCAGTTTTTATGATTGTTTTCCACATTTTCAATGGGGGAAACATTTCTCAACACTCAACTCCATTTCAATCTTAACTGGGAAACGCTCTTTCCATTTGCATATTTTCAACGTTTCGTTTTTATGATTTGTATATGCATCGCGCGAGAAAAAGAAACTTTTCAAATCAGAAAAAAAAAACACATCTTTAAATTTTATCAGCGTTTCGGTCTTTGAAGTAGCTGAGCTTAGCTGAACGTAGCTTGGCTAGTTAGTTGCTTATATAAAATGTTTATTTGGAAATGTTTTCCATTTACATAAATGGCGTGAGAAATGTGTAAAGAGATGTAAACATTATTCATATGCACCATATTCAAATGTTTGTGCACAATTAATAACAAATTTACTTAACGCGCAGGGTTGCTAATTTAATTAACGAGTAGGATATAAATTATTAATTTCCTCACCAATATCTGTACATATATGAATAAATAAATTTAAAGACGACAATTCAGTGTTGCAAAATACTTTAAAAAGAAAATGTTTGATTTTTTCCAATATAAATATTTAATGATCAAGTTTCCTAAAAAATGGCAAATTTGATTTGCAAAATGGACTTTTTAGTAAATAATGCTAGAACTCTTTAAAAAATATTTAAAACAAAAGCCAAAAATAAAAAATTGCTTGTTTATTTATTAAGTGTTATTGAAATAAAATATGGTAGAAATACATATATTGAATTAAGATTGGCAAAAAAGGAAAATATTTGAGTTTTTTATTTCAAAATAAAACTGTTCGAAGTCGACTTGGAGACTTTGGACTTTTGTTCGATTTATTATTTATTATTATAGCATATAACCTTACAAAATACAAGATCTCGGATAAGAAATGTATATGTAAATGCTTAAATGTATTATCAACGATTGCTGGAATTTGTGTTGAATGTTTTTCATTTGAATTCCAATTGCTAAAAAAAAAAAAAAAAAAAAAAAATGGAAATAAATTTGCCGACAAGTTGCTGCAGTTGCCAATACTATTGCTGTCTGTTATTGTTAGCTTACGACTATTGTGGGTCACAAATCACGCAAGCCAAATACGCACTTACACACGCAAACGTACACACTCACACATCTATATATATACATTTGTGCGTATAATAGCTATGGAGTTCACATCGCTGCACTTGCGGCCTGTCAACTCAATCACTGCGCCGAGTACTTCTGAGTCATAAAAGCAACGACGCCAGCAGCAGCGGCGACGTCGACTGCATTTGGCAATTTTATGCTGCTGCACTTGGACGGCAACGGGGCGATAAAAATGACACATGGAGTGTGCCATGGAACTGCAGAGTAAATAAACTGCCAGATATGCGCATACTGCGCACACATATTTCAACTGGTGGGCGGTGCGGCAGATTGGCGTATTGGCGGGGCGTACTCGAAAGCCAAATTGCATTTGAGCGTCTCAAAAGACGTCTCGAGATTGTGCATAAGAGCTATTCGTAGTCGTTCTCCTTAGTCGCCCAAAAGGGCACAGCGAAAGCTGCGTTCGATGTTATCAGCGACGGTAATTGATAAGGCATAAACACAAATGTGTACCATTTGTGTACCAGTGGAAGTGCTTCTGATTCATAGTTACCAGCTGTGCAGGTGGATTTTGCCATTATCTTTGTGCATTACAAAACGCACAACAGACCTCTTATCAGTTACCGAATTGTTCGTGCAATGCAAAATAGATGACTGTAAACAAACGACTTTATATATAGATATCTGCACTGAACGTTTCATCGATTGAAACACCTGAATTCAATTTTAGCAAGTGAATTGAGTTTGCTAGATAGTCGCTTCGCATAACGCGAGATTGGGGCACCAGCATATATTCGATTTAACATGAAGGAGTCTTTTATTCCTGTTGCATGCCGCATGACTGCACAATCGCTTGATCGGCCCATAGAGCGCAAATAGAGTGCATTCCATGGTATGCTAAATCATGAATCTATAGATGTTCACAGACGAGCCAAACTCAAGCAAAAGATATTTTTAAATCCCAAATTCGCAAATGTAAAACTCAAATAAAGTTTCTAGTCTAAGCAGTATACGAATTCTTGTATTTAAAGTAGAAACAAATTTGTTTTCTTTTTATGCAATATGAACGCTGGAATGGAAACAAGAATAAATTATAATTAATTAATGAATATTCAAGGACGTATAAATTGCAGTAACGCTGCGAATTTCACTATTTTAAATTATAATTTGCAGGCTGTACAAGTATTTATATATAAATGCCTCAGAGCTTATTCAAAAGATATCGTATTGCTGAGGTACCGGCATATGTACTTTATATGAATTCGGAACAATTCGTTCACTTCTGAAATAAAGTATAAATTGGTAATACTTGTCCAGTTCGCATAATACCAGTAAAAATTCATATACAACAGTGAAGTTAAGCCCGTTTGTTTGCCAGCCTTGGAAATGTGAAATAAAAAATGAAATGAAATGCAATTACGTTGCGCCAGTGAAGACTGAAAAATATTCAATCCCTTATTCATTTGGCAACAGTTTTGTTATTGTTTTACACTCGTTTTGCTTTTGTGTGCCGGGTGCTGCTGTTATTGTTGTTTGTTTCGGTTTTGGTTTTGTTTTTCGTTTTTATTTTTATTTTTCACCTTTGCGACAAACAAGTCCAAAATGATTATGGAAAAACAATTTCAATTGGAAATGCACATGCAACAAGCACAGCAGCAACAACAATTCTCAACGGAGCAACTGGGCGACCTTCGAGCTGTTGTGGCCCCCTTTTATGGACAATTTTTTTTACTGAAGTTTCGACAAATTTAAATTCGACAACTGCAATGGCCAGCGATACGTACGAAATGCAGGTAATAAGCTGGACAAAGGCGAGCGCACCGATATCGTAAGAGTCGATTCCCAATTTGACTTCAACTCCAAAGTGCGGCGGCTGATTGGCGAACTTGATTTATGCAACGGAGACTCGTTGTAATTGCGCCCTTTGATCGCCATAGCCTTGGTGTAACGATATGGCCTTGGATTGGACCTGATTGGGCCGTACTGGATGGATGCATGCGTCGTAAACTGAATCGTAAACTCAATTGAAAGTCATTTACCAGACCGGGCCAGACCAGGCCTGACCACACCGTTCCCGCAGTAAAGCCAGCTCCAAAGCCTTTAAACAAACAAGTTCATTAATCAAAAGGGCGAGGGCGGCAAATTGACGACGATGACGATGACGGCACAAGTGTTGAAAAGGTTGATTTAGAAAGGTATGAAGGACAGATAACTCGATTTGTTTTTCGGGCATTTGAGAATGAATTATGTACGAGATTTGTGCTGTTTGTCCGTAATCTTTTTTTTTTTTTTTTTTCATCCAAAATAAAACAGAAATGCAGATGCCCAAAAATCAAAGGCAACTCATTTAAGCAAAAAGTCAACACCGAAATTAATTGTATATTATTTTTGATGGATTTTGTTTTTGGCGGTACGAATAAAAGATAAATGCGAAATAAGTTGAAATTTAAATCTAGTTTCGTATCTTTTAATTTTATATTTAATCAATGTTTCGAAATATTTTTTGTATGCAGAACTTTGCAAATGAGTTTGACGTCAATTGGATTTTAATTTACATTTCAACCCATATTTCATGTAAGCGTATGGATTTTTAAAAGCGGTTTCATATACCTTTTACCAAACAAATGTTTACAAATAAGTTTGAAGCCAATGAATTATTATACAATATAAAAGTTTTTTTTTATCCTTGTGTATAAAATTCGCCAAATTAGCTTCATAGCTTTTTTACTAACATCATAAAAAATAATGTGATTTAGTTAGCCTTCATTAATCATTCAGCACAATTAGTATATATGCATATATATTTTTTCCCAGCCAAATTCAAAGTGCTGAAATTCCGAAATGTATCTGCTGCGTCGAATCCAGCCTTATACTGTGCAAGTATATATTATTTACACAGCTTATTGCAGACAGTATTTAAAAACAAGAGACAAATCCTACGCTGATAACACAAAGCTCAAAAACTTTCCATGTGGTGGCGCTAGCCAAAACAGAATCCCAATTGGAAACTTTAGACTGAGAAATTTTATACTCGCAATTAGGCAAGCACAAAAAAGCTAAAGTCAGTCTGTCTTTTCTAGATGCGGCAAAGAATAAAATAAATGAAATAAAACAGCAGTGCAAGAAAACAAGTCTCTAAATATTTAAAAACACAACAATTATCTAAGAGATAAAAGCTTAAAGTAAAGTAACGCAAAAAAAAAGATGCACAGGGTCATAGAAAGAGGAAAAGAGCGGGAGTGGGTAGATGTGAAACAGGTAGTTGTTGACTTTTCCACGAAGTTCGTGCATTTTATTGCGGAGGCGTGTGACAAGTCTGGCCCTAAAATTACCGGAAAAAAAAGAAATCACGAAACGTGGCTATTGAATTGTCTTATATCTTGTTTTGCACTTCAGGCTCCCACTAATTAATTTTCATTCATGCATATCGCACTCTCGAGTATTACGCACCACTTTTACACTTTTACCATCCTTCGGCGATACCGCACTCGAAAACAAAAAATACTTTAATTTTGTTGCCACTTAATTCTGATTTATTTGTCAGTTTTTTTTTTTTTTTTTTTTTTGGGTGTTGCTTGTTTTATTTAAATTTATTAATATCATTATTCGCGCTGCCTTAAAAAGTATTTATTTACTTTTTGTGTTCCTTCGCAGTGGTTTTCTTCTTTTTTAAAATTCCCTTACAGCGGGTATTATAATGTTAGCACACAACGTTTAAATCAAAAACTAAGTCTGACCATTTATGCCGGTATTAAAGCCTTTAAAGCCTTTTTGCAGATACTTATGTATGTCGAAATTGGAAAATGTACAGGTATAATCTGTCGCAAATTAAACTCTTGTTTACGTTGATTTTCTGTTATATGTATTTAAGGGTATTTCAATTTCGGCAACCCAAACACAATATAATTTGATTTTATTTAATTTTTTGGTCTGATTTGAAATTTAAATGTTACAACGATTTGTGTCTGCTTTGGGTCTCAGCTTGTTTGCTGCCTGCGCCTCTCCGCTCGTTGTTTGGCTTTCATTTCCGTGTGACCCAATTTGAAATGCAGACTGCGACGACAACAACAACAACAGCAACAAACATGAGTAGATACTTATTTTTGGCGCCTTTAATTGATATTTACGCGCACATGAAATTGTCCACGACAATTTGATTATTCGGTGGGCTGTTTAACCTTTTGCTTTGTGATAGCGAACAAATGTGCTTTTAATTATGGAATTTTAATTAGTGTCGCAATTAAAGTTCCTAAAATCAATTAATTAAGCAACACACTTCTCTGCCTAAATGTACACATATATGAACATATTCCTTTTACGGCATCAGCTTTATTATAATGAAGGCGTTTAATAATTACTACGTTTTCAAGGTGCTTTAAACTCTTGATTTGGCGTCTAATCTCTTTTTTTGTGTGTGTTGCTTTTCTCTTTTTACACTTCACTACATATAATTATAATTCTTTAATTGTTATTTGTTTTATAATGTTAACTTTTTAGGTTTGCGTTGAATTATTATTCAGAAATTTGCGGTTTTTTTTTAAATTACTTTGCTTTCCCACCGTATTGTTGTTGTTGTTCACTTGGCGTAATTAAAATACACTTAACGGTGCTTTGCATTTTGCCTTTTAGGTAAGTGCTGAGAAAATGCCAACGACCTATGAAAACCGAACAGCAACAACAAGCTCATGTGTTGACTTTCTGATACCCTTTAAGCTGAAAAGCAACTACACATTAGAGTGCAAAGTTATAGGTACTTCTGATAAATTTTAACACTTGGTTTTAGAGCTAATATCTAATAATAATCTTTGTTTAGATGGGAATATATGTGTGTATCAGTTGTTATAAAATATGGATTTAAACAAGGTATATAACAATAATAACCATACGATACAAAAGTATTTGTGTGCTGCAAATGCAAATGTATATAGGTAGATAAATAGATAGACAATTGTAGTCATATGAAGATATGGATAGACAGATATAAATATCATGTTTATAAATATGCATGCAGTTAGGTAATAAATAAAATAAACTTATTTCTTCATGCAGTTTTTTTGTTTTTTTTGTTTTGATAGGCTTTTACTTCTATACACCCTTTCGTTTGTAGGGTATACTGAAATCAGCACATAAGCATCGGTAATAAACCTGCAAAAAATAGCAGCAGCAATTTTTAATAGCTTTTCTCACTGTCGTTTATATTGCTGTTGTTGTTGTTGTTTTTGTTGTTTCTTTGTTGTTGTTGTTGTTGTTGCTTGCTTGCCTGCCAGCCTGCCTGTCGGTCTGGCGCTTAACAAACTTTGCAGCATAGGCCTTTTAAATACCTACAGTAAAAACAATTTATGACGTCGAGCACAAAATTTATAACAGCAACAACAAACACAACAGCAATAACAATAACTGCAGGCAAAAGCGGCAAAAAAGAAGTCAAATGGCTGCCATAGTTGGCAATTAAATGCACATGTGTTGCCCCAGTGCCGCCCGCTCTCCCCCATTTGCCGCTCTGTCCAAAAACCGATCAGTGAGACAGTGTATAATATGCTCTAACATATGTATGTACCCAGAGACAGACAGACATACATATGTATGTGCCAAAGTAAATGTGTACGAACAAATATGTACATATAAGACCTCAGCGGAAAACGAGCAAAGGAAAATACCCTAACAGACAGCAACAACAAAACAGCAATAGCAACAACAATAGCCAAGCAGCTGCTGCTCTTCTCAATGAACTTTGCATGCACTTAATTGCTCACGTTGCCAACAAGAGAAACAACAACAACAACAACAACTACAGCAGCTAGTGCTGTCTGACTGCAAATTAAGTTTGATTTAAAGCAGCCAAATACATTGCATAACGCCCGGTTGAAGTCAGACTCAACTTAATTACATAGAAGCCAACAACTTGTATACTAAAGGAATATTTCTTATAATATTCACTATAAGACTTTTTTGTCTTGTTTACCCTGTAACCATAAAGATAACTAAAAAAGGGTACTTAATATATATTATATATATATATATATGTATGTTCATTTTATAGATTATAAAAATTACATTTGTTTATATCGTACGTGAATTTAGCTGATTTATTTTATATAAATTTGGGAAAGTATGCATTTAAAAATATCACCTTCATAAACTCAAGTAAGGAGAAAACTTTTATAATATTTACATAATTTGAGTACAAGGTATCCTCTAGTCAAGCACGAACATCAAAATGATTCTCGCTTTTTATTAAAGTACGAGTAGTTAACGGCTTGTCTTTTGATGCCCTTCACACAATTTCTGTAATTTCTTTAATTGGGTCCGAACGACCTCACGAAGGTAACAAGCTGTTAGCAGCGACTACACTTTATATTTACATATATTTTATGCTACTTCTTACGTACAATGATATATTTTTACGTATCTAAATTTATACGACTGTCTGCACGGCATGATTAGTTTTTGCTAAGATTGAGAGGAGCTCATGACGTGTGAAATTCTTTGTTAAATCCACAACAATAGGAAGCATATTATTCCATTTCTAATGCTCATCAAATGTTGTTACAATTTATAAATTAAACTAAAATTTATGAAGAATAAGATAATATAATTATTTATGATACCGTATTCACATGAAAATATATTTAATTAAGTTATCTAAAAATGTCTAAAAGAAGCTGGCAATTTTAGCGTCAAAAATGTATTTATTCCTTACCTCGGTGAGAATTTGCTAGAAGATATTTTAATCTTAATCACAAAAAGAAATATATTTTTTTATTTATAAAAGAATATTTTTCAATATAACCAACAAGAATGGTGAAAATCAGATTCACGTATTTAATGTAAAGGCAACATTGTTTTTTTTTTCAAGTTTGCAACCGTGGTTCAGCAATATTTTTAATTAAAATTATAATTTTATAACTGAATGGGTTTTTTTATTCAATAAAGCAAACACGCTAAAATTATCGATAAAAATGATAAGTCCCTATTGTAGTGGCTCTTTTCGCAACTATGGAGTTTAATTAATTGCCATTTACCTTAATGCTATTAGATATTCATCTTTTTCGGGCTATTGTTTGATCATTGTTAGTTAGTGCTGCATGCAATTATGTGATTCTACACATGCTTCCATCGGAGCTAGAGACTAAAACGTTGCTTTGAGCCGCAAGTGCATGCGTGAAGAGTATCTCAAAGATGTTCGTGATTCTTTTGCAACTTCTTGCTGGCAGGCACTTGCCAGCTGGCCGTCAGGCCATGAGCAGCCAACTAACTGCAGGTTGTTTTGGTTGTTAGCGGCCACTTGCAACACACCACAACAACGACAACAACAGCAAAAACCAACAACCACAAAAACAGCATTAACAACAACAACAAGATGTAGTTGCCAAAGAAAAGCAGCAACAAAAACGAATCTGAAAAATTGATTAAAGTTCTTGCAACGCACAAACGGCATCAATTACCTGTTGCGGCGTGGCTGAGGTTTTCGGGTCTGGCTACCAAGAGAGAACAACAACAACAACAGCAGCAACGAAAAGAAGCAAGCCCACAACAACAGCAACAAAAAGACAACGAGGCAGGCAAAGTTAAATATGATTACAGCGCTTGGCTTTTAGTTTGAAGCATTTTTCAATATATGCGATAAAAAGAATCGTTGTTGTTGGTCTTGGCTGCTGCTGTTGTTGTTGTTGTTGTTGTTGTTATTGTTGTTGGTAGGTAGCTTCGCCAGGTTGCTGCCGCTGTTGCATGGCATAATAATCAAGCAGAAAATGTTGTGGATTTCGTGAGCTCTTCGTGTTTCAGACTGGGAACTGAAACGGCATATAAGCCAGCCGGTTAAGTTGCGGGATTGGCTCAGCTAAAAGCATTTCTATACCCTTGCAACTCTGGCTATATGCTAAACGTAAGAAGCGTTTTTTACTAGCCTGCCAAAAAAAAAAAAAAAAAAAAAAAACTTTGATTCTAAATATTTTGTATTTTATTTAAACAAGTTTTTTTAATTGCTCAGTTTTTATTGTTTGTTTGGGCCATGTGTATTTACTTAGAGCTTAACACAGCTTTCTACCCATTTTCCACTTATTGGTGTGACTTTTTCAAAAACGATAAGACCAAGAACTGAATTCTTGCCCATATTACCTTGTACCCCATTTCTCTCCTAGACTTGTGAATTTCCCAAAATTATTAGTTGTTTTAAAATACGTTTGAAGACATACAAAAAATATTAAAAATAAAGGCAGTAGTTTCACACAACAGTTTTTTAACCACATTTTCTACACATGTTGGTGGAATTTTCCCGTAAGCTTCGTCTGGATAATTATTTTATCAGAAGTGGAAACCTCTTTGAACTCAGTTCCTACCCAATCTGTCATTCAATCTGTGCGTATACTTCTATAATTATATATATATATTTTTTTTATGTACTGTATATATATTCATGTTCTTGTTATTGCAATTTTACAGTGTAGTATATTAGTCTCTTGGGTATACACACATATATAGAAGTTGCTCCTCTCGCTTTTATTCTCTTTCTCCATTTTTTTTTGTGATTGATGATATTGCATTTTCAACATTTCTTATGTGTGATATTCGTCGTTCGCCGTGTATGCGTGTGTGTTTGTGTGTGTTTGCGTGTGTGTGTGTGTGTGTGTGTGTGTGTGTGTGTGTGTAGTATGTTGGGTGCTGCAAAGAAAGCGCTTAATTGCTTTTGAATGCTTTCGTGAGCTGCATTCGACGCCGCCAGCAAAGGAGACAGACGACGACGACTGAGTTAACCAAGTCGCTTGTTTATGGAAAAAAAAGACGAAAAAAACTGTAAAATCATTAGGTCCAGGTCCAAAATCTAGGTGAGTACAGGCCAAAAAAAAAAGTAAAATCGTTGCGCAGGCGCCGTGGCTTCCGCCATAGTTGTTGCAGTTTTCTTTGTTTTGTGGTGCACAGTTTAGCATGCACTGAGCTTGAAATGTCAGCGAACTGGCTCAACTGCATTTGTTGCTGCACATAAAAAATCAACTAAGAACGTTGCAGTCAAGTGTAACCGACAGCGCAATACTCGTTCACAACCAAAACATGTAAAACATCATTTAAACAAAAAAAAAAAAAAAACAAAAAAAAAAAAATTTCAAAAATTTTTATTTTTTGGTTCAGTTTTGACCAATTTATGGTAGTTTAAAATATGGGAGCTATGGTTCCGAAAGCTTTACATGTCCAAATTTTTCTCAATTTTAATCTGTCAATAAAAATCTTGTCACTTTATCTGACTATAAACTCTATCCCATTATTGACGCATTGTTTATATTTATAAATACATTTTTATAATTTTTTATAAATATAGAAAATATTTGTCGGGGTTAAATATATCCTCTATTTCAATTATTGTGCTGTCTTTATTACTGTACTAAAAAATGCATATCTAAACCAACAAAGAACAAATATAGCTATATTGTCTATTGTTCGGTATGCCCAGTTTTTCAATATGAGTGCTATAAATGGGAGATTTTAAAAAATACGTTGCTAGCTTAAAGACACTTTAAATATTAAATGCAATAGCTATTGCAAACAATTAGAAACTGAAATATTACGATGTTTTCTTTTTGGTTAAAAAGAAAACAATAATTTAAAAAGGACTTGTAACTTATTTGTAATCGAAAGTAAACCAAACAGGCTTTAAGCTATAACAAATGTTGAAAGTAAATTTATACATGTTGCCTTTAAAGTGTATACAAATGGAGTTGCATTTTCTTTATTGTGTATGTCTGCTGTAGTCCTTTTTTGTTTTGCTTAACTTTTTGCAGTAGAAAACAAAGCAATCTCCCTTCACAGTTCGCAACTGCAACATTTGAGTACTTAGCTGCTGCAACATTGCAGGTTGCTATTGAATGCTGCAGGCTGCAAACATTTTCTGCTGCATCATTAATGGCCAGTCTTCACAATAGGCCGAGGTTTTTTTTTTTTTTTTTTTTTGGCTGTTGCTCGTTTTCCGAGCTTCCTTTAGAGCAACAACTTCGTTTGCAACGCTGATCAAATAGCAACAACAACAACAACAACAGGCTGCCGACAATGTTTATTGGTAGTTGTTATTGTCCGTCTGTTTGTCTGGTTGTCTGGGCTGCAACATTTTTTTCCATTCCAAGAATTTAATCAAGGTGCATCTCCAAAGAAAAGGCCGCAAGCGGACAACAGCGCTGCCCAAATAGTTAAAGGGCAAACTAAATAAACATTGACAAATGTGAAGACAACTACCAAGGCAAGTATGTGTCTGCTAGTCGTGAGTGCTTGGCCAGAATATACCCTGTACTTATATATATGTATGTGTGTGATGTATAATGTCACATATAAAATCACATGACATTATGAATTTTATTTAATAACTTGTCCATTAATTTGCCAATAGTTATAATGTAGGTATACCAGAAATCATTGGTCATATATTTTTCGAGAAATAAATAACAAGTGTGTAACAATTAAATATACTTAATCTTCATGTTTCCAAATTATTACAAAAAAATGTTAAACTACATATCTAGTGCTCATAGAGTCTGAGATCGATGAGCTCACGCAGATGGATGGACGGACAAAACATTATCGTGATATGATAACAGCTTTATTATACACGATTAACTCATATTCAGTGAGTACAGAGGGTATAACAAGAAGAAGACCAACAACAACATGAGCAGCTCGCCTATAATGACGTGCCGATAATGAAAGAGGAAGATGTTGTTGTTGTTGTCGTGAAATCATTTTGTAGATGCGCGTGAGCGATAAAATTTCAACACCCCTTTTTGGAAAGATTTCGCCTGCGAGCTGCTAGCTGCGAGTAGCAACAAAGTGCGCAAACTACACGAAAAGTAAAGTTGAGCAAGGTAAAGTAAAGAACGTGTTTCTGAGACCAGCAAATGTTGTACGTAAATGTTGTTAGTAAGCAAGCCAGCAAGCATTGTACTCATCGCTGGAAATTTGTATCTTGCGGTGGTTTCATTATGACATTCTGGAAGCGCAGTTTTTGGGCAGGACTGGGTTAGGAGTTGTTGCCACGTTAGTTGGCTTGGCCAGAGCCCACCTGCACAGAGTTTGCCAGAAATTTCACACGCTCGAGATACGTTCGCAGTTGTTGTTCCTTTTGTTTATTGTTTGGCTCTGTTTCGTTTCGTTTCGTTTTGTTTTGTTCTGTTCGTGCTGTGCTTTGTTTTCGGCAACAGCTGGCCGGTGTTAGGAAAAATCTGTTTTCCTTTTCTCTCTTTCGCTTCTCGGGCTTTGTATCTAATCAATTTGCTGCCACAATAGAGAGATGATGCAGAAGACGGAACCGCCTGCAACGACAGCTGGCTGTGACTTTATTGTTTTGTATCTGCCAGATACTTTGCTGAGCCAGCCAGTCAGTCAGCCGCTGCTCGAGGCGTCCAACAATTAAATACAAATTAAAGCAGCGCCTTCAAAATGTATTTGCTAGATACGAGCACATAACCCATGCCCGCACCTACATATATGTATGTGTGTGTGTGTGTTTGTATATATGTATATATCTGGCCAGTTTCTTTGAAAGAGCGCCAAAGTTTAACTAATGAGCGCCATGTAGATAAGTACATTTGTACGTGTTTGCAGCTGCGCAGTGATTGTGGCTTTGTTCAGATTCATAATACCCTGTAAACAGTGCAGTGGGTTGGTATGAAATCGCAGCTAATTTGTCGTATTCGATTTTAGTTTATTTTTAATCATTGACAACTTTATTTGCTGCTACAGAAATGTATGAATGCCAATATGAATCCTGTTTTATTTACAACCAAAATTTAGGATCTTAATTTTTTGTGTATATTTAAAAATAGCCATTTTTTCTTAAAAATTCTATAATTCTTGGATAAAAAAATATTGAATACATCTAGCTAGCTTTTTATAAATAAACAAATATTTAAATTGACCTCAGATTGGGGGTTTTTTTTTGAGTGTAAAGGAAATCTTCTAGTTAGGCACTCCAAATTGTGTGGCTTTTGTTTGCCTACCTGCGACCTGCGACCTGAGCATCTGTATCTGCAAGCTGCGCGCTTTATTGTTGTCTGGCAGGATCGTTTTAGAAACCGGTTTTCAGCATTACAAAGGCTTCATTAAATTATTTCTTCTTCAGCATCTTTTTGTTGTGCTGTGCTGTTTGTTATTTTTGTTTTTTTGTTGTATGTTTGGCAGCGATTTTTGGGCGTCTGGTTTGATTTGTTAAATTTTACACCTGCTGCCGAAACACAGATACAGTTGTATCTGCATATTGATGAGTTTATCGTTAACATCAACAGCATTTGTATGCATGGCCAAATTACGCAATGCATCCTATTTGCCGCATTCGCAACTTAATTGCATGTTGAAAGCGGCAAATAATTAAGCTCATTTATACATTGAATATTTGGCTACGATATGATATGCACGTTTAAGCATGAGTTCATGCACTTGCCAAATAAATGTAATAAATGTTTTATTCGCATTAATTAAATTATTGAACAATTTTGGAGGTCTCCTAAATTTAATAAGTTGTTTTTGTTGTTCTTAATTATGTAACTATTAAAATATTGAATTTCATTAATTTTAGAATGCATAATTTATATTTGATATGATGTGCCGAAATTACAGAAGCTGTTGCAGAAGCATTTGCGGTAAATCAAAATGAATAAATACCCTGGAAGAGATATTGTACATATAAAATATGTGTCAGGTTAACTTGACTTTTTAGACCAATAGGATCGAAACTAAAGTTTGAGTTGAATGTATCTATATATGTATTAAATGCACTCACAGCTGTTTTACAAAACGTGCCACAAATTTTGTGATTAAATACGAATGCGTAAAAAACGCTGAATAGTTTAACCGTTTCGTTTGGTACCTGGCCCCAAAAATGTTGAATCGGTTATATCTGTTTAAGGCTTGATAAATAACCGTCATTTGCATTTGTTTGTCTTTCTGTCAGTCCGTTGCACATAATTTCATTCCATGTTGGACGCATATTTTCGTGTACATAAACTCTTTGCCGTAGGCTGATGTATGCTGCAACCCCACCCCTTTTCACACCGCCTCTTACGCCATGGTATCGCTTTGTAGTCGTTTGTAAGTCCACTCGACGGTCCGCTTGTCCGAGTGTCCGACTGGTCGGCATACTTTCTTGGTCTTTCACTGTGCTGCCGTTTTAGCTGGAGTTTGGGCTCATGTCGTTTTTTAATGCAGCTGCCGAAACTTTCGTTGCCTTGTTGCAAATTGTTTGTCAGTCGTCGTCAGTTGCTGTAATGGGAGGCCTGCAGCATTTTTTATGTGGCAGACGTGACAGGAAGTCGCCAGCAGCACCGCACACAACCGCAACAACAACAATTTCAACAACAGCATCAACCAGACACAAAAGCCAAATGCAATGAAGTAACTGCAAAGCCGGAGCTCTCCCTCCATCGTATATTACATGAGCCCACAAACACCCAGATCCACTCTTGTGAATCTCTCAAGAATTGCCACAGACATTGTTCATCTGAGTCTAGAAATTCGAGTAAAGTCATGTAAATCTAATTGAATGAACCAAATGTTTTTGCATTCAACTAATATATAGCCAAGCTTAATTTTTGTATTTATCAATTTGTGTTTTTAATTATTATGTAGCTGAAAGAAGTACAATAAAAACAAATTGTATTTGTTTATCCATACAATTAAACGCATAGTATCTTGTTTGTGGTAAAATCAATGTATATATTTGTATAACTCTAATGGAATTTTTTGGTTTGAATATTTTTTCAAAAATTCAGCAAAAAAAAAGTACAAATATTTTTTCTAATAACATTTTTATTTATAATTTTCCAATTGTAGTTTAGATGCAAAAAATATGATTTGCAGGCATTTGCATTTTTTTAATGTATTAAATTAAAAAACCATAATCCAAACACTTAAAATATTATCCGGATATCCCAAAAACAATTATTCATTCAACTTTATGTACAATTAAAATATATTGCCTCTCACTCTCTCTCTCTCTCTCTGACTGCCTTTTAGCCAATTGTCGCTGCTACAGATTCGCTGTGAAAATCGATTTGCATTCGCATGCAACGCCCATATGACCATATAGCTAATGTAATTACGCTCACTCTCTCAAAAGTGCGGTGGCGATAGTCGACTTCTGTTTTCTTTAGTTTTCGTATTTACACCAGACGCCTTCTTGTTGTCGCATCCTTTGCCACAACTTTGACATCTTTTGTCTCATTAACATTTTGCGCCACACAATCAGCTGGCGCGACAGTTGCAACATGACGCACACATTGTGCACAGTGGACACACTGTTAGCATGGGGCAGTGCGAGTGCCACTGCTGTGGACAAAGTGAACTTTGCTATTATGCCAGGACGACGCGTCAACGGCGCTTCCTGCTGGCAGCATCCTCGCCGCCCTGACCCATTGCCTTTGTCATGGCCAGTGGCAGTTTTTTTTTGCTGCCTTGTTTTCAACTTAATTTTGTTGCGTTGCCAGCTTTTCGCTCGTTGTTGCGACGACCGCGTCAATTCTTGACGCAAATTACAAACTGTTGCATTCTGTGCATCCCCTTCATTCCTTTTTGTCGCTATCTGACATTTTGGTCGAACACAGCATGCGCCTCGCCTCAATCACTGAATGCTTTTCCTCGTTGCCGCAATTTAACCATACCCTGTACCCGTCAAAATGGTTAACAAGACGCTTTTATTAACTTCTGTGTATGAATTCAATAGCCAGAATGGGGCCATGTATGTGTATATGTATGTACATATATGGGCAGACACACGATATACTTTTGTAATATTTTGTCAGTCTATAACTGACGTCTAAATATAATTTTTTTTATAAAAAATTTTTGTGTGACCATAAAAACTTAAAGTGATCGATAACTATGAAATGAAGTTATTCAATAAATTTTTTTCCTTTTTCTAGCTGGTATTGAATGTGATTTCCTAAAAGAAATGATTTTTTTTCCTAAGCTGTACAAAGTGA
The DNA here is from genome assembly GCA_035041545.1 of Drosophila colorata. Lineage (NCBI taxonomy): Eukaryota > Metazoa > Arthropoda > Insecta > Diptera > Drosophilidae > Drosophila > Drosophila colorata. The sequence goes on along the minus strand of JAWNLD010000490.1, from coordinate 17,672,392 downwards.
GTTTTTTATTCAATCAAGTCAAATTGAAATACAAGCTCCCATTATTACTTAGAAGGGTGCATTCTTCAGAATTTTCCCAAATTTATTTTTATAAATCTTTTAAAAAAATAATTTATAAACGGTTGGTTCCAAAAAAAAAATGTTTAATTGTGTTGAGTAAAATAGTTTTTGACTTATTGTTCACACTTGTGGGCCAAATTTTTTGCGTTTTAAATATGCCAGCCTGTACACAGGGTATTTCTAAGTCAAGCACTCGGAACTTGAGCTCGTTGGTTAATTTTTTGTTTTAATATTTGTCCTGCTTTGCCTTTTGTTTTGTTTTCATGGTTCTGGTTGTGGTTGGCGTTTTTGTCCGACAGGCAGCACATACGAGAGAATCTCGTTTGGTCGCTCCATGCAACGGTTGGAGGCGTGGTGGGCGTTGAGGGCGTTTGTCTGTCCGGCGCTTGCTGCAATATTAAAAATGATATGAATCAACAGCCCGCCAGATACACAGACAGCTAGTAAAAGAGTTGCTGGACCATGGCACCACAAAGAGGCTAAGAGCGAGCTGAAAGGATGGTTCATGCGTGTTTTTTTATTTATTTTTTTTTCCATGGTTGCGAATCTCTTAAAGCTCATAGCTTTAAGCAACCAAGCGTCACCAGATCAGATTGTTGATCGATTTATATCTCTATGATCTGGCCAATTCGTATGCAGTTATGCTCCTTAATGGCTACGATCAATTTATTTGGATGAGGCATAATTAATTTACTTTACTCGCAAGGGCCAAAGGCAGTTGTAGTAAATGTTCCTATGATCACCTTGACACATGTTGTATATTTATTATAATAGCCTATAGGCAAGACATAAGTAATGATATGTCGCCAAGCGCGTCAAGTACGCTGATGACATGGCATTGGAGACGTCATGATTGAGCGTGTTTTCAGGGATATGATTTCCATGTGAAAATATTATGTTTTCCCTGTTTTTCTTGATTTCACATTCTCATCAGTTTAGTTATTCTATTTTTGTCATTTATTAACGCTACAAAATACCGCAAATTGAGTCTTATTTTGTTTGGCTCGAAAACTCGTGCTATTTATTTGTTGTTGTTTTTGTTGTTGTTGACTGCGGTTATCTTACTAATGCAAAAAGAAAAACGTAATTGAAAAACAAAACGAAGGAAAGTTTATGCGAATTGACCGTTTTGTAAATCGTCGTCGACCCGTTGAACGTGAAATGTTTCCGCCTGTCATTGTTGCTGCTAACTAACTAGTTGCCGTTCTTGCTGATGCATATCCTATTACAGTTTCCGTTGCGGTTCGCCAGCAGTCGCAGTCAGAGGAGCAGCTCAAAAGAATCCAAAGATGATGCAGCAGCTGGCTGCAACTTTTGCCGCTGCCGGTTCTCTGATTTCCCTCGTACCGCCCCCCGCCGCTAGCAGCATGAGTCAAGTTAGCCGAGATTTATTTAGGACTACTTATTTGTGGGTGTTTCTTTTTGTTTCAGTTGGTGTGGGGTCTTATTGGCTTATTATTGAAGTCTGCTAGGCAAATTTATTTTAATCTAATAGCTATTCAAAAATTTGGTTTATCTTTGAATTTGCCGCCGCATTTAAGCAGCGCTGTCGAGACATTGCTTACTGTTTTGCTCTATATTAAAAATAATAATTAATATTAAAATTACGAAGAACGCACAAATTTACTAATGCAAATATATATAAATATATTCCAGAATATTATTACTTTATGTTCGAGATCAGTAGATTTCAGATAAATATTGTAGAATCTCAGCTCTAAAAAACAATTATTTATTTTATTTTATTATTATTTTATTTCAAATATATATATTTGTGCTTTATATATATTAATATATTAATATATATTTCTGATATGTGTTGATTTTGGTGAGTGCATTACAGCCTCTACTTGCATAAATTCGCCCACTTCCTGCTTTAATATCCCTTTTCCATTTTCTGTCTTGCAGCAGGAGGCCAAACTGAAACTGAAACTGAAAACTGAAGCGGCGGGAACTGCAACTGCAACTGTGTGGAGAAGCTTTGCCAACTGTCATTGTCTTTGGCATTGGGCAACATTTTAATTGAAAAACTTTTTGGTCTAAAGCAAACGTCACACAAATATGACTGTCAAATTGGCCAAACTCTTTGGCAGCAGCAGCAGCAACAGCGGCAGTAGCAGCGCCAGCAACAGCGCCAACAATGCGCCCACCAGTGTTGCCGCCAACAGCCACGCCCGTAATTTACAACAAAAGGCGCCACCTTTGCCGCCCCCAAATTTCAATATGAAATTCAACAAATACTATGATTCTCACAATCACAATCACAATCAGCCGGCTATTTATGGCCATGCATACGAGTGCAGCCCAGTGGAGATGGACCTGGAGGGTGATTATGATGACAACATGTCCTTGAATTCGGCCTGCATGCAGCGCAATCATCCCTACAACAACTCACAGCGTCCGCTGCTCGGCGAACGTCGTCCCCAGCTGCTGTTGACCATGGCCGGTGGCAAAAAGAAGCCGCCAGCCGCGCCGATGGCCGGCGTATCGCTGCCAGCGCCACCGTTGCCACCGCAGCGCAGTGTTAACGTGGCCAATGGCAGTAATACCGTCCCCGGCACCGGCACCGCCGGCGTTTACGTCTCGCCCTATATGCAGCAGCAGAAGCGGGACAGCGTCAAGGGACTGCACGGCTTTAACGACTTCGATGCGCTCTCGCAGCAATACAATCAGCATCTGCAGAGCCCGCACATTGGCTATCCGTACGGTAGTCCGCCGTCGCCGACGGCGCAGTCCAGTGACTTTTGCTTTGATAGGCAGCAGGAGGAATTCTTTAAAGCCATCTCGGCCACCAGCTTGACGGCCACAACGAAATCGAATTGCAGCTCCAACTCGGCGGCGAACGGATCACCGCCGCGTTACGGCAATGTCGGCTGCACGGGTGCTGGATTTGATCTGGATGCGATGCACACACAACCGCACACACAGTTGCTGTCACAGAGCTCACGTTTCGAGGATGATTTCTGCACGCGTCGCAATGTGGATTTTGTGGCTGCCACAGCAACTGCAACTGCCACTGCAACAGCAACTGCAACGGCAGGTGGCACAGGTCCCTTCATCTTTGGCATCTCACACGAGCAACAGCAAACGGATTATGGTCGTCGCCGTTACAGCATCGACAGCGCGAATAGCAACAGTAACAGTAACAGCAACAGCAACAAAACCAACAACAGCAACAACAGCAACAACAACAATCTCAATCAGCCTGTGATAAATGCCACGCCCGTTAAGGAGCACAATGCACTGGTAAGTAGTCATCAGGTCGCTCTTTGTTTCCTTCTGCCCCAACCAAATTGGCCCAAACTCGCTGCCTTTCTAGGGTAATTAGCGTTTTGCCCGTCTCCGCCACGTTGCCAAGCAGCCAAGTAGCCAAGGGGCCCAAGCTGCAGGGGTTGACTGGCACAGAAGTTGGCCAAAAACGACGCCATTGCAGATAAAATTAATTAGTGCGTTCCATGCAATTATTTCATTAAAGTTTTCATTTTTAATGAGGCAACAACCACGGCAAAAGTTTAGCTACCAACTGCTATCTAATTAACATCTTAATTTCTATAACGCATGTACTTACACGAACTTGCGGCAAAAGACAAAATAATTTAACTAATCGATACAATAGACTTTCGCACAATTTTCCAATTTAATAAATAATGCAATCACATTTGCACCACAACTTAAACGTTGTGTTATCGATAAATCCCATAACCGATAGTTTGGAATATGGTTTTTCGTTCTCACATAAAATTGGAGAATTGTATATTATTGTTCTGACTTAAAATTTAGCTAAATAATTTATAATATATCGATTCGATAAATTTTATAATTATTCTATTGGCTTTCCTTAATGCAAGCTGGAAAAAGATGATCAACAGGTTGTTTTGAAACTTCTTTGAAACTTATCAAAAACCTATTTTTGAAAGTATGGAGATATTAATATATTTAAATAAAATCGATTTTTTTATATTCTATGAATCATGTTGTGTGAGAAACTGCAACTAGAACTATTATGAGAATTTTAGACTCAATTTTATTTTTAAGTTCAATGAAGGTTGATTTTGAAGCAATTAAATTTGCAAAGACTCTATGCTGTCCATTGCTGGTGGTTCTTAAAATGTGACCGTTAAGCGCCCCATTACAAATGGTCACAGCGCAACAACAAATTGCAGAGTGTGGCAGCTGTGGAGCCTTGAGAATTTCACAGCATGCAAAGCACTTGCACAATTGTGAGAGGTGGCAACTAGTATTTGAGCGCAATTGATTGTTGTTCTTGTTACTGGTGAAGGCCAGGTCTTAAGAAATTTCGTTTGTTGCTGGCGATGGTGCTCAACTTGTCCATTGCACGACTGTCTATTCTAATAATGGCCAAGGCAGCTCACCTACGGCTGCCAGGCTGCCAGCGGGCAGACAGGCAAACAAACAACTGATGGGCTACTACTACCAGAATTGAAAGAATGAATAAGAAAGGGAATATAGTAATGGAAATGCGAATGGCAATAGCAATGGCAATGGCAATGTTGATAGGAATGGGAATGGGAATGGGAACGAACGAAGCAACCCCACACAAAGCTATGTCAGTGTCTGTACAACTCGAACTTTTGGAGCCTTTCATGGCTGCTGCAGAACTTCAAAGCCCACGACGGCGGCGATGACGACTTGACTGCAGCAGCAGCAGCAACAACAGCAGCGGCAACTTTTTGCAGCAGCAGCTGCACGCCTCTCGTTTGCCTCTCCGCTCACCATTAATGCCAAGCAAATTAAAATGTTGCGCAAATAAAATGTAAGAAATTTTCACGTTTTCTTCTTTGGTGAAAGGCAACAAAAAACAAAAAATAAAGAAAAAATAAACCGTAGAAAACTGTTAAGGGAAATGGCGAGTAAAACTGGATTGCGAAATGCGAACAGCACCAGAGCTACTGAGCACTGAGCGAAATTAAAAAACATTTCGTAAATTAATAATGAAATGAATGCGTGGAGCGAGCAAAACAGCCAACAGGCAACTGTCAACCTGAAGTGGCTAGAATAAAATAGAAAAAAAATCGAACAGATTATGGGGCAACTTAACTGCGCTGTTGACTTAATCCTTTCGGGTATCAGGCAAATATGCATCCGGGAGGCAGACGAGGTTATCTATATGCCTTAAAAGCCGCAACGAAGAACCACATCCCAAATGCGTCAACAGTCACAAATATAGAAAACTATTATTAAAAAGTTTTTCCAGTCTGTTTTTACAATGCCATTTATAAATTAATGTCTATTCAAATCGAATGCACCTAAAAGAAAATGAAGACACTTAAATCACATTTACTGGCTACATTCAAAATCGAAATTGAAGTAGTTAAAACAAAATGCTTAAATGAATTGTATATTATTTACTTAAAAACGACTTTTATATGTTGGCAATTCTCATTTCCCTATACCATTCTATGCGATTTTCAGGAATTCATGGAAGGCAAACATATTTATTATTTTAAAAATGTTATCATAAGCTTCTTACTTAGTCTGACTTTCTGTTTTACATCCTAATATGTAGGTTTTAATTAAAAATATATGTAATTATATGTAATTATTTGGATTAAGATACAGGATATCTTTTGTTTGAGCATTCTCTGCAAAAACAATCTTAATTGATTTTCTTGTAAAGTTTTTCAATTGTAAAACTTGACAAAAAAACATGTATGAACATTGCTGGGCACATAATTGATTTCCAACATTTACATTTCACTTTGCCATTAAATAAATAAACTGCCATGTAATGTCTATGGTAATGGGGGGTATATAAAACTGTGGTTGTAGCAAAATGAAATTTGTAATTACCGCTAAGTTGCCTAATTGACAGTCTGCTTACATAGATGATTTTATCAGGTAGATAATCGAAAGTGAAATCAAGAAATAAAAAGAAATTTAATCCGCTTCTGTATTGCGATGTATATGTCGGTATTTTGAAATTGCTATAAACAAATTATAAAATTAACATTCAACATCAACATTCGTGTCCTTCTGAGTAATTCCTGATCGGGACTACATTGCATCAACTGAATCGCTGATGTCCTCCCAGTTTTCAATTGTGATTCCCAATCGGGTCATCTTATTGCAGCGCTTTGATTTGTAATAAACAAGACAATAAATCGAGACTATAAATATACTGCAACCTGCTCACGAATGCATTGTGTTTATGGTGTTTATATTGTGCACAAGGTTGCGGTTTATATAGCGTTCACAACAACAACAACAACAATAGTAATACAAGCTAGAATAACGAGATCAACTCGCCATTCGGCGCCACAGCTAATCAAATAAATGAGCATCAAATCGCATCAAATCAATTGCAAGAACATCTTTTATTACACGACATTGCAAGCTCATTGCAATGATCATTGCAACTACAATAATAATAGTCTATATAAGACAAGTTAAGTTATAGCTAAATATATATATTATAGTTTAATACTCTTCACACATTATGCCTGACATAGAACATATTTTTGACCCAATGGTTAATTTAAATATTTTTTTTAAAATTACTTTTTTCGATTGCTTTCTGCTTTACCATTTTTGATGCTGATTAAGAAAATGTACCTTATGCTGCTGTCTTTATTAAAATGGTATATTTAGTCATCCACAAGCTGCAGTTTACAATTTAAATTTGCAATTTTAAATTGATCAAACTCAGCTGAGGAGAATTTTAGAGAATTTACATTTTATATAGAGTCCAAAATAAATGAATTTAAATTCGTTAATATTTTGTTGCATGAGCCTGTCGCCTGTAGGTCAAATTCAGAACAATATTTGCAATTAGTATAAATTGTTTGATAACTTTTAGTTAATGCTAGGAAATTATGCTACTTTAGATTGATTTTTCCACCGAACAACAAAAACCAAAAAAACAAAAACACGAATAATTTGTTGCAGCTGCGAATGTTGTCTTTTTGAAAAGTTGGGTAATTGAAATCAATGCGATTGTATGAGCGCCCGTTGTTGTTGTTGTTTATGTCTGCTATTGCCACATAGTTAAGTTGTCGGGCCGCGTCGCTCTGTCTGGCAACGGAGCCAGTGCCAGACACAAAGACAGAAACCAAGTTGCAAGTCGCAGTCTGCGTCAGGTCCAGCCTCAAAGCCAAAGAGCAGCGATGCGATGCAGCTTGACCAGCTGTAAGCGAGTCAGGGCTGTTGTAGAGCAGAGGATGGTGGAGGCTGAAGGAGGTGCTGTAAGCCAAGTGACCATGAGGCTTCGCTTTGGCAATGCTGTTCCGACTCTGTCGGACTCTGTTGGACACTGTTGGACTCTCGAACTGCTGCTAAGCTCCACTTTATGCTGCAGTTGTTAATAAAATTTACGTCGCTCGCCTGCAGACCGGCTATTCGCACCGCATTCCCGCACCTGGATCCCCACCGATCCCCTACTTATTTGATTAAAAAGTTTTTCGGGCAGTCCGCACATTTACCGAAACCGTCCCCCGCACTGATTTTAGTTTTTAAAGTCGATAAGCACTCAAAGTCAGACGAGTTGTTGAGACGACGACAATGCCTTAAAAGTGCCAGCCGACCAATATTTTCTGAAGCCAAAGTAGACAGCTGGCAGTTGGCCATGTTGAGTATCCGGCAGGCCAGTTAACTGCTGCATGGAGGTGTCATCGTTGTCAAAGTTGTCGCCGCTGTCAAACTTTTTGTTTGCTATTAGTTATGAGCGATGCTGCTCAGTTTCAGTTGGCAACCTGAAGCCGAAATCCTTGCGAAGGTCAACGCTTGCAATTAATTGGCAGAAATTGTACAAATTAAATATTAAAGTAGTCACATTGTGCGAAAGCACAGAATGAACGGCGACTTAATGTTAGTTTAATTAACTTTTTGGCTGGCAAAAATGCAGTTGTACATTTCCCAGCACGTTGGCTGCAAGTGTCGCACAGTGGTACTAACAGGTGATATAAGTGCTCAAATTGTATGCCAGCTATTTTTGAGTAATTGTGTGTTTTTCTTTAAATTTTATTAATAGTTGTAGGGCAAGGCTGTTTTATTTAAATATGGATTTTTTGCTAATTCGATGAAATACGTATTATATCATTTTTTAGGTATTACTTTTGAAAAAAGGTTCGAATACGAAAGTTAAAATTTTGCCAAACCAAAATACGTCTTGAGCAAAAAGTAGAAATGCATACAATTGAAATTTTAACCATTTTTCACTCTTGTGGGTGAAATTTTCTTTGTTGCAAGACTTCATATTCCAAGTTTATTGAATATTTAAAAACTGTATGGTCATACAATTTTTATTGGAAACGACATTTTTTTTTTCTTATATATGCGTGTGCATATAGGTTTAATGCGACAAACTTAGAATGTCCACAGTTGATTTGGGAGCTTCGTAGTTGACTTCATCATCAACGGCACCGTTACGCTCACCGCAAGTAGCTTGGTGCGGTTTACTGTGGTGTTAAGTGCGAAATTGGGGTCGTCGTCATCGTCATAGTCAAGAGCAGTCGAAGCCAAAAGCCGCCGCATGAACACAAGGATGCTGGATGCTGGCTGCCGAGTGCCGAATGCTAGATGTTGGATGTTGGATGCTGTGTATGGTGGATGAGTTTGAAGGACGCCGCTGGCGGTGTGGCTAGGTGGTTGGGCACAATCCACAACAAGGCTTAATGGCAGTGGTGCCTGCCGCTATTGCATGTGTAATTTCCTGAATTTTTAATTATGACACATGGCTCTACAGAGCTGGAGATCAGACAGTGACAGCAACTGCTGCATAGACAAAGACAGCCGCATGTTGTACTGTCAGTCAGTAATCAGTGAATACTTAATCCGCCATGTTGCAATGTTGATTTGCCCGTTGCAGTTGGCATAAACGAAAGCCGCTTAAAGGCTCACAGTAAATCAATTTGACTGAAATAGAAGCATATTTAGATTGCAAAAGTGCTGTCAGTTACACGCGGCGACTGGCAACCGAGGTGACTTTGAAAGATAATATTACGGAATCCGCATAACAACTGTAAATTAACTCTTTTTTTATCCATTTTATCACATTTCCATTTTCATTTGCATTTCATTTTTCGTAATTAACACATTTTCCACACTGACTCAGTAGCCAAAAAAATATTGTTTCAAATGTTATTGCTTGTTCAGAGTCTTATCATTAGTTATTTGTGCCTCTTATCTACGGCTTAGCAATGTCTGTGTGTGTGAGTGTGTATGATTTGCCATCAAATTTAGCTGCTGCTCGTATTTCATGTGGCACTTCAAAAGCCACAGTTGCATGCGAGTATTGCCACATACGCACGACACACACACATATGTAAAAGTATGTGTATACTGGTAGGCTGGTGAATAGTTTTATAAAGTTTTAAAAAGCTCTGCATATATATGTAAGGTGCAAAAGCACATATAATCAATTACATATAATTAAAAAATATATAATATTATATATATTATTTTCAAGTTTCGATTTTCAGTATTTTCGATTAATTTAGATTTCGAACTCTTGTTTTTTGTTGAGATCTCGTAGATTACGAGAGCTTAAGATCTTGACCTGTCTATTAAAAATAAAATTGTTGTTTACTTTATAGCTGCTTCCCAGCTTAAAGAAAATTGCAAGAAAATCAGTTATAGCCTCATTTAGCCTTTGTATATTTGCGGCAGTTATTTATAATTTTATTTTGCATGAAACGTTGCTTTCAAATGCACCTCTTCAAATTCAATTCACCTTACACATGGGTTTATTTTAACAACTCGTGAACAAACTAGAATCTTGATTTTATTTTTGCTTTCAGACTTTTACTTTGCTTTAAATCAAACTAAAAATCTGCTATGGGTATCTTGCTGTTTTATGATTTGTAGCTCTTCTTGTTGTATTTCGTGTTTATAACTTATACGCACTGTTGCATGCCACATTCAAATATATACATATATTTATCGCCTTGTTGCAAACCACGCACCCCCGACCCGACACTTGTAATAATATTTTTATTTCACTTACGTTTTTCACAGAGTTTCGCACCACAGTTGCCGACATCTTCGCCGCCAACACCATCCATGCTCTAGTTTTGCATATGCTAGCTATTTCTGTTTGCATTTGAATTTTTATTGCGCTTTCTGCGGTTGTTGCTGTTTGGTTGGCAGGCGCATTTTTTGTTTTTGTTACTCGCGCAAAAGTATGCAATAGAAAAAAATAACTAGAAAATTATGACGCTCGACGAGGCAAATACCCTGTGTTGGTACTATATTAAATAAAACAAAAAATACGTAAACAATATATACAAATAAAAACAATTTGTTTGGTTTAGCTGGCTCGAGTTCAGGCGTCTTCATCTAATTAGATCAATAATGTTTTAATTTTTTAGCCAATATATTTCGACTACACTCCGGTAGTCTTCTTCAGGGCTCAAATTACTTACACGTCCGCTCTGTACTACGTGGACGTTAAGAACTAATAAAAAATAGAAAGGTCGCCAACAACAAACAAACAAATAAAACAATATGTATTTATACGCATTAATTTAAATAGACTAAAGTTCGGGCGTAGTCAAAATTCAGCTACTATATTGGCAACAAAATACTAGCATACCAATTTGCCTTATTAATTTGTTTTTCATTTAAAAATTTATTATTAGCATGTAGCTACTTTGGCTCGGCTTTCATTTTTTTAAACACATTACATATTATGTACAATGTACTTTCTATATAGCCTACAAAACAAACAACAAATCAAGCGAATCAAGGGGAATTAGCTGTTTTGCCTTTGTGTATTCCATTTCACTTTTTAAAGTGTTATTAATTGAATGGTAATGAACATTAGTTTAAATTAATAATTAATAACAAAAACACAATGGAAAAACCATTTATAATTTCTCGGTATTAATTATTTAATTCATCATAAATATATTTATTTAATTTTGGTTAGTATAGAATTTTAACTACAAACTGATTAATTCGTGATCACTTATTGGCTATGCTAATGATCAGTTTATGAGTCTTATGCATTCGAGATAGTGCTGTTTTAAATTTATTTTTCTCTTGACTTGGTTTCAAACATTTGTTTGAATAAAACCGAATTTCTTATTGTGAACTTTATGGCATTGATTTAATTCTAAGTTGAAAAGAAAGATGCCAAAACTAGAATTAAAATCATTCCAGTAACAATTCGTGTTTGCTTTAAACTAACTTTAAGAAAAGGTTTAAACTTCATCATATGTAAATGTTGTAAAATTATTATAATAGGTATTTATTTCATTGTTCAAATAATTAAATTTGCAAGAATGTGATTCTGTCACGTGCATAGTTTATATATAAATATGCTCATATACATATATGCATTTTTTATGTATGTATTTTTATTCCAATTATATTGACCGTTTTAACCCATGTGTCTCCAGTTGCGTCTGACATGGTCCGATTCATTTAATTGCCTTGTTTTTTATTTTATTTTTTATATTGTTTTTGTTGCAGTCTGACGTTGAGTTGGAGGTTCCATAACAAATTTTGTTCAATTAATGCGAACGCTCTGACGCCTTTATAGCAAACATATGTAAAAATACGTATGAATATTAGGGTGGTTCATTTTTTATATTTCTTTTCCACCAAACACTGTAAAAAAGTGAAACGTTATCTTTGTTTTTCCAGAAGTTTTTTAAAAAGCATAAGATAAAACATGAAAAATATCTACCTTGATATTACACACTTTTAATTAAAAAACAATCGTTTTTTTTTGTGAAAAGTTATTTTTCGGAATTTACCGAAAATAACATTATTGGTATACCATTTGCCCAGGTTTTTAACCAAAGAATTTGAGCCACCCTAATGCACATATTTACAAACATGTTGCTGTGGTCCTTGTTGTTTGCACATAGTTACTTTGTTGGCCGTTCGCTGATCAGCGGCTTTGCAAGAGCCCAATCAGCTGATAGCTGCAAAAAAGAAAAAACAACAGAAAAAAAAATGACAACATGACAACATCCACAACACGAACAACAACAACAACAATGAGAAACAGCTTTCTATGTGCGTGGGCGTTGGCATTCTTGGTGGGTGTAACAGTCAGCGCCCCGACATATAATGCAATTGTCACAATAGTCACATAACTAACGCACAACCCGGCGACAGATATCAGATTGCGTTGTTATTGTAACTGCTACGTGTTGCGTGTTCCAACAAATGAGATAGAACTCATTGCATATTGAACAGAAAAGAACAACAACAATAACAGCCGCAGAAATGACAAATGTTGATTTGTATATCGGGCGCATTGTAATGCCAGCAAAAAAGGACAGAAGAGACATACAGACAGACCGACAGATAAGGCATTTGACATAAATCAGGAGTAATACTAAAGGCTGACTATTGCCTATGGCGATACTTTAGCTTGTGTGCAAAAGTCTTTAAAGTTCATATTTTTAGGAAAGGTATAAAAAGAAAATTTTCAGATATCAGTTGTGTATCTGTTGTTATTTTTATTTAAATATTTATCCCCATATTTAAATAAAAATAACAACAGATACAGGTAATAAAATGCATATATAATATTAAAATATTATGAAAATAACACTATTTTTTACGTATATTTCGAAATTAAATTAAATATAAATAGCTCGAATTTAACTTTTATTTGTAAAAATTGAACAAACTAAAATAGCAATACATTTAAGAAATATGCTTTCAAAATAAAGTTTATAAAAGTTTCAATTCGACCTTGGCATCAATAAAAAGAAAATCCCTTACATTTCGCAGTTACACTTTACTTGCCGACTGCAACTATAACTGATCTATGTAATGCGCTTTGAGTGGTTAGACCTTAAATCATTTTTCAGGTTATTTTGTAAGCTGGTTACTCAATAGTAACTACAATGGCGTTGAATATTTGTTGTTAGCAATGAAAATATAATAATAAATACAAATATGAATGGCAAACAGGTTGGCGATTCAGGTCGCTTTCTCCCTCTCTCTCTCTCTCTCTCTCGCACTCTCTTTCTCCGTCTCTCTCTCTCTCACACTCTCTTTCTCCCTCTTCATGTCTCGTTCTGTGGTGCTTGGCTGGAAATTGAATTGTAACGTCGCCATTTCTAACTGGCCAAAAATATTTTCCGTTTGCCGAGCGCATAAAACGAAAGTCAAAGCCAAGTTGAAGTTTTTGGCATCAACTTTTTGCGTAACAAACTTTCACACAACGCTTGTGTGTGTGTGTGTGTGTGTGTGTGCGAGAGTGCGTCTTAAACTAAATAAGCCCTCGACGAGCTGCCAAGCAATGTCAAACGATGCTGGGACCCTTTTGGAACTTAAGCTGAAGCCGAAGCTGAAGTTGAAACTCCTCCTTCACTTGCTCGTCGAGTTCGATGCTCGTAAATGTGCAACTTTTTAATAATTTCATTCAACTCAAGCCGCCCGCTAACCCGCCCACACCTCCTTTGCTGCTTGCCCTGAGGTGGCGCCATAAAAATACTTGGTGGTTTTTCTTTTTTCTGTTCGCCAAAAGTTTTGCGGCCTTAACCCGTAAAGTCGGATCCCAAGCTGACGCAAATAATTGTTGTAAAAATATGTAAAAGGATGTAAGTATGCTTATGCATAACTATTGCCACGACCGCACCGACCATCGACCACCGACCATCCAGAGCAACACTCTTTTCGGCATATAGATTCCGACAAGCACTTGTGCGCCAAAGAACGCTTCACTCTCCGATTTTTCAAGCAAAGTGCAAAAGGTAGTCATGACAGCAACAGCAACAGCAGCAGCAACAACAACAACAAGCAACAAGGATCGCACAGAGACAAAATAAATCAAAGCAGAATTTAAAGCAATGCAGACTTTATTGTCAGAACTCAACGGGCACAGAGTGAAGAAAAAGACGATTTTCTTTTCATGTATAATTTAAAAAGTTATTTAAGAGAAGACAAAGTAAAAAAAAAATATATATTGCATACAAAGTCAAAGTGGGCGACTTTTCAGTTTCTCTTAAAGACAAAAAATAAAAGGAAAGCACAATCAAATGTGAAAATTTATGTTATCACGTGAATGAAATATGATAATATAAAAGGTAGCATACATTTCAGGGCGGACTAAATGAGGGGCTGGGTGGAAAACAGAAGTTGTCTGGATAATGAGGGGCACTTGCTAGTGGGAAACATAGGAAAAAAAAATACATGTTAGATGGGATACGCCAAATTACTGTATTTCTATTATAAACAGGCAAACAAATAAAATATATTTTTTTTAAGTTTCATGGCAAAAACGAATACGCGTCCACTCTTAATTTTTGTGGATATTAACACCCTTGAATTCAAGATGTGTGCATATAGTCAACTTACTGCATCAGTTTGAACACCTACAACAATAAAAATGTGCGGCGATACTTTTTCTTTTCTTTGTGCACAAATTTTTGCCATTAAAAGTTTGGTATGTAAATCATACTTAGGAGACGTACATTGCAACACACGCACACACAAACACTCACACATAGATTCGCATAGAAAAACTTTAAAATAAAAATGGGTCAAAAGTTGCGACACAAAGAAAAACGAAAATCTTGCCTAATGTCAACAAGAATATATAAAGTTTAAATACGTTTCGAGTGCACGCACATTTACGATATATTTGAAAATGAGCAAATAGCTTCAAATATTTTTGATTGTAACCAACAGCTGCGGGAGAGAACACAGACATACATATATTCGAATACACATTGCCAGTCTGAGCTGGGCGGGACTAAAAAAGCTGTTGATAGTCGCATGAATTGTAATTTACATGGCCCCAAAAATGGCGTCGTAAACTCTTGTGTCTGCGTGTGTGTGTGTGTGTGTATGTGTCTGTTTTGGGCAATTGAATAAATCGCCAGGGATGCGACAATACGTATATATAGCACACATATGCCCGCTGAGGCCTCCTCCAGCTGTACGTCTCCCATTAAAAGGCGGGCGGCACTAACTTTTGGCACATGTGCAAACTTGTTTTGGCCAATAATAAGTGTGTTCACACATGGAAACGAGTGTGCGTGTGTTTATGTATATGAAAATTTATATATTTATCACGCATACATGCATAATATACTTTTGAGCAGGGGGCAGTTTGTTAAACGCAGCTGCTGCCAGCGAAATGGAAGTGAAATTGATGAAATTATCATTTATGGATATTTGTTTTTGTTTTTGTTTTTGTTTTTGCTTTTTCTGGCCATCCATTTGAAGGTAGACTTAAATATTTCATATAAGGCAATTGTGTGTGTTTTGGTGTTGGCCATATACAAAATTATGTGCCACTTAATTGAGTTTCAAATTCAAACCTATTTTATTTTTAATGAATGTAACGCTAATAATAAATATATATGCAAAATGAAATATTAGAAAAACCAATGACAACTATTTCCCTTATTAAAACTTCAGTTTAAATTTAAGCAGCCGAAATTTTCAACAAATATTGTTTATTTGTATACCCTACCTTAAGTGTGTTCCAATCAGTATAAACGATTTCTTTATCCATTCAATTTATTTAGTTATCTTTAAAATTGTCTCTTATCTACAGAGTATCTGTAAATTGAGCACTCTCAATACAAATGCACATATAAATTTATGGCTCGTAATACAATTTATGTAACTACATGCGAAACAGAAAACTTTCAAACCATATCCTTTTACGTAATTACAGCTCGTTGTCCTTAGATAAGAAGCAATTATCGTTGTCTACAAACTTTTTTTCCTATTATATATAACACATCATTACGCTGTATAAGGCATGTCATTATGTGTGTTCTTTCGTAAAATGGCAACAAACACGTCAGCAGTGTATGGACGTAATTTTCATATGAAAAATGGAATTATAAAATCATTTTTATAAAGAAATCGAGCAATTAACATAAAACCAATTTAATATTTATAAGTCGCCCTGTTTTCTTTTTAAAGCTTTGCCAAGGGAGTGCAATCGTCGGCTGGCTGCAGTTTGTTTTGTTTGCTTTTCTAATTATTGATTGTTTTGTTGCTGTAAGCGTTATTAAATATTTTAATATTCGAATTTGGCTGACTCAAAGGCAGTTTCCGTTGACGTTGCCATCGTTCAATTTGCGGTGGGAAAATTAATGTCAAAATTCCATGAACAGACAGAAAACAACGCACATAGATAGAGATAGAGATATATAAAGAGTGGGACAGACACATTGTGAAACAGTGAGAGTGAGAAAATAACTAATTATGTCATGAAATTTATTGACATTTTCAACATACAGCAAGTAGCCAGCAAATTACAATAATAATAACAATACTAATGACAATAGTGTTGTGTGGTCAGTAAAATATTTGTCGAAGTTATTAATTTAATAGTTCTAGTTATAATTAAAGTGTATGAGCCACTGCTTTAAAATAGAGGAGGAAAGAAATTTTTGAATGATGTTGAATTCTAAACCTTAACCACTTCCCGTTCAGCGAAAACTGGTAATTTTTGTTCCACTTTTGTACGCCAATTTCAAATTGTTAGTTAGCTGCACACTCAATTGCATGGACCACCTGCCGCCCGAACAATTGCGGTCCAAAATTGCCGAATGGGCAATAAAATTCTAAATTGAAAATGCCTAATATGTGCGTGTTTATACCCTTACAGTGATTAACAAAATATCTGTCTATTTTAAAGCCAACTTGAGGGAACTTTTTGTTTTAAGCAGTAAGTCGGTCATCTACATCATATGGAATTAAATTAGGTTTTAGTAAAAATAACTTCTTTTTTTTATAATAAAACGATGGAATCTTCAGATCAGAAATCTATCTTAACTCCTAATTATGTTAGAGAGGGTATTTAATCGCGGGCACCCTAAAGCAACTTCTCTTTTGTTTTTTCACTCATTTTTTTTTCTTTCCTATTTTCATTTGACCACATAAACAATACCAACTACAAATACAAATTATTATCGAGCACAACAAAAATACATATTTGCTTTTTGTGTTAATGTGTTGTCGTTTGTGCGGATGCGGGGTGTGGGTTGTGTGTATGTTTCGTGCTCTGCTTATGAAACAGTTTTCAGTTTTTCACATAAGTTAGCTGACGTCAGCTCTGGTGTAATAATAACATCAGTTGGCCAGCAATAACATCCAGTTGCCTGCAGCAGTATAGTCCTCACCATCCTCACCATCTCTCGCCAATGATTTTGAACCGCAACTCTCTGCTGTCCACCTGTACGTATGTCAGGCTGTTTGGCTCCAACTGCAACGTGCCAAAAGGAAACTGATTTTGTGGCCATTTTTTGCCCAACATTTATTGCTGTTGTTGGTGCGACTGTTTAGCTTTGCGGTCTCTTTGCCACACTATCCCCTCCGCCACAGTTTCCGCACTGTAACTCTTTGATGCAATAAGTGGCATGCCATTTGATAGACCACAATTTCGTTATTGTTGTTGCGAACGAGATTACCGGCAATATTGCAAGGCACGCAACAACAACAACAACAACAATTACAACAAGAAAAGCAACCGCAAAAACAATACCAATGATGGTAACAACAATTATGATTACAACCCGTAAAACAACAATATTTGTCGAAACTAAGCCTTCTAATTGCAATTATTTAATGACGTGACCCAAAAACTTAAAGACTACACATATATTGTATACACATATACATACATACATACATTACGCCAAAAAAAAAAAAACACAGAGGAGCTTTTAGATGGTAGATACCCTGGACCCAACATCAACGTTTTTGTATTTTTATTTTTTTGTAATATTTTTATGTGCTCAAATAATGCTAGAGTACATGTTTTAGTTGTTATTACATTGTGAACGAGTATTGCACTGCCGGTTACAACCGACTGCAACGTGCTTACTTGCTTTTACTTTGGTGAGAGCGAGCAGAAAATAAAAAAAAAAAAAAGTAGACGTTACTTCATTTGTGTATACTATGCTTCAACCTACATACCTAATTTTTGCCAGCTCTGATAACTGACATATTTTAAAAATACAGTTTTTTTTGGGAGCTTTCGAAAAGAAGAAAATAAAGAAAATAAATGATCTGCTAAAACTAAAGGCGAGAAATTTCATAAATTTTGTTTTCAGCCAGTTGCATACATTTGCACAGATTTCGTATACCTTTCACATTTCGAATGGGTCCAGGGTATAACAAATACCATACCTAAAAAGTTTTGTCGTGCGCAAAAAGCAAAATTAAATTTTACACCAACACACACATAAGCTTAAAATTGTATATGAAAAATAATTTCGCATTGCTGGTGTTGGGTCTTAAAGTTTCACAATATGTGTAGCTACATTTTTTTTTTTTAATATGAATTTTGTAGAAGTTGGGGCATCTTAAAGCTTTGCGTCTACTTCAGTTAAGGGCCAACTTTCTTAGCCATTTCGTTTGGCAGTGGCTTGTGATATTATCGCCTAACAAGCGGAAAATGCCGTCAACTTAGAGCGAGTGGCAACAGCCTTTCAACAGGCAGCCTCCCAAAACAAGACTCGCAGACGCACAGCAATTTAGATATTGATTTAGATAGCGCGGTAAATACTTGTGTAGTTGCGAGTATATTCACTGCTGGTGTGGCACGGAATGAGCACATTTTCGGTGGATGGTCGTCTAAGGGGAAATATAGTATTACATATCTCATGCATTGGTATGTCCTTGTCGGCTTCGCTTTGCTAATGGCCGTGTACAGACGTCGCGTAATTGGCAATTGTGCAATGATTGATTTGACATTTTCACTTTAACGTTAGCTTTAAAGTTACGTTAATTAATTGGGCTACAATTGGAACACATACTGTGCAAAATGTGCAATTAATCTTAACTAAAGTAATTGTACGCGTTTTGTTTTTACTGATGTCTTTAAAGCTGCAAGGCATTTCTATTGTATCATAAAAGTTCTATATCACGACATATAAATTTGTTAATTAGTTGGGCAGTTGAATCACCTGCACAAGGGTTTTCTTTTATGACATGTCAGACCTTTAAACTGAGGTTTCCATCACACTTACGTGATAAATTGTTTTATGAAACTACTTTGGGAAAGTGTTAAATATTTTAGATTATTTTAGGTGAAAGTAAATAATTTAATATTGTTTTATTAACTTATCAGTATGATTCGAAGGAAAATATACTTATGTAAATCGAATATTTGTAGAAAATGCCTGCTTGTTTCTTTTTGTTTTTCATATAATCCACATATATTTATTACTCATAGATTAAAATTACAATAAGTATATCAACCTAACATATAAGTAATAGTAACTAGTATGGCTTTCAGCTCATTGTTCGGTTGCCTAAATGACTGGGACACTTAAACACAATTCGGTCATTGAACTAAAATATATTATTGACAAAATCGCTTATTACAAATTCAATATGTTGTCTGGGTATTTAATCTACGACCCACTAATTAAAAGAGAGCATTTATTATCCTTGATTTTTATCTGATTTAAAGCCGGACATCGTTATTCTTGTATTCATTGCTTTGTTCATGCAAAGCTGATTTTATTAAAAACCTTACGTTTTTTTCTTTAGAAATGTTTCGTTTATTTAATTTACTTATTTTTGCTTGTTTATTTTTGAATTTTTTTATTATTAGCTATAGTAATTGCATTTGCACATCCCTCAATAATAATGGTTTATTTGCCGCACATAAATTAAAATCATCTGGTCATTTATAAAGCGACTTAATTTAATTAAATGAAATTCAATTAAACAAAATTCGCAACTTTTTTTTCTTTTTGCACTTAATAGCGAGCGAATGCGCAACAATTCAATTTCAATAATTAATTCAAGTGCAGATTGTTGACCATTTAACAGCAGCGGCAGCGGATGGCTAGTAATTTATAAATTTATAAAACTAGCGTGTTGATAAACTGCAGCAGAAGCAGCAGCAGCAGCAGCAACAACAATAACAACTGTTGCTCATAAATTAAGACCCAAAAGTGCAAAAATTGTAAATTGCAGCAAAGCGCGTTAAATGCCCATTGTGCAAAGAGCGCAACGCATAAATCAAAATATTGCAAAATGCCACTCAACAAAACAATTTTCGCTTTTATTTATTAACACGCAGCAAATAAAAGAAGAAAAAAACTGAACTTTAATTAATTCTCCATAGTCCGGTTGGCATTTGCTGTCGTGGGCATGTTGACTGCTGCTGTCGCTGGTGCTGCTGATGCTGCTTTTACTCCTATTAGTCTGGCCGTACAAAGCTGCTAAACAAATTAGCAGCCCAGATGAGACAAAAGTTTTACAATTGTCTGACGAGTTAGGTTCAGCCTGAGTTGTATATGACTGGCTCGGTGTCGTATACGCAATGCGTCAAATGTTTCACCATGCTCACGCTGGTAATTGTTGTTGCTGTTGTTGTTGTTGTTGTTATTGTTGTGGTACTTGCAAAGATTTTTGCATTGCCTTGCGGCGAGCTGTCGTCGTCTGGCGTCTTGACTAATTTATATGTGCATATTAAATTAGCCCGAGCAACGTAAAGTGTCGCGCTTGGCATTAGTTCACACCCTCAGACACCCAAACACACAGACACACATATCCACATACATACACACATACACACACAAACAAACGCAACGTTACAATCTGATGGCTTTTATTATTTAATTGACAATCTCAGTCGGTTGCTTCCTGGGTCGTACGCGGCGTATGCGCAATGTCATTTGGCACGCTTCAAAGTTGAATTGAGTTTGCGTTGCCCGCTGCCAAAGTAAATCTCTGCCCAATTTGTTAATTAGGTTCAACGCAAATCAAATATATATGCTATATATATTACAAATTAAAGCCGTTTTCAAGAGGAGTTCAAAATCCTGCCATACGTGAAGTCATTTTTCGAACGATCGTTGCCAAAGTACATACTTTGATTTTGTCATTCAATATAATCTATTTCAAGTAAGAATTCTTAAAAAAAAAACATTTTCTTTTCAAACTGTTGATATTAATAATTACTTAATGCTCAACAATTCATTTTTTTTAATGATTTTATTGAATTTACATTGAATATTTATTTATATAAATGCTCGTTTTTATTTTTCGCTGTGTTGATATCAGTGAACTACCTGCAATGGTGAAATATTAGTTTCAGATGGCTGTACGAAATTTTTTTTATTTTTATCCCATCAGCGAATAATTAAAAATAATAATTTTAGCTGCATTTTATATTGCACCACTAGTGCAGTCAGTGTAGTCAGTCAGCCTCTGTAAGCAGTGACAACCAAACAAAAATAATTAGCGAAAATATGCAATAGATGGCGCTAGCAATGTTGCACTGGCATTATTGATGTTGTGCACATATCGAGTTTTGGACATTGTGGGCGCGGTTGTGGGACGCGATCTTTAGAGGAGGTCATCAGCAGTCTGTCGGCATACATTTTATGCATCTAGCTTTAAAAGTGAGGGAGATATATAGATTTAATTGAATTGCCACGCTCACAGTGGGCACATCCCGAAACCCGTAACACTTAATCTGACAAGGGTATACACGAGTATATATCCAAAATATCAAGTCTTTAGCTTCAATACCGGCGAAAAAAATTGCGTTCATACGGACAGACGGCCGGACAGCATGACGGACGTTGCACAAACCCAATATACTAGTTGCACTTCGTGAACGAGTATATAAAGTAAGCCCCTAATTTGTGTGGACATAAGTTAAATTTTTGTGTGATCGGCTTACTTATTTTATAATACGAAATTTGATTTAATTTCGGCTCTTTGGAATCGCTATGTTGCGTTAAGGCAAAATGCATGTAGAAGGAAAATAATTGCATGATAATGCGAAAATGTAGTTTTAAAAGGCTGCGAAATCTGGACGTAGTCAGCCATCGTTCAATTTGTGGCAATTACTCACAGTAGCCGGCGATGAATGCCCCTTTGTTGTTGTTGCAACATCCTCCGGCTACCCCTTAAAGCTATGCATTGTTTGTTTATCGATTGTGTTTCGACAACAACAACAATAACAACAACAACAGAAATAACATCTCTGATCCTGTTTCGTTGCAGCAACAATCGCTGAGCGATACAAGCGCGGACAGCGGCAAAGGTGCAAAGTTTTTATTGCGAAAACGCAAATCGAAGAAGACAACGGCCAGTACAACAACAGGAGGAGGCGTCGCTGCTGCAGTGGCAGCTGCTGCGAATGGCGAGCACAAAGGTAAGACAATAAGATGGCGAGAAACAATGGCCGCCATTGCAAATGGCAACAATTCAAAACGGCGCCAAGTGCAAATGGTGCAAAGTTTTTAAATTGCCATCATTTGTTGTTTTTTTATTATATTTATTTTATTTTATTTTTATTTATTCTTTTTTTGTAGTCTGTTGTACTTTGTTTTTAATTAATTGCAATTTGCAAGCAACTAATCTTTTGTTCTCTCTCCCTTCATCTCTCTCTCTCTCTCTCTCTCTCTCTCTTTCACTGTGCCCTTTGTGCTCGTTGAACTCCGTTCTCTTTTATATAGCTAAACGGGGCACGCAGCCGACAATAAAATGCGTTCTGGTTGGCGATGGGGCCGTTGGCAAAACCAATTTGATCTTGTCATATCTGGAGAATCGATTCAATCCGGAGCATGTGCCGACGGCATCAGATATTTATAACGGTAAGTTGCGACCCGTGAAAATTGTGAAAATGTAAAAATGTTGATTGCCGGCCGCCCGTTGACTGCGCTTTTCAACAGGTTTACTTAACGGCATTTTTCGGTGTACACATGCACACACGCCAACTCGCACAAACACACACACACACACACACACACACACTCACACACAGACACCTGTACATACGTACACAGAAGAGGAAGCCAACACCTTCCTACCCAAACACGACCTTCGCCATGCCGCCTGGCCGACGTATATGAATTTTTCATTTTGTTGAAAACCAATTTGTGAAATCTTTACTGAGTTTCCGTGTGAAGGATGCGGCGCGTTCGGCATTCGACTGTAGGCCAGTCTCAGCTGACGGAAGTAGGCGAAAATGATGTTCAACTGCCTGCAGGCAGCCGTTTGAATCTTCCCAAGCCCCAACCCCAACCTCCATCCCATCCCAAGCACACACACACACACACACACACACACACACACACAGACACACACACACACACTCACTCACTCACTTCTTCCCCTCGTCGCCCCGTGTTCCCTCTCGCATTTTGGTTTACAGGGCGCTGTTAGCCTGGCAGGAAAGCAGCTTCATTTGACTTTCACTGCTTCCGCATTTGCGCGCTCTCATGCCATATGTGAGTGTGCATGTGTGTGTCAGTTTGTGTGTGTGTGTGTGTGCGAGTGTGCGTTGGGTATGCTTGTGTGCTATTCACGAATTTTAATGAACGGAAAATTGAAATTTGCGGTTATTCAGAGCAACAGCAGCAGCAACAACAACAACAACAACGACAACAACAACAACAACAACGACAACAACAACGATAACAACAACAACAACAACATCATCAGCAAGCGCATCGCATCGGGGCCATAAAAATGGCAGTCGCCTTTGCCTTTTGTGGACGCCTTCTTTTCTAGCCTTTTATGTCTCAACTTGTAGGCACTTGCACTGCAAGTGATTGAATTATGTTGTGTCCCACACACACACACACACACGCACGCACATACACACGCATAAACGGAGGCACACGCATACACATAGAGCCACTGCGCCACTTGAGCCTGCCACTTGACGTCGGCCTGACTCTAATAAATTTTGCATGAATGTGCACTTATTTTATGCCGCAATGCCCTCAATCCGAAGAGCAATGTACACCCTTCAGATAGTCTTCGCAACGAATAGACCTTGAATCCCAGACAAAAAAGTTATTTTATTCATATCATTAGCGATTACGAATTTTCATTTAAAATTCAAAGTTGGTTTTCTGCACTTTAAAGGTTTTCCATTCAATTGAAAAATAAATAGACTTAAAACACATAATCTAGAATTTGTTCAATCAAATTTCTTTAATGTAATTTTATGTAAATATTCAAACACATATTTTATTGTGCTCCCCAAATATTTGTGTATAAACAACTAGCTGGTTTATCCGAGTCCAAATTTATTCCTTATTTTAGCTATAAATTGTCCACACATTTTCCGCCCTGAGGTGCATTTTTCAATACATATTTTTAAGCTTGATTCGATCCATATAAGTACAAATTTCAAGTATTGCCAAGTAAGAACGTCGCAACCGACAGCGCAATACTCGTTCACAGTCAAAACAAAAAACATTTTCGAAAATGAGTAAGAATACAATTTTTTTTTTACGAAAAAATTAAAAAAAATTTATTTTCAATAAAGCAGTCGGTTTTGACAACGTTATGGGAATGAAATATGAGAGTTATGAATCCGAGAGCTTTACATTTTCAATTTAATTATCATAGCGGGCGTAGCCAACAAA
The DNA here is from genome assembly GCA_035041545.1 of Drosophila colorata. Lineage (NCBI taxonomy): Eukaryota > Metazoa > Arthropoda > Insecta > Diptera > Drosophilidae > Drosophila > Drosophila colorata. The sequence continues at coordinate 17,648,033 of JAWNLD010000490.1, read as the reverse complement.
TCTCAACACTTCTTTTTAAAAAGCTGCTGCAATTAGAAATTCTACCTGGTCTATCATTCAGTTAGGTCTATATGTTAATCAGCATGTTTATATAAATATAATGTATGCATACACATGTAAATTTGACCAAATTCCGCATCTACTTAAAAGCTTATTAATTTTTCTTAAACATATTATTTTTCTATTAAAGCGCATTATTGTCATACGCCCAATTTAAAGTACGTTACGATATATAATATATGTAGAAGTCCTTTTGCGTCATTCGAATTCAATATTTGAAGTTAGGGGGCAGAAAAAAAAAGGTGAAAAAAATAATTTGCTGACGTTCTTCGTTTCCATTGATCGGAACTGTCGTTTGCATCTGCATCTGTAGGTGGGCAGCGAATGCGTCAATGCTGTTTCTATGGTGCTTCTGCACTTATTACGCATACGCCTTGTGCGTCATTTGCCGAATGCCAAGCATAACACACTCCTCCTTTTGTGCAGCAAGGGCATACTTTCGCGGAACCGCACACAAACACAAACGGTAAATTCATGAAGAGAGTCTAACTTTAACATCTAATGTGCACCAGTATGTGTGGGAAATGTCTGTGGTAGTTTGTGTGTGGAAGTGTGTGTGTATGGGAGTGTGTATTTGTGTGTCTATGTCGGTGTGATTTGCATATTTGCAAAAGGCTTCGCATAGTTGCGCCTTATATAACTTTCGTGCATAGTTTAACTAATTTTCAAGAGCCAGCTATCTAAAGATAGAGAAGGAGATAGTGAGAGAAAGAGAGCGAGCGAAGAAGAGAGCACAAGTGCAAGGGCAAACAACTTGACGCAGCCGTGGAGGCAGGTAAAACATCCATCAAATGCAATTACTTTAATTGACTGCCTATCGAGACGGCAATTTTAAAACTTGTCTTCTTGCTACCAGCATTATGTACTTAAAGAAAGAGAATAGAAAGCAAAAGAAAGTGTAGTCAAAGGAAGCCAGATAGACGATACCCTGTTCCACATTGCAGCTCCAATGTGAAATGCTTTTGCATTCACTGCTATGCATATATATAAAAAAAAATCTTTGTATATACTGTGTTTGTTGTTGATTGGCTTAAACGAATTATTTAACTATTTAAATGCGTTTCCCATTTTTCAAAAGGTGAAATATTCTTGTTCGAGATACATATGTCTAAGGAATACCGAGAATGTGAATTTATATTTATCTAATACAGATATCCAGGGGGCTAGTTATTATTAATTTAAATCCAACTTGATCTTCATATGGCATACGAGAGCCTTAACAACAAACCGGATGACTTTAGCTTATATAGTTTTTTGAATAATAATGTAGACTAATGGACAGACAAATGAAAAGAGATGCCTACATCGAATTGGTTTATAATGCTGTTTAAAAATACATACCCTTTTTTAGGCCAGGGCTGGCTCCTTCTGCCGGTTATTTATATTTCAAGAAAACTTTTCTTTTTATTTTTGTTTTGTACACATTTTTAAAAGGTTTGTTGATAAATAACTATGTACCTTAGTCAACATAGGGCAATGAACGATATAACATTTATATTATTTTTATATCATACCAATTTTGTTAATTTTAATACCTATGATTAAATGATAATCTTTCATAAATTCTGCCTGCAGCAAAAGAATGGTTGCACGCTACAAGCCTCTCACATGTTAGCTGAACCCGGGCCAATTATGTCTGGAGACATTAACTGTACCTATTTCGCAGCTTCTATTGAGTAATTGACAGAGTGAGTGATAGAATGACTGACTCAATTAGGTTTCAATAAGGTACTCAAGCGATTGACTGGCTTTCAATAGCCGCCGACAAGTAACAATTACACAATTGTGTGCTTGCCTCACAGACATCACACACACGCACACACGCACACACACACACAAAGAGAGACTGAGCACACTTACACTTAGGCAGTCGCAACTGTAAAAGCTTAGCAACCGCTAACAATGCTTTGTCTTCCTTTGTTCTGCGCCATTTGGCCGCTGGGTGGCCCTTTTGTCAGAGACCCGTTTGAATGCGTAAAGTCAACTTTTATTTGGTCGTATTTCGCTTTTATTTGACACAGTTTTATGCGCACACCGAAATCGATAATCGATTAATAAGCCACCGAAATGAGACATAAAAGGTCCCGAAAATATGCCCCAAAAGCACGCTACATACTTATACAAATACATCGACAAGCCAAAATGAAAGCGAAAATTAAATCGAAATTAAAGTACACATTCAATATTCGCAAGGCATGGCAGCCATCTAAAAGCAGGCTGTCCATAACTTTAAGAATTTGTCAGAGCTATGCGAAAAACATTGGCGCTTTCACTCAACCCGGGGGGTTATGCATATGAGCTGCATAAGGCAAAGGCCAATAAGAACAATTGATGGTCGGACGCAGGGCAAGCGGAACGGAACGCTTCCAGTCAAGTTTGTCAGACCAGTCAATGGCGCTTGCAAAGAAAACCTTTTGTCCCTGATCCTTTTATGTGCATTGTGCAGCGTTTCACCTGGTTATACTCTGTAGTCAATCTGTGCGAGGATGAATATTACATTTAGCTTTTTGTGTGTGCAGAAAACGGTGCATGGTACATATTCGGTCGAAAGGAAAACCAAAATTGGCGAGCGGAAAAATTGGTAAATAACTAGAAAGTAATTACAACTTGCTTACAGTGTTGGACAATAAAAAGGGGTTTTCTAAAAATTATTTATCAAGTGAAAAAGCTTGATGGCAAAAAAAAAAAAATGGATTCAATTTTGAGAAGTAGTCGTGTTTCAATTACGAGAAAGCGGCACTAATTTCCTTTGAAGTCATAAAATGTTTATGATGCCTGTCAGTGTTGCAGAATGTTTCAAATTCTTGTGGCTCCAAACTCACATAAATGTTTTTAGAGCTTCAGCTCGGTTTTTTTAAAACTTTATTTTATGTCGCGCTTTCAAGCACTGAAATGTTGTCGGAACTGCCAACAGCTAAATACTTTTTTGCGCTTTGCTGCACTGAAATTGTTTTGAAATAAAAGTTTTTGTGAATTTAATATGCTGGTAGTTGCATGTTTGAATATATTTTCACATTTCAACTATAACTATTTAAGACAAATTGTATGCTGCTTCAGCTTTAAGTACAGGGTATTGTCGAAGTCATACAACATACACGCGTAGAGCGGTGATGCAGAAGGTGCCCTAAGAGTGCGCCTTTTCTTTAGCTGAACACACAATGCCTGATCCTTATTCAGGACATCAGCATCAACTTGCAGAGCTGGCTGAGCCTGGCCCTGGGATTGGGACTGGGTGGGACGTCAAGTGGTTGGCGTGGTTTGGCATCGTTGCAAATGCATTCATGAAATTTATGCGCTGCTAGAATAAAATTTATTTTACATGAGCCACGAGGGCGACCTTCGGCGACCTGCTGATTAAAAACTCGGAGCAGCAACTTTATTTACGCAGCGTAAACAGCAGCAGCAGCAGCATCAACAGTAGCTAAAGCAGCTGCAGCTGCAGCTGCATTGAAAGCCAGCCATGATTAACTTTTAGATAGGGCACACATAAACCACAGCTAGTGGCAACACAAGGGCACACCGGCGCTGTGTGGGGCAAGGCAAAGACGTGAGGTCAAATGCGCTCGACGGCGCATGAGAAGCAAGCCAAAGCTCGCTGCCTCTTCTCTGTCTGTTTGACGGCAGCTTCTCTGGCAATTCAAATCATTTTGCACGCGTTTTAAATATGAATGCAGTGCTTACACGTTAAACACACACGCTCGCACACACACACACCAGCACACACACACACAATTATGTGAAGCTCAAATTGCTGTGAGGGCGTAACCAGGCGGTGCTAATTCAGTTGCCACCGGCTCATCATCATTGTTGCAGTTGCAAGTAGAGCGCGCGCACAGGACGCTGCGTGGCAATTAAAAAATGGCGGCGCGCGAAAAATGTTGCATACTTTCAGTTCACAACCTAACGGCATCTCAACTGGCGCTTCCTCTGCCTCATGTGCGCAAATTCAAGATTCTAAAATTGCAGCCACAACACTGAGCAAAATCTGTAGTTAACATTTGTTTAAACCAAACCGGTTTGAACCCGATTAAACTTTTAATTTTTGAAGCTAACCGAACTTGAACTTAAACCGACATTTTTTATGTCAGTGCTTAGAATCATAAATGTTTATTTAATTTGAAAACGAATTATTTCTTCGATTTTTATTTGTATATTTTATTATTTTTTTTTTTCTTGCAGCTCTATTTAAATTTAATTTTGGTATGAACAAATTGCATTTAATTTGTAAGATATCTTGACCAAATCCTTTTAATTGTACTACTCTATCACATAGCTCCCATAAGAACAACAAGCAAAAATTAGGTCTTTGATGAAAAACTAAAATAAGAAATAAATCAATAAATGCCTTCATCCTGCATCAAAATGTATTGTCGAATTTTTGGACAGAGAAATAGAAGGAGTTAGATGAAGTGTGAGGAATTCAAATAGAGATTGAATCGCATGCAAAAACCAGCCCATATACACAAAACTTCAACCACACAGATACATATGTACTTATTTGTACACACTTCGCACAGACAGAAAACCAAAACATGTGCACATATGTTATGGTTAGTCGATTTGAAAAATATCTTTTGCTTAATTTCAATTATATTTAGAACTTGTGAATAGTTCCATTCCATAGTGGCAGTTGCAAAATAGTTGCAGTCTGTTTCGCATTTGTTATTTTGCCAAAGTTTTTTTATGCACTCTACTCTTCTCGAAAGGAATACACTACCACTCCTACCTCTTACAACCCTTTGCCTTTCTATGCGATTTTCATAGTTTTAATTAAGGCCTACAAATTGTAAGGGCTTCTTTTTCTGATATGTATTTATCTTTAACAAAGTTTTGTTCGAGTAAAAAAAAAAATAAAATAACTACAAAATACTAAAATACAAGTTAATAATTCGCGCTGGGAATACCTATGCATGCCATTTGCCCTCGATAAATTTGTTTTAAAGTAACGTAAGGAATACATTGAAATTTTCATGCATAGCTTACCATATCCATTGTGGTTTCCGTATGTGTGTGGGTGTGTGTGTGTGTGTGTGTGGGGTTAACAGCAAATTTTAGGGTCTTCAATAGTTTATCAGCATTCTCCGTTGCGTTGTCCGGGTTGCGGTCCGAATATGTTGGCCAAAGGCTACGGCAGCAGATCTATCGAAAGTTAAGTGCAGCACAATGCTTAGGTGAATGCCTCGCATAGTTGGCCCTTAATGGTTTAGTGCCGTTGATAGTGTTGGTCAAAGGGGATTTTAAGCCCTATATGGGTAGGTGTGTGTGTGTGTGCGCGTGTGTGTGTGCGTATGTGTACCAGCCTGTGTGCAAGAAGTCTGCGCTGAGAAGTATGCTATGCCAAAAATGTGCACTTGCGTGAGGCGAGCCGTGGATTGGGAAGCGTTTTAAATTAAATTCCAAATGGAATTCAATCAAAAATACCTGCAGTTGTGCGAGTGGCCCGAATGAGCTGGTATTTAAATTGCTCGCAATCAGGGCTCGTGTAAGGCCCGTAATTAAATAACCAACTGAGTTTGACTTGGGCGACATTTCCTGTTTTATTTTGTTGTTTTACTTTGCTCTGTTTTACCCTGTTCGCAAAGGAAAAAAGAGTATATTTGTATATTATTATAAGAGACAAAGTGTTTAGATTAGTTTAAAATATATATTTTCCCAAAGCTGAAAGCTAAACTCATAAATGAAAAGTATTTTTTTTTGCAGATCCAAATATATATCTTTTTTTTGGCACACATCTCAATTATTCTACAGTTTTAGAGTTTAATACTTTTTTTAAGACTGCAAAATTGTTGTCACCTGCATTTGTCCTATTTTCCGCCTACTTGCATCTGTCTGCTCACTGAGCACAGAGTATGGCATAGTCGGTAGATTCCGACTGCAATATATTTACTTGTTTCTCATTGATTCATTAGCAAAAAAAAAAATAAAAATAAAATACACATACACCAGAAGTAGCTGTATTTTTATTTAAAAATACTTTATACTGCGATTTAAACTAACTACAACAAATACTAAATGTTCGTGTTGTCTTTAATGTATTTACAGCCGAAGTCAATGTGAACGAGAGTCCCGTCCATTTGACACTCTGTGATACCGCCGGCCAGGATACGTTGGATCCTTTAAGGGAGCTCTGCTATCCGGACAGCGACGTCTTTCTGCTGTGCTTCTCGGTGGTCAAGCCCGAAACGTTTGGGGCCATCAAATCGAAATGGGCGCCCAAATTCGCCAAAACAAAGGCGGCCCTCATACTGGTCGGCACCCAGGCCGATTTGAGGAGCAATTTGAATGTGCTGAACAAATTGCAGGTGAGTTTATATTTTTCTGTTTTTTTTTTTTTTTGCGTGTTGATTTTGATTATTTATGCGCCTTAGTCCATGCCTGACTTCATTCTTTTATACGTATGCCTGTGTGTGTGTGTGTGTGTGGGTGTGTATACACACCAAATTGTTGAAATATTTATGAAATTCTTATTTGATTTCATATGTGCCTCGGGCGTGCCGCTTTCCCATGGATGAGCAGACAAATGGCGAGAAACCAATTTCATATGCAGACGCCTGGGATTTGGCAACAACAATTGGCGCCAAATACATTGAGACTTCGTCAGCCACACAGGTGAGTCGGTTCGCTGAATGTTGGGCTGAATGTTACGGCCGACACTTGGGCCCGCCATCATATTAATTAAAGCAGCAGCTGCAGACGGCAGGCGGCAGCTGCCCCGCAAAGTCATTGCACCAGCAACAGCTAAAACAACAACAACAACAACAACAACAACAACAAATAATAATATTCAAGAAATCCTTTGGGCTGTCGCTGTCTGTATGCAAACACTTAAAAAGGAAAACTCTACAGAATGCTGACGCTTGGGAGGCGTTTGCCTTTGAGCCAATGTGCCACACGGTGCTCTTCTCAGCCACGGGCAGAACACACACAAATGCACACTTATACATATACAATAATCATAATTGTGCGGCTTTCGGGCTGGTTACTGTTAACGGGCAACAGCTGCCAGCCTGCCAGCCAGCCAGCCAGCCAGGCTGGTAATGTTTTTCCTGCTGCCGTTGCCATTGCGGCAACACCATTTCCGACTGAGTGCAGACCAAAGTCACCTTTTTGTCAGCCGTGCATTGCACTCGTCCCAAAGGAGGCGCTAATGCTCTGACTGGTTCTAGCTTGGCGCGACACATCCATTTCATTGTACCCTGTAACACCTGGGCTAGAATTTTCAAAATATACATATCCGATTATTGAAATTTAATAATTCATTTATGTTATTGAAATAAACACATGTGTCATGAAATATGTGTTTTTCAAAGAAAAACTAAAAGTTTTCTACTCAAGCTTTGTCAAAATGTCTTTAATTGTGAACAAGTAATTCCCCTTTCAAAAACTTTTTTTAATTCAAACATTCTAAATATAAGACTAAAATATAGTACTTTATTTAAGAAACATTGCACTTCCGTTAAAAACATTTTTCTTACTACAAATATTACGAAAAGCTTTCAGATATTTAAAAAAATGTTGCTCCTTTTTCTGCAACATCAAAAATTAATCGTTTTCAGTTTAAGAATTTCAAAAACAAAACTGTATTTTTATTTATTTGATATCATTTTATAAAGCGGTCTTTGTTTAGGAATATTGAACCTCTCTGGCCATATAAATAACCGCAAGAATTCTTAAATAATCTATTATAACTGTTAAATTTTAGTGTTTGTATATGTGTGTATCTTTATGTAGCAGAATTTTTTAAGATTTCCAACGGCTTACAGGGCATCGCCTAGTGGCGAACTCTTGAAAAAAACTTACATTTTTTCATATCATATATATTTTTTCAAAGTAAATAACACAACGACAAATTGCTTTAAATATAAAGAGAAAAATATCAGTGACAAGAGGCCGAAAACTTGCAGCAGAGTGCATTAAAAATGCTGAATAAATGCAACGGAAGTCGGGCAAAAACTTTTAATACGTAGACTTTACTAACGCTACAGTTAAAAAAAATGTGTATTCTAACTAATGCCGTTAGCCTTACGTAAATTTAAAAATCTTTCATTTTGAAAGCTTCATATACATATGCTCGTCATAATCCGTTTAAGTTTACGACTCTTTCAAAGTTTGTATTGGATATTTGGCGTTTTTCAGACCCGGAGCTAGGGTATAGGGTAGACAAAAGAGTTGATAAAATAATTAAACTGTATATCATAACTTAAATACATATTATTATAATTATTATTTAATGATCTTTTTTTTAATACAGGACAAAGTCAAAGACGTGTTTGATGCAGCCATCTGGGAGGGCTTAGTGCCCACCACGTTGCCGCCCACACCCTCGTTCTGGAAGAAGCTTTTTGCTTGGCCTGAAGTAGCTTTCCAAAATAATCATTTGCAACTCGAAGGAAAACAAACATTAACATAACTATATCACTAAGTTTTTTTATATACATATATATATATATATATATATAGATATATATATTTCGTTAGTTATGCGCATATTTATGTTTGTAGTTTAAGGCTACTTAATTATACACATTATTGAAACTTTTTTAAAATTCGCGCGTATATTTATGTATTTGTTTAGCAGTGCAATCGAATTATTGCACGCGCACTCACTGACTGATCTATTGATAAATATATATATCTATATACAGTTAAAATATATGTTTTAAATTATTATTACAAAATTATTTACAAGTAATGCACAATCGCATCTGATAGCTAACGAAATTTTTTTTTATTATATAAGTTGTTTAATGGTAGACACAATATTTTAGACATACAATTGTTTAATTTTCGCGATTATTGTTCTTTATATTAGATGCTTAAATGTTTATTTTTCTTAGAATATTTAGAGCTCTGATTAATACTGAATATTTGAAAGTGCACGCATAGGCATACAAAGCAAACAAACTGATGTTACGTCATTCCATCCATTAAAGCATTAAGTTTTATATCTTTAAAATACATATATGTATGCCAACAAACAAAATGAGACAAATATATGCAAAACATAAAGAAAAAAAAAATAAATTTCACAAGTAAAATTATGCAAATGTTGTGCTCATTCATTGAAGATGTTGGAAAGGCAAACGGGTGAGTGCGTAGCAACCTTATGGCGATTCTTTGGTGTGTGTGCCTGGCAATATTCCTTCGAACAAAATAGCACTCACTCCTTTTCAATTTGTGGCGCATTCACTTCACAGAAACACATATCAAAGGTTTCAAAAAAAAAATATGTGAGAAACGAGCGGAAAAAAAATCGAGCTTAGTCGCAAAAAAAACCAATCGTGCTTGCTAGTTTGCCTGAATGTCCTCATTCAAATCAACTGAGTGCGCTCTCTAACTGTTTCCGTGGTACGAATTTAGGCTACTTTAATTACCCATAAGAGGGATGTGTCGAGAGCTTATTCATAGATATTTCCATAGATAATTGTTCAGTTTCATATTTTTATCATCAGTGTTTTTTTTTTTTTTGGAATCTTTTCATACTACTTATTGCAACTTGAAAACAGTATTTTATAAAACACAATATCTAAAGACAATCTTGGTAGAGAAAAAATTGCTGGAAAAGGTACAAAAAATATTAGAAAGGAATATTTTCAAAAAAAAAAATAAAATGAAATTTGAAATGGAGACATTGCTGTTCGTGTACAGAATGCATTTGAATGCAGCCTAAAAATATGCTATACGATTAGGCAGTTCCGTAGTTTAATTTTTCGCTGCAGCCCTAATGCTACTGCGCAAATGTTCGATAGCGTGTCTCACTTTTTCTTCTTTTTTTTGGCGTTATAATTTGCATGACTAATGCCTTATGCTTAAATCATAAGCGCCAACAAAGTGCTAACAAAAGGAATAATAATAGATGCCGAAAGATGGAAGAGCAAAATCAACAAAAACAACATTAGCGCAGACTTTGGGAATAGCAAACAAAACCGCGACGCTTAGCAAAACCAAAACACACGCACTCTCAGCCGCACACACGCACACACACACACACACACACATACACAAACACACGCCCGACCACACGCACACATACCCACACACTGCCATCCGGTGCGATGAAACTTGAGCGAAAGTTAAGCGGAGCTTGTCAAGTTTTTCAGCTTGCACCAACAAAAAAAAACGTAAAATGAATTTTGTCGTGGCAGAAACGAGAGTCTACACGCGGCATGCAGCTTACAGCTTTCAGCTTGCAGCTTGCAACTTCATTTTTGGCATCAAGTGTTTTGTTGACATTGATGCCTTGATTGCAGCTACAGTTGGCAGCCGTTGCGGGCGCCGCAAAAGCAACAGCAACAACAAGAACAACAACAACAGACACACGTCAGTCTCTCCATTTTTAGTAAAGGGCTACGAAATTGAAATATTAATGCCAGGCAGACAGTTAACAACTTCAGTGACAACACAACAAGCTGTCGTCCAAGTGCAGTGTAAACATTTTGCACATTGTCTCGACACGGCTATGCCGTGCCAGGGGCGTGGCATGGGTATGCCAACCATGGGTCATGGGTATGCCAAATCTTGATGGCAAACAGTTAATGCAACTGCCGACAGCAGCAGCAAGAGCCAATGTCACAAATAACAACCAGAACAGCAGCAAGAATAAAATTGTTTTGTTTTCTAATTTTAAATGGCAGCCATTTATTGTATACCAATAATCAGTATGTGTATACATATGTATATGTGCAGGCAATTTTAAGCCATAAATTTGGAGCTTACTTGTCCTAAACGTCAAATCATAAGACCTTCCAGCCTGTCCAATGCATTGGCCGGCCATCATTTGTACAATCACAGAGTCCTCTGCATTCGTGCCGACCCTGTTCCCTGCCCACTGTCCGATGGGTTGCCCAAAAAGCACTTAACGGCATTGCAGAGAAGTCGTCGCAGCCGTCGCTTTATTAGGCCAAAAATAAATCAATAGCCCAAGGAAGAACATGGTCATGTCATGTTGAAAATTTATAGCTTTGCCACATACGTGTGGCCAGCGCTCGAAGAAACATCGGCATGTGTGCAATAAATAAACAATATTTTTGTATACAAAATACTTGCAAGTAAATGTGCAAATTACGCATACGCAGCGCTGGCCGGCTCCTCAGCAATTTAGCATAACAATGTATTTAAATATATTTAATTGGCCATTGATTTGTGCGTGCATGCATTTTAGACTTTAATTAATTATGCATCCTTAACAACGGACCAATTTCAATTTATAATTGCGAGCCCAAGTAATTGCAATTAACAACATAAATAATATTTTATTTTTAAGTCGAAATTGGGAATGAAAAGTATTTAATTCATATTAAAGAATTCCTTATTTAAATGATATTATAATTATCATAAACATTACATTTTATTATTATTATTTTAAGTTTAATTATTGTAATGGTTTTATTTATATATACATATATCATATAATTTTTTTTAATCGGACTGGCTTAGCATTCGAATTTTTGATATTTTTCTAAATTTTTTATTTATTTTCGTCACACTCTTTAAGTCGTAAGAAAATAATGAAGTATTGAAACACAATAGAGAACTTTGACGAATTCTATGCTGTATGCAATGTTTAATCGCGTCCCTTGTATTTCCATCTATTCAACGTATTTCTCTGACGCAGCACAAACTAAGTGGCAACCAGACAATGAAAATAAGGAAATGTAACGTTAAATGATTGCAAAATGAAAAAAATAGAGGCGAAATCAATTCAAGTTTGTAATGAAAAATGCTTCACCCCATGCGGCGTGATCAGTGGGGTAAGGCTAGAGCTGTTAAATTCAGTTGAATAGTGTTTTTCTTTTCCTTTCACAAATACATGTACATACATACATACATTATACATGTAAGTATGTTTTTTTTTTTTTTTTGGGCCAACTCTTTGTTTGGTACGTGCCCATAAAACCGAGCCAACAGTTGAAGCGACCGATTTCAGCACGCGGCTATTTATGTGGGTCATTCACGCGAAAAGGATGCGACGCCAGCCCCACCAATTTCTCCAGCGTCCGGCCGTCGGCAAGCGTGTCCTTTAGGACAGTTTGTGTGTGTGTGTGTAATTTACTTAGAAATAGATACAGATACACACGCTGCGAACAGGCGTGCGAGGCCGCAGCCGAAGCCAAAGCAGTGCCAGCAGAAGACTCTGACACACATGTAAACGCCGCTACTTGAACCCTTGATTGCGGTGGTGACGGTCGCCCATTGTTCGACTTGGAGCTTGGACTAAAACTTATAATCATAGCATCATCAACAAAATTATCGTTTTGCCACAGCACGGTTAAGGGCGAAGAGAAGGGCGGCGGCGACAGAGATAGAGATAGACAGACAGACAGACAGACAGAGAGAGAGAGAGAGAGAGAGAGAGAGAGAGAGAGAGGAACGGGGTGAGTGAGAGAATAGAATAGAAGGCAGCGCACAGATACACTCGCCATTTAAGAGCATAAAAGCGAAACGTGCTTGAAATGTGAATTACTCGCACTCACACACACACACACACACACACGCATATACTGTGTACTTTGTGCACTTCAAGTGTCTGAGTGTGTGCGTGTGTATCTGTGAGTGTGCTGGCATGTAAGGCGCTTTTTTGCTCTTTGGCTCATAACTTTAACTATTTTACACGAGCGAACGAACGAACATTTACTTTACTTTTTTCCAGCACGCTTTCCTTTTATTTACTTATTTTAGTGCTTACTTCCGTTCACGTACACAGACTGCACACACACACACACACACACACGCACACACATTTCAACGCAGCCACTCGCAAAGACGCACCTACATTTTTTAGCAAATTAACAAGCCAGCCGACGACGAATCGCTGCCAGCTTCGGCGCCAGCTGACTTTTAAGCACTGGCCGCCGTCAGCAGCGGCTCTGCGATTAGCGATTACTAATCCTGCAATCGGTAATTCTCTGCACAACCGTCTAACGATAATCGTCAGATTAAAAGAATAATTGAAAAATTCAATTTCTTTATATGATGGATGGAATTTTTCGTTGGCAAGTTTTTTATTTCTTATAGTATAAGTTATTCTCCTATAATCGAGTAAATATCATGCACCCAGTTCTAAATAGTTACTTTTTGGTAAACACCAGAAAATAATTATTTTTGAAAAAAGTTTGGTACATGGATTTGGATTAAACTAATGTTCATATTTTTGCTACGACTTTTTGAAAACAAATAACGGTTATGTATTTAATTTTTATAATATAAGTACGTTTTAATCACTTTTAATTGACTAACTTTTATTAAAAGGTTGCAAATTGAAAATACAATTTCCATTATTATTGGAAGTTTTCATTCAACTTTTAAAATCGATGTTTAATACATGTGTGAGTACCTAACTGTAATTTTTTAAATTTAAAACGAAAAGTTAAATTTTTATGTATTTTGTATGTATTTTGCTATTGAAAAGTAGCATGAGATGCAGAAGTATCTGTGAGATACAAAAGTATCGCTTTAATCGTACTGATCAGCCAATCAGTGTCTGTTATCGATAAGTGCGATGAGTAATTGCAATCAAAGTTCTGCTGCTGGCCACGGCCATTTATTTTTATTCAACTGTGTGTGAACAGCCACAGCTGTGTGTGTGTGTGTGTGTGTATTGTTGTGCCGCCTTGATAATGATTTCGTTTAACTTCAGCGCCAAGATCCGCACGGACGCATTGCAAAGGGTGCAAATACTTCAACAGCCATGAAAAGTGTGTGCGTGCTGTGTGTTCGTGTGTGTTGTTGTGTGTGTGTGTGTGTGTGTGTGTGAGTGTGTGTGTGTGTGTGAGTGTGTGTGTGTGTGTGTGTGCCTGAATGTTCGCCTTTTGTTCGGCTCGTCGACTTCCGCAACCGAAAACCTTTTCGCGCTAATTGCAATTACACAAAATATTGTTTACACACTTTTCCAAGCCGCAACGTTCAATAACGTACATAAGTGCGGATGTGTGAATGAAAGAGAAAACGGAAGAGAGCGAGACGGCATGAAGGCGTCTGTGGCTGTAGGTAATACAATAAAAAGGAATCCAGAGCCTAATTAGTTAACTAATGGCTCACTTCTTTTGATATGGAATTTGTGGAGAATCCGCTGAAGCGAACATTTGTGCAACAACAAGATTATCAGCGAAGCAAAATATTTAAAATATTTGTTCATTCATATTCATAGTTCGAAGGAATATTATATGCTACATATCAGCATATAAAGAACCGATTTCAATAAAATGCTAAGTCTATCAGGAAACCCCTTGAAACCGTGTTAAGAATCGGTCTATACCCGTTGAATTATTTTTTTTTTATACCCTGAACCCATTGCAAATGGGTAAAAAGGGTATAATGGTTTTGTGCAAATGTATGTAACATACATATATTCTTGATCAGGACGACGAGCCGAGTCGATTTAGCCATGTCCGTGTATCCGTCCGTCCGTCTGTCCGTCTGTATGAACGCAGAGATCTCGAAAACTACAAAAGCTAAAAACCTAAACTACATTATAGATTCTCCCAATCCATACGCAGTACAAATTTATCATTTTTTTTTTCGATATTTTGCTCCGCTTTATTATTATCATCGATAAAAATCGATTTCAAGACTTTGTTTTCTTGGCATATCTCGGAGACTATAAGAGCTAGAGCCATCAAATTTGGTTTAATATGTGCTCGTAAAGGACACGCAGATTATGAATATTTTGGGTTTCGGATTACCCTCCTCTTTTCCCCTTGATCAACGCAAATCAAATTCTACAGACTTGCGCTTTGGCTTGTACATAGATTTGGATGTTCTTATTAAGCACTAAAAGTTTCGTAACGATCATACTCTTAGTTTAGAAGTTATTCAAGAATTGATTTTCCATAGTGGGGCCAAGCGCCGCCGTTGTGCAAAGTGCGCAGCTTGCTGCGTGCGTTTGTGTGTATGTGTGTGTGACTTGTGAATATTTGTTTAAGAATTGATCATACTGAGCAACACAGCTTGCTTAAATTATTGCACTGAAGCAATCACTGCATAAAATTACAATATATATATATATATATATATATATATATATAAGATAAATATAAATGTATATATATTTAGAGTTCCAACTTTGTTCTGTTGTGTTGCGTGCCATCTGAAACTGAATCAGAATCTATAGCTATAGCTCAAGTGCTTGCATACTCAACTGTTATTTTTGCAAGCGATTCGCCCGCCCTTCGTTCCAGTTGGCAAATTGACTGCTCGGCAATCCGATCCCCCCATTTATGGATAAGCTTTACTCAGCTTTCAGCTTCACAATCACAACCAAAGCAACAACAACAACAACGAAACAAGAACAGAATGCAATAAAGTAAACATCAAAGCGAGGAATGAATTTGAAATGGACTACAAATTTATGCAGAGCCAAGTGAGAAATAAAAAGGCATGCCCCAATTGCCATCAGGGGGATATGGATACGAAGAGGTACCCATCGCATATGGCCGGATATGTGGGATATAGATATGGGATCAAACATCATAATTCAAATGCCCAGAGTCGGCAGGAAGCAGAGCTAGCTGGAAGTGAGCATGCAAATCAGACATTTATATCATTTTTGCTGTGCTTATTTAGTTTTTTGGCTGCATAAATTTCCATAAATGCGTAAAGGTAATCAGCAAACGAGTTGATAAACTTGCTTAAATGCAAAGTGGCCAGAAACTTCAATCAGTGGGTGAGTCAAGCACCCAGTTTCCCGTTTCCCAAGCTCCGTTTTCCTCGGTCCCGCTTTTGGCAGTGTTCATGTGCCGAGTCCCGCAAAACAGATTGAAAAACTTCAACCAAACACAAACACGAAAACCAAAAAAACAAACCACACCGCATGGGCGAACTGCATCTGATGTAGACACAACACTGTTCGCAGTGGTCCCGAGTTCAGGGATGGCAAACGCTTTCGTAGGGGTCCAATTTCCAAACGCGCCAATTTAAAGCCATCGACAAAGTGCATTCAAAACTCTGAAATTGAGGTGAAAATTGCCAATTTGAGGCATGTAAAAAATAAATAAATAATGATTAAAAATCAAATTTAATTGGTAATTATATAATATTAAATTAATAAATATTATTAAAAAAATAAATTAATTAATAATAGCAACCAATTTTTTGTATATATTTTAATATATATCGATTTTTTTACTAAAATATTGCTTTTGATATTATCATTGCTGAAAATGACATCAATAATGTCTGAACGAAGTACTAAAAAAAAAATAATAATAACCGTAATAACAAAATTAATGCCTATAAATAAAATATGAAAAAAGAAGTAACATTCATAGATTAATCAAGTTAATAATTAGTCGAAATGTAAGCATAAAACCCATTAATTAAGCCTAATTACTTACTGCCAATTTCAATTAGTTGAGCTCCTAATGAACCTGCTTCATTGCAGGCGCATTCACAAAATGCGTTAGCAACTTCAATGATTAATAATTAAATATGAATTAGTAATTGGTGTTGTAAGCAATTTCAATTCCTCACACTTGCGTGCATAATAAATGCAGAGCAATGTAATCGGTTTTTACTCTAAGGCTCGTCTCCAACCCTAGCCAAGTTGATCTTGTTGCTGTTGCTGTTGCCGCTCCCGAGTCGAGAGCTGGCGTCTGTCAAGGGTCAAGCAAATACGAGCGCTGGACAACATATTGCAAAAGTTATGAGCCGGAAATAAAACGGACGCTGACAATATTCTGACTGGCCCGGCCAACGGGCGGTATACGTAACGTGGACGTGACGTGACGTGACGTGACGGTAAGCTGGGCCCGCTCCAGCTCAATTGCAACTGTAACAATAAGTGCAACGCAGCTAATCGTCAGCTGTTTTGCTGTCGCCTTGTTTTGGATAAAAGCCGTGCGCTTCATTGGCGCTTAGCCAAACGGCCGGCAGCAGCCGTTGGCCGAGGATGGCCGAGGAAAAGCACCGCATGCTCTACCAGGGCCAGGATCCCAGCCAGCCCGTGCTGCGCCCCATCTCGCTGGCGCCGCGCTCCAGCAGCGGCAGCGTGGCGAACATCGCGACAGCTGAGCCGCAACAGCCGCCGACCTACGACGACGCCATGGGCAACACGGCGAGCCTGCGCCACACGAGCAGAGCCCAGCCGCCGACCGGCCAGGCGGCCAGCGGCTCGGGGCAGCCCAGCGCCGTCGATCGCCGACGCACCTTCTTTGCGGAGCCGCAGCATCTGCGCAGTCAGCTGGAGCAGCCCTATCTGCTCGATGAGCAGCCGGCGCAGCTGCAGCCCGACGAAGAGCTGGCTGAGCTGCCTGAGCTGCCCGGCGCTGCGGAGTCCGCGGCAAGCGTCGACGTGCAGGATATGCGACAGCAGCAGCGCTGCATGCTCGTGGAATGCGTCCGCATGCCGCAGGTGCGCAGTAAGTAGTTTGGCCACAGCGCCAGCCGGGTGAGACGAGAGTGATCCGATCTGGTCGCCTTTGGCAGGCTTCTTTGCGCTGGCGCCGCAGCCGAAACTGGGTGGCCAGGCCTGCGCGATTGTGTGCCCCGCCTGCGGCCAGCAGGGACGGACACGGCTGCGTCGCGCGCCGAACACACGCACCCATTGCTGGGCGCTCTGGCTGTGCTCCCTCGGGTGAGTGTGTCCGCGGGCAGTGTGTGCGATTCGCTTAACCATTGGCCAACCCCTTGACCAGTTGGTGTTGCTGTGCCTGCCTCTATCCGTATCTGATGGACAGCTGCCGCACCACGAGCCACTACTGCACCGTGTGCAGGACCTTTCTGGGCGCCTACTATCCCAAGGACTGCTGTCTCTGAGCCACAAGCAAGGTTATCTATTTCAACTTTGACACGTAAGAACGTTGCATGAACAATTTTTTTTTTTTTTTTTGTTAAATAATGCATATATTTTTAATGCAGAATTGGTCTAGAGGACAAATCATGACCAATATGTCATCAAACATGAAAATCGGTTCAGTTTTCGCCAAGTTATGGGAGTTTGAAATATAGCAGCTATGGATGCGAGAGTTTTTCAAGTCAAAATTTTTGTGAATTTTGGCATGATTTTTGACAAAAAATGTGACCCCCTTACAATAAGTTTTAATGTTGTTTTTTATGCTAATTGCGACAACTACAATTGATTAAAAATATAAATTTAGAATTCTAATTTGAAAAAAAAAATTTTTTTGAAAATGTGTAAGGGGGGAGTACATGATTTTTTGACCAAAAAATTTAAAAAAAAATGTATTTTCAATAAAGCATATATTTTAAATGCAGAATCGGTCTAGAGGACAAACCATAACCATTATGCCATCAAACATGAAAATCGGTTCAGTTTTCGCCAAGTTATGGGAATTTGAAATATAGCAGCTATGGATGCGAGAGTTTTTCAAGTCAAAATTTTTGTGAATTTTGGCATGATTTTTGACAAAAAATGTGACCCCCTTAGAATAAGTTTTAATGTTGTTTTTTATGCTAATTGCGACAATTACAATTGATTAAAAATATAAATTTAGAATTCTAAATTTGAAAAAAAAATTTTTTTTGAAAATGTGTAAGGGGGGAGTACATGATTTTTTAACGAAAAAGTTAAAAAAAATTTATTTTCAATATAGCATATATTTTAAATGCAGAATCGGTCTAGAGGACAAACCATAACCATAATGCCATCAAACATGAAAATCGGTTCAGGTTTCGCCAAGTTATGGGAATTTGAAATATAGCAGCTATGGATGCGAGAGTTTTTCAAGTCAAAATTTTTGTGAATTTTGGCATGATTTTTGACAAAAAATGTGACCCCCTTAGAATAAGTTTTAATGTTGTTTTTTATGCTAATTGCGACAATTACAATTGATTAAAAATATAAATTTAGAATTCTAAAATAAAAAAAAAATTTTTTTTGAAAATGTGTAAGGGGGGAGTACATGATTTTTTAACGAAAAAGTTAAAAAAAATTTATTTTCAATATAGCATATATTTTAAATGCAGAATTATTCTAGAGCATAAAGCATGACCAAAATGCCCTCAAACATGAAAATCGATCCAGTTTTGACAAAGTTATGGAAGCTTACATAACAAAATATTTTCAATTTTAATATTTCTGCAAAAATGTTGGAATATCTACTATTAAAACTGAGTATAAAAATGTGGTTTGTGACTCAGAGAGAACAACTAACAGAAGAAAAGATTTGAAATGTTAAGTATGATCCTGATTCAGTTGTGTGAACAACTGAAGTCTGAGTTTTCTAAATTGATTCTTGCTTTAAACAAAAATTAGAAAATGATTTGCTCGCTTGTAAAACTTGTTCCATTACACAATGAAATGAAAATGTAATGAAATAATTTTCTCATTTTCTAGTTAACTGCGTTGTCTCGTTGTCCATTGCCACGTGCAGCGTCCCCAAGCTGCTTAACTTTGTTGTCATCCAGGGTCCATAAAAGTGCACTTGAACCTGATAACAGCACAGAGAGCTCCCCCCACAGATGTGCTTCGGGCCAAAGCGGAAGTTCCACTCGCTTATTGAAACTAATGAGGGTCGGAATTGGTTGCCGCCGCTGTGAATCCATGGCCCGTAATGTGCTCCAAGTGGCTGTCCATCAGTGCGCCGGCACTAAATTGAAATTCTCGGCGATTGCTGGCCATGTCAAACAATGCCTAACTGGCCTAATCAAATTGCCTAATCAGCGCCAGCGGGATCAAGTCAATTACGCGAGCGCCACTTTTCATTGTGCGTTCGTGTCGAGCTCTGCGTTATTTCACAGTTTTTGCACTGCCGAATGCACTTTATGTCCCGTCATGTCCCAGCTCTGACCCCCGACCCCCGACCCCGACACCCGCCCCACCCCTTTTGGCTGTGCATTGAAAACGGATTTGTCGGCACGTCCAATTAGCTTGGCGCGATTCACAGCTACTCCACCAGCGGCAGCCAGTTATGGAGCAACAATTCATATCCGCTGCCGCCAAAAAACCGAAACAAAAGCAGAAGCAGCAGAAAAAAGAAAACAACAACACAACCCGTCAATTAGCCGAGCGAGTGGCATAGGAATAATTACAGCGCTAAGCGCATTAGGGCCGGAGCCACTCTGATATCATGATTATATCATGAGATGCCAATGAAGGCAATCAGAACAAGAATCCGGGACGGGACGCCTCATGTGGGGACTCGATAAAAAAAAAATAATAATAATAATATGTAATGCGATAACAATGAAAACGACCTGCCAGCAGCACAGCAAACAACAGCAACAATAACAATAAAAACAACAGCAGCAGCAACAACAAGAACAACAACAATTGGCTGCAACAAAAACTGGCGAACTGCGTTTCAACGTAGGGCAAATAAGTTGGCAACTTTAATTAGATTAACTTGCTGGGCGCACATAAATATCAATAGCACTTCAAGCGACAGGCCGACGGGCCGAACAACCAATATTGTTGTTGTTGCTGCTGCTGTCACTAACAAGCTGCCACACAGATGCGCATATAAATAGGTTGCCACGCTGAATATCTTCACTGACAATAAATACTAGGAAATGTATTCCATTTAACTGGCGACCGCTCTTGCCCAATCGGCGATGCCTTTGGCGAATTCTTAGCAACTGCACAAATTCCCTGGCTTCATTAAAAAGATAAGTTTCACAGCAAAATTAAGCTTGAGTAAATCATATTTCATACGCTCTGCACTAATGGGATGTCAATATATATAAATATACATACATATATGCTCGTACATATACATATCGCATCAGATAAAGTGTTGAAATATTAAATTTAAATAATAATAATCGGAAATTGTATATTGTCTGCAATCGCCGTTTGAGCTTTAATGTCTAAGAAATTCTGATTATTTCTGATTATTATTTTATTTTATTAAAAATAAATGATACAGTTTTCAGCCAAAACATGAAAACAAAAGATTAGTTAGCATTAGTGATGTAAAAAAGAATCGAGACATCGATGTTTCGATGTTAATAGCAGCTGTGTTTTGCAATTTGAACTCGCTGATCTTGTTTACGATACATCGACGCATCGATGATTAGCAACACGACTTTCTAATCCGGTGTAGAATATCGATATTCATTTCGGATGAACATCACTATGTTTCAGTGTTGTGAGCCGTCTGTCAATATTCAACTGTGCCGCACTGTAACCACATAAGAAAGTCAAAAACATATGTATGTAGTAAATACGCTAACATATTTACCGCTGGCGTTGGCGGCGTCCGTGGGCGTCCTTTTTCTCGAAAATTGACAATTTTCGGCGGCAAATGTTTGCGCAACATATTTACGGATATTTGCGGCGTGTTGATTTGTTGATTACGCGCAGCGAAGCGTGAACATAGCGAGCAGCCAGCGGCGCGAGCAGACGTCGAATTGGAGCGTGAGCGGATGCAGGCACAAACGTATCTTCAAGCCGAAGGATGACTAATCAAATTAGCAGCCAAATCAATTGCAAATATTTTAATTACTTGCGGCATGAGGAGGCTGGCTGGTGCTTTTGTGCAAATCAAGTGGCCACCGGCCGCCAATTGGCAGTGGATGCAAATGTTAGGCGGGCCAAACAAAACGCTAACTGGCGACAGCTTGCGAGCTGGTAACTGTTGCGGCGAGGACGTGTAAAAGGTCAGTCAAATGGCCAAATGGCCAAATGTTCAACGGCGTCGCCGTCGAGAATGGCACGTAGCAAGCAAATGAACTGCAACGTCAACGTTGCCGCGCTTGTCCTCAGGCCTCGTTCAGGACTCCTCGACATCACCGTGTGCTGATATCCATATCGAATCGTCTGCCGTTTAATGGCTTGTATTGGTGCCGGCGCAGGCGCCGAACTGGCAACGACGAGGACGCTTCATTCACTAAAACGCCGTTCGGCCGCGGGCCGAGCGCCGTCACGACACGACGACTGCGAGTCCTTGGCTACTTGGTGACTGGCATCGCACTTGGCTGGCTCAATAGCGCCTCGCACGTTGGCCACGCAACAACACGTCGCGCTTAGTGTCCAGCTAGCAACAAGCTTATTGGCCGTCAACGCCGGCGTGCGAAACGCGTCCGCTGCGATCCGCAATCGCTCATTGCTCTCGCCGCCGTCGGCAGGCGCTAAGCCCAAATCAGATTGTCGTGTCCGCTACATATCGCAGCATATCCGTATTCGAATTCAAATCGGTACCGCATTATTTTTCTTGTTTTTGTTTGCGTTGTTTGTTGTGGTCGAAGTTGCCGCCTGATGGCCGCTCGGGGAGCCCACAGCCAAGTACAGTGAGTGCTGTTTGTGTGCGTGCGTGCGTGTGTGCGTGTGTAAGTTTGACAATAACAACAGCAACAGCCACAGACACAGCCAAGGCAATAACAACAATACCAAGCGTAGTCGTAATCGTAGTCGAAGTCGTCGCCGCTGTCGGTTGCTGCCGCGTTATTTCCGTTTCCGCTTGCCGCGCCGCTCCTTGCGCTTATCCTGCAATTACTTAAGAGACTCGGCTCACGGAGGTGGCAGCGGTAGCACCATGCACGTTCAGACAATGCCCCAACGGCGGACGCTGCTGTCCCAATCGCTGATGTTCCTCGCGCTTCTGCTTTTACTCGCGGCCTGTCAGCCCGCCCAGGCGGCCGGAAATGATGCGATTTCCGCTGCTGCGAGCGTTGCCCACGGTCGCCGCCATCGCCAGTCAGAGGCGCCGACGCTTACATTGATTAAACGTGACGCCAGCAGCGAGGACGACGACACCAATGGCGATGCTGCAGCGGCCACAATGCGGCAACAACAGCAACACCAGGCGAAGACATACAAAGACTTTGATTTTTCAGCCTACGTAAACGGTAAGTAGATCGCCCTCAAATCGAAGCCTTAAAAGCTTTTTCTACTAGCGCGAAGTAAAAGTGTTCCAGGGGGAATTTTTAGCTTTTGAGCTCTTTGAGATAAATAATAAATCATCAGATTTACCTATCGTTCTGCTATTAGTACTTGGTATATTGCACACTTAACTGGAATAATTTATGGGAAATCAAGATTTCTTGCTATGCATTAAGC
The DNA here is from genome assembly GCA_035041545.1 of Drosophila colorata. Lineage (NCBI taxonomy): Eukaryota > Metazoa > Arthropoda > Insecta > Diptera > Drosophilidae > Drosophila > Drosophila colorata. The sequence continues at coordinate 17,625,019 of JAWNLD010000490.1, read as the reverse complement.
AATCACTTTCTAAAGTACCTTTAAGAGTTTGTAAAAAATATATTTTTATGGTTTATCATATTTGTTTACACACAAAATCTAAACGAACTGGGTTTTTCAAATATTATCAGTAATGTCTTAATTAAAACTTATGTATACAGTATGTCTTAATGAAAACATATGTTTTATGATTATCCGAAAATTAAAATACTCCAAAACCAACATTACATTGATCCGTTTAACTCGCTTGTTGATGCTGATCGGTATTATAATCGATTAGGAGTTCTTTAAATCTAAAATATATATTTCCACAAACTTTTCCCAAAGATTCGTGTATAAAATGATCGAGGCTGTATATGAAATAGAACTATATTATATTGAAACTTTGATTACCTCGAAAAAATATATCGTTACACATATATAATACAATATATCGATATGATCACGTTAATTTTTAAGGCTATCCGAGCCATCTTTTTTACTTACATTTTTTTCTCCTTCCCGACGCGATTTTAATGGCCTCAAGCAAAGCCAACAGAATTTTTGTATTTCGTTAACTTGTAGTAATAGTTTCGAATTTTTATTTTTATAAATATTATAAACTGATTGGAACGGCCGAACTAATTCATTTGTAATATAATTATTTAAAGCATACAATTTAGTTATAAGCCTTCAATTTAAAGGTTTTTTAAATAGCATCCCAGAGACTAATAGACCCCAAAACAATACGCAGATCATATATTTTGCTTTCATTTCACAGAGGAATTTGTAAGCGAATGTGTTTCGGTAATAAACACATAATTATGTATAATTTATATGAGCATAAAAAATAAGGCACGTCGGGCATATTCGGTTTTTTTACAGTGCACATAAATGCTAATGGTTTGCCATGGTGCCATCAAATGTTTGCATTTTAAATGACAAACGATTGTTTTATGTTAAATTGCAATTTAAATGTAGTTAGCAGTGATCCTAATGCATTTGTGTTTGGAAACAAAAGTGTGTGCTTAGTGCTTTACGGTTTAACGAAAGTCACACAAACGCACACACATCCCAGCATATACTGTAAATATGTTCGCCAGAATGCAGAGACCCACAGTAGCAGGGAAAACACACATTTGAATTGTGAAATTTATTTATAACACTTGTAACTGCAAAATGTAATTTTGTCGAAATCACAAAATGCCACACACCAACGCACAGACAAAAACACACACGCGCACAATGCTATCCAAACAGTTGGCAATGGCATAACTCATACGCCCCGTTGCCGACTCAAGCCCACAGTACACCCGCTTGTATCCTATAAATTGTAGCATGTCAATATGTTTAGTAGCTTAACTGGCCCGCATACCCATCTCCCTTTCATCATATTTCTTAAACACATGCACAACAGCATGTTCGAAAGCAATTAAAATGAAAAGCAGACAATGCGAAAAAGAGAGAGAGAGACACAGTTGAACACTTCCATTTGATACAAAATTGATAATAACACAATAATTGCACTTGCAGTTGTCACTGCCACATTTGAGTGCCCGTCACCTGTGGCATGATAACAAAAACAACAGCCACAACAAATGTTACACTGACGGAAAAAAAAATTAAAATACAACTAAACTGTTACAACAGTTTGATTCAAAAATAAATGCACATTTCTTTTGAATAAAAACCAGAAAAATTAGTTGGATATTAAATTTTACTGATTGAAGAGTTTGTTAAGCACAAAGTTGTTTTCAATATTACAAAAGTATTTGTTTTGTTATTTTGTGCACTTGATCTGGTTGACGCCGTTTTTCTTCTTGAATTTGATATCGTAGTAATTGTACCACATAAATGATGCTTCAACAAAAAAAACAACAGAATTTCTTGTAATTATTTTATTTATTTAATGTAGCTGAAATTTGCAAATATCTTACAATAAATTTATTCGCAGCCAGCAATTTAGCACTTTTATTCAAATAAATTGTATTTAAACATATTTTAGCCAACAAATTTGCATACGTTTTGGCTTCTTCACACACAATCCGGCAATTAAACACTTTAAGACTTCCCACAATTTGGCTGACTAACTTGTTGCATTGGCTGCGTTTCAAAAACTGCAACAATATTACAGCGTTTGGTGTTGCGTCTGTTTGTTAGCCAGTGTCTTCCTTTGTTAGTGGCATTGTCACCTTTTGGTCATGGCTGCATCCGTTTGCCATAAATTATGTGCGCGCATGCAATCACGATATGGATACGGGATATAGGATATGGGATCGTATGCATTTATAGGGTCATGCCAGCGAGCAATGAATGTGACTGCATTGTTTGTTTGTGTTTACGCTTACGTGTGTTTTGTGCTCTGGTGAGGGAGCGGGTGTATGGGATGTTCGGCTGCTTCTGGCGCTGGCGCTTTGCTTATTCATAAGCCGCGGCAGGTCATGTTGACACCTACACCCATACACACAAACACAACAGCCACAACTACACACTCATGTACACTTAAACAGCCCGCAGCTAGAGTAACCAAAATTGCCACATCGAAGGTTGTCAAAACACTTATGAAACTCCATAAAGTGCTTCCAAAAGAATAAAATATTTATTTTACCCGAAATCTAATCGTCAAACCAATTGAAAGCAAAGTTTAAATAAAATGCAATAGGGTACATCAAGCATTAGCTGAAAATAGTAATCTTTGTACTATAAGGAAAGGTAATTAAATCAATAATTAATTTAAATGTAATACGAAAAGGAAATCTGTATGAAATTTATAAACACTTCTTATATATGTAGATTCCTTTTAAGAATATAAATAAATTTATTGATCTGCTTATTTACCTCTCTAATTGAACAAGCACATTTTTAATTAATTATGCCTTGACATTAAACGTATTTTGCCCATTGCTGAAGAATATAAAATATTATATCAAATAAAAGCGACGGACAGATGGCTAGTTACATATTCTGTCGGTTTTTAAAATATAATATTTATATATATAACAAATTCTATATTAGTTATTGAGAAATTAAAAGTTTTCGCTAAACTTTTCTTCTTTTCCCCCAAACTGAAGCCACTTGATTTATGTATAAAATTAAAATTGGCAATCTTAAAATTGAACACCACATGCCAAAAATGTTCATTTCACACGCAAGACTCTTTGCGCAGCCCTCGCACATATGTTGGTACATATTTCAACCTGGCCATAAGCTGAATGGTGGCCATATTGTTGTTGTTGCTGTGTCCGTTGATGTTATGTTAGTTTTTTGCCGCTTTATTTGTTTGTTGTTTCTGCCGCCATCGCCATCGCCGACGCCTTCGCCGCCGTCACTGTCACCGTCGCCGTCGCCGTCGCCATTGCCCCCTCGTTTTACGGGCTCGCTTTGCTTTGCCCCTCTGATCTCTATATTTGTCTGTGTCTTGCTTCCTCTTCACTTCTCTCTCTCTCTCGCTGCTCCGCTGACGTGTCCTTAACATTGTTTGCTCTGCTGCAACTGTTTTTGCTGTCGTCCTAAAGCAGATAATCAAAAGTAAATAAAAACATTTTTCATTGTCTGTGCTGGCAAAAATGCTTCCGCGATTAAATCACAGCTACATAGTAAATAGATTTGAGTGCGTCACTGTCAATTGTTAATGTACAAGTTGGCGTTAGCCCAAATACGCGCCCCTCGCCACCCCCTCGCTCCTTGAACTGTCGTTCTAACAGTATTTACATTAAACATTAACCACTGAAACAAAATGCCTCTGGGGACAGTTTATGAGAATTTTATTTCCAAACCGAATTAAGAAAAACACGTTTAAGTACTTAAATAATCAACTTAAATAATCATTTTGTTGTATACCCACTTCCACCCTTAATAAACCTACTTCAACCTACTATGTATTAGCACATACATATGTACGCAGATATATATGTGCCAGAGTGTGTGTGCGTGTCTAAGTATTGAGCCACTGTCACTCAGTCAGTTAGTCAATGATGCTGCTGTAATTATCTACATGATTATTAAGATTACAGCCCAGGTCGGAGGCAGCAACAACAGCGCTGAGCACTTAATTAACTTGCAAGACAATTTGATTGAACCAATTAGGCATATAATGGCATTAAACAATGAGGCCGACAGACAGACAGACAGGCAAACACAGAGGCAGACGGGCAATACAAATCTGCACACTCTTTACTTACTTGGGGAATTTAGGTTCAGAATCCATGCAAAAACAATTTACAAGTTCATGTCCTATTGTTTGCTGTGTATACCATACTCGCCACGTAATCAATCTCTGCACATTGTCCGAAAGAAAGTGTTGAATAAATCATAGAATTTTCAATATGTCAATCAATTAAATTCAATATTTCAATCAATTACTCGTCTTTGAAATTTCCGCAATTTTATATACCTATATACAAATATATATAAATATATATATATATATATATTATATAATTGTAGAAGCCTTTAGATTTATTTTTACACAGCTCGACAGTATGATCTAAATAATTATGCGTAAAATGCTGATTCTGAATACACAACTTAAAAAGTCTGTTTCCCACTTGTTTTAAGTATTTTAATAAATATCCATTCACCAGATACAACTTTGAGTTAATGTGCAAATAATTATGACAGCATTTAAACGAGTTCTAATTTCATTTATATAAAATATTTTGATAATATCATAGAAAATATATGCATGAAAATAATTATCTCTGTATTCCCTATAAGTACAAACATTAATTAACAGTACCTTTGAATATACTTTCAATGTATTTCAACTGACTCGGCCTGAACAGACGACACCTCATCTGTCTCTATGTGTCTCTATTACCATTACGACCTACATCCATTGTCATTTGCTTTCGTTTTATTTGGATAGAAACGAGGGGCATTTGCAATTATTAGCCATAATGAAACAATTTCCTAATCCTTTCCGCACTGTGTGTGTTTGTATATGTGTTGAGGTCATATTATTTTCTCTTCATACTGTCCATTATATTTATATGACAAAGCTCAACTCATGTGTATTTGCCAATGATCCAGTCAGCTTAACGTGGCATTAAGATAGATATATACGTACAATTCTCCAATTCGCATTTCCATACGTCCATCAGCTACTTTGTAATTATTTAGCTTATGGTGAACTCATGCCGGTTTCTGCCATTTAATTAGCAAATGCATTTTGACCAAATCACATGCCTGGACTAAAGCCTGTGGGCATATTCGAATCGTGAATCAAAGACCTTACAGCGAAATGATGTGCGTGCCACGCCCATTCAATGCAGACGCCCTTGTTAGCTGCCCCATTCTGACAGCGTGAACTGAACGCGGCAGCTCAACAGCAAGTTTATTTTTATTTGCAAACATTTGCGCGTTTTTATGCACCTTGTCCGCGCGAGGCAGAGGAGAGGAGAGGAGAGGAGAGGAGAGAAGAGCGAGCGAGCGAGGCGAAGTCAAAGTCAAAGCAGTGCACTGGCTAAGTTGCTAGCCCGGCCCTAGTCGGGCTATTAAGGATGTCCGCATCCTTGGCTGACCACCAAGTGGGTGGCCATCATTTTTATTACCATCGCAGTGCCCGAAGCTTAACCAGGTTTAAAAGAAAGGACTTTTGCCAGCAGTCAAGATACGAGCAATGCGACGGCAACGGCAAAGTGCAGCAGCAGCGAAAGACAATGGCTGGGCGTGCTCTAAGTGCTGGCGATGCCCGAAACAATTTGGCACCATGTTGCGTATGATTAATATAAATTGTTTCACCCCACATTGACACCAAAGCGAAAAGAGAACGGCATTTGGCCTGAATTAAGCTGAAACCGGAACAAAAAATATTAAAAATAAAAAAAAATCGAAAGCAGAATTATTTTTGGAATGCCGCAGATTAAATACTCTGGCAAACACATGGGAATGCAAGCCGGTTTTTCATAGAGGAATTCGATCCGGTCGGCTCGATGCGAGTTGGAAAAAAATATTTGCAAACAACACTGTGCTTACTTGGATTATGTCAACAGATAGTGGGCAACTTTTCTTTGGTCTTTGGATTAAACTTCTTTTTTATTTGATTTTTTTTGTGTCTGGCTTTTCATTTCCACTGTGCCTTAAAGCGCAAAACTAAACATTTTTGTGTCCAAAAAGGTGAAACAGCGTTCAGCTGCTTCCACACCATCCCGCTGCCTCACTGGCTGCTGTGCGCTGATGGCTCTGCTGCTGGCACATAGCATGGCGCAAAGTGTCACATTACCAAGAGTGCGACAAGGCAAAACGGGATGCCTGGATGCCGGGTTGCCGGAACTGGGGGGCAAAACATCCTTTTGCCGCAGGGGCAGCATCAGCGTCAGCGTTTCAGCCACGCACTTAGCTCAACTTGGCGGGCTATCATTTGCGGTTTGCATGTGGCACCAACAGCAGCAACAACAAGAGTTAAAGCAACAACTACAATAGCAGCAAGTGATGGCAATTTTCGTTTAGTATTGCTGGCACTGGCAGCCGAAATAAAAAAAATTGCATAAAAATGGCGTAAAGGCTTAAAAAATTCAAGAGACTGCAATGAAAACGCAACTGGAAAAATCGCGGGGGAGGGGGCGGGGCGAGACTGGGTTGGAAGTCAAGGATTGGCCATTGTTGCAGCAGCTTGTTTAAATTCCATGCGCTGGTTTCTTTTTTTATACTTGTTAAGCTCATGCCAACCCCCCTCTCCCGCTCCACCCCTGGACAATATTTTGATGTACGACGACAACTTTCGGTACACTTCATGTAGCACACCTGAGCGCCGGAGTGTGTCCCGTGCCTCGAGGCCAAATTTAACACAGGTCCAAATGCACTCGTCTGCCAGCTGAATGCAAAAAGCTAACGACTTCAGCTGCATCATTCACATCAAAACTCCGGCGTGTTAACTACAAGTTAGCTTCTCTTGCAGTTTAAAGCAGCCAAAATGCGAAGGCAAATAATATTTAACAATTTATGTGCGTTCAGCACTTTGACGGCCGGATGTTCACTGCTCAGATATAAATTGAAAAGTTTCTGTAGCGACTACACTAACAAAGAGCCCGAAAATCAAGTGCAGCATTTGCCGACAGTAGCCTGAAAGTATGCTGTATAAATTTGGCTGCGTTTTAAAGGCACGAAGATGAATTTATATTGACTGGATAGTATTTTGAACAGGTCCTGCGATATTTTTATATGAGCAATGTGTCAAACCTCATTATGGTAGATGGATGGTAAATACTATTTTTATATTTTTATTTTTATTTTACATTTTTTTTAAATATTTTATTTATTTTAAACAAGTTGCCTTTTAATATAAACTTAAGATAAGTAATTATTATGGAACTGCAAATGCCTCGCGGAAACTACAAATTTATTGTTTTGTTTTCATAGACCAGTTTTAAATAAAAAATAAAAAAACTCGAGTGATCAATACGATCATTGTGATCAGTATTTAAGCAGCCCTCCATCTGTACTTCTTCAATTCCACATCATTATTGGAACTCAATGAAGTGATAAAGTGGCAACACATTTACAGACTTTATTTTTGTTTTCACTTTACTTTCTTTTTATGGCTAACGCCACAATAAGTGGATGGGAGGCAGGTGGAGGGGGGCCTGGTTAGCGAGGTGCCGCAAAAAGTTTGCCAAACGAGCAAATAATCAAGCGAAAGAACTCAAAAATCAAATGACAGTAAGGGAAAAGCATAGGGCAAAAAAGCGACAGGCGAAACAACAACAAAAACATGAACAAATCGCGCAACTGGGCGCAACGTTCCGAAACAATAAAATAAATTAACCTTGAAGTTCAATGTGGAAAATTTAGTGCTGTTGCCAGAAGTCGCGCCCCCAGTCATCGTTAAGTTGCTATGCAAAAAGAAACATAAACAAAATGTGGCGCAAAGTTCATAAAATGCCAAAGAGTCTTCGCCGCTTGGCTGGTCACAGACAGCCAAAGAGTTGGCAGTACCCCGACCACCCCACAGATACCCTATAGTCTATACCGTATGCCCACTACCCAATGCCCAACAGTCTGCCACCCACATCTTTCTGCCCGATTAGGCACACAACCAGCATGCACAGAGCGAGCACACACAGAGAGTGTGAGTCGGGTGTGCCTGAGAACAGGCAGGTGATTGTGGCCAAAGAGAAGGATATTCTTTTTGCCAAACGTCGGCCTTGAATGCCGAATGTCCATCAAACTGTGTCCCGGCAAAAGCACGCATAATTACTCATAATGGAATATCGCTTTGCATTATTTATAGGACTGCCGAGCAGTTCACACCAAGCCCATCAACGGACGGAAAACGAAAAACCACAAAGCAAATTTAAACGAATTTTGCCTAATGACAACCGCAATGCTAATACATTGTCCTTCTGCGAATGCGACAGTTGCCAGTCCGTTTCAAACTGAACAAAGTCCATTTACATAAATGATAATCTACCCCGTTTCAAATACACGCACACACAAACGGCGCTCACCTTTGAACTTTGGCCACATCAAATTAAATAAAAGGTTAGCAGCTTGCACGGAAGTTCAATTCTCTTCGGTTTAGGCTCACAGTGTGCTGGACACACGAGCAACCTCTTCAAATAAAAGTTAGTTAGGAGCTAATGAAATCAAAGACTTGAGTTAATTCTTTTATGTTCCAATTATATTTTTTTTAGCGTAAGGTATAAATTATTCATTTTTTTCTGCTTGCCAATCGGCCAAATTGTCTTTTCGGCATTTTAGCTTTTTTCGACACTTAAGGATGGAATTTTCTAAAGCAATTTTATATGAAGTCAATATTAATTTTTGAAGTTATTATAAAACAAAGACATAAACGTCACAATGCAGCTTATGTTATGTATATATACAATACAACCTGTACCTAATAGTTTAAGGGTACTCAATTTTCGTTTTGGCCACCGTTGCCACACTGTGGGTCGCATTTTTGAAATATGGTAACGACACGTACATCAATCGGAATGGCACATTTGTGTTTCGGTTTGCATTCGCTTTATTTGCTCTTAGCCATTGGCTCTATTAATATTTCATATCTCACATTTGCCCCGGCCGAGCTCCCTCTGAACTCCGCACCTGGACTATCATAAGGGGTAGAAAAGGGTTTCGTATTCGAATTAGTATGCGCAGTTTTCAGTTTTCAGTTCCCAGTTCTCAGTTTCAGTGCGGTTTTGGGGCGTGTATTTTAATTGTGTTGACTTTGTAAATGATCCATTCATAATGCTTCTTGAAGGCATCGTTTGTCCTGCCGCCAGCTCCACTTTTGCTGCCTGTTTTTAATGGCCGCAGTTAAGCCGGTCAACAGCCGAACAGCAGAACGGCAAAATACGAAACGAAAATCGATAATGAATTAATTTCCAGTATGAGGCAAATGGCGCAGACAAATTTATGACTGTGGGCAGCCTGCATATTTGCCTTGGCCAGTTCCTCAGTTCCCAGCGCCTGCAGTAGTTAACGTTTAACACATGGCCATTGGGCAGCCAATGCTGCCGCAACCGCTTCCCTCACCTGGGCAGCTGGACGGTTGGCCGCTAACCGGCCAGTCAGCTCTCAGCCGGCAGAGCCGTCTCAATTTCAATGAGCTTTGAGCGACTGTTACAGCTACTCGCACTGATACTGCGAGTTTTTGCTGATAATCCCTTGAGTAAACATAAAAAACAAACAAACAAGCGCATAAATATGCGTGTGCGAAGGCCTTCGTCGGGCACTAAAGCGGACAGCAGCAATATATATAAAAACAACAATGAAAAACATATCTATTGAAAGCGTCGAAATATGAACGCCCCTGCCGAGTGGTTTAATGGCCTGTGCTTCCATAGAAAAAAAGCTAAAAATAATAAAGTAATCAGATAAGAAATTATCAGATTTTTGTTTAATATTCGTGCTTTGGGGAAGGTCTTTAACTCGGATAGCAATTAACATGTGTATCGAATAGGGCGTTTCTAACATTCAATATGACTGAAACGATTTTTATTTTTATTTTTTATTATTATTATTATTTGTTTTTTGGCTCATGTTCTACATTTGACTTTCGCATCGATTCCACATAAACGACTATAATTTGGGCTGTTGTCTGCCCCAAAAAGTATGCTAAGTTTAATCAAAGAAAATCTATTAAAAAATTTATTTAAAATTGAATAAAGAAAGCTATTTAATTAATTCGGATCTCGCTCTTTAATAATGTACTTATTTAGTAATTTAATTAAGCAGAGACCTTTAAAGCTGAAGTATCGGATGGCCAAAGACCCTCGTTTTGGTGCCGCTTTGACGAATGGCATTTTGATTTGCAATAATTGCAGTGCTATTTGAAGCTGTCTTTCAACGCCCAAAGAAGTTTTGTTGAACTTTGTCGAGCGAGATTTACCACTTATGAAGCAAGTTGGGTGGACTTAACAAACTTGAATATATGTTTGTACTCGTATGTCCGTGCGTCTATTGACTTTCTTGAAAGTTTCAACTGTTTGCTTAAGCACAAAGTTACTTTGGTGGCTCCCTTATCAACCACTCTGACAATGCAAAGCAGTTGCCGTTGGTGATGAGCGTGTTTTATTAAAACGCATTCCAAGTCCTTATGCTAATTAATAGTTGCGACCTTAACTCGAATTTAAATATAATTCTAGTTTTATCGAACAAGAGCGCACAGCAAACAGCTTTATTACATCCTCATTTCACTGTAAAAATAATTTTTAAACAACGGGAAATTGTTTCCAAAATTTGTAACACCACATCCCAGAAAGTATTTCTTAACCGTTTATTTATTTTACTTATACAAAGCTAGCTAAAAATTAAAATTAAAATCCTAAAGCTATGAAAAACCTTAAAACATATTATATCTTACAACTACAATCAATTTCGAAAGAACAACAACCAAGAAATTAAAGTGTACATAAAAGGACATTTTCAAAAAAGAAGCAAGTATGATTATTGATAGCTTTGCGAAGGCTGTCGAAGGTATTTAAAATGTTTCTAGTCTTGACTACATACACACATAGTCTTCTGGAATTGGACCGGAGCCTAATCAATTAATATTTAAAACTTAATTCATAGGCAATTTGCGTGCTAGCATATACAGTAATTTGTGTGTTTAAAGAGTAGGTCGTGTCCGCGTCGCCAGTGCTTGCTTAAGCTGGCCAAGCGATGTTGTTGTTTGCACCTGCCGTCTGGTCCTTAGCCCATGGCAACCCAGGCAACTGGCAGCCCAACCAATTAGTGTCAATCAAAAGTTTTTAACTCGAGCGCAACTATTAATTATGTACAAGTGGGCGACATAAGCGGCGCTATGAAGTATAACGCTCATTTTAAATGCCCTCTCGCATGCAGTCAGCCAACCAGCCAACTCTGACCAAGTCATTGCCTATTAAATGGCAATTGAGGCACATTAAAAACTAATCGCAATACATGTCGGAAAGCTGCAATGATTAAGCGTTCAATTTGGCATCTCGACATGCAATTAAAGTCGACTGCCGTGCCGCCATATTGCAGCATATATAGCGAATATATGTGATACGCATACACATACATGCATGTCTGTATGTCTGTTTGTACACACACATAGTTGTATTTATGTATTCGCTTGTATGTAGTTTTTGGCCCGTTCGTTGGCTGGCTTGTTATTAGGCTTAGAGAGCTGCCTTCTCGCAGGACTACGTGTTTGTACATGCATTGCACCTGTAATTATGCGCACGGCTGACATACATTTCACAGCACGCCACTCTCATACATGAGAGTACACATACGCGTACACACAGATGCATATATTTATAGCCTACTTAAAGTTACATGGCATAAATGAAAGCTGACTTTCGGATGTCGGGCCTCCACAGATACTCTGCAATCCGAAAAGTATATTCGACATTTTGCTAAGCTAGACATTTTGCTTTTTGAATTTCCAATTTCCAACTGATTCCATAACTAGCTTCTATTTACTAAAAGGGAAAAATATTTTAGCTTGAGTGCTTGAAGACGGCCTGCAGCACATCAATGCACATTTTGAATCAAAAATGTATGTTCAAATGCGTGTATAATACACACTCACACATACTCACACACGCACATTGCTGGCTGTGTGCTTTCTTAAACTGAGTAGTTTCAAATGAATTGCGATGGATAAAATCATGGGTGCTTAAACAATATCCTAGCTTTTTTTTATCGAATAATAATACCGAGATTAATACCCTGTATCCTTAAATATGGGTAACAGAAACCTGGCATATTCGACTCGAGTCCATTTATCTTTCTGTTTATTTGCTTCAATATCAATGTCGACTATATATCCGGAAATTGGTTTGTTCATAGGTATTAGTGTGATATACATAGATGAAATTCGATTGGCAATAGTTTGCAATTTATGATATCTCGAGTTCGGAACTAAAATCGTATTTTTACTAACAAAAAGCTGTGCCTACGGCAAATTGTACGTAGTTATGTGCATACACGTAGTACGAACAGGGTATCAGCTTTTTAAGCTGGCGCTTACCATTAGTAATGCTACAAGTCAAGCTTTTATTTATTTTAAGCTTTACAAGGGCATTTTTCGTTATTTTTGGACCGAGGCAGTCAAGAGCACACTGACACTATGTTAAATAATTTATTAATTCCTTGGCATACCAAAACGTTGTTTCAGTTGTTGTCAAATATACTCAGAACTGGCTTGTAGCTAATGGACCGGAAACTAAAACCTTTTGTGTTGAGGATTAAGTTACCTTTCTACATGCCGCTTGCTCCGACTCTAAAGATTTAGCTATTTGTTACGGTTCTTGTTAATATTATTGCCATTATTATATATTTTTAATAGCATAATTACTTTAATTATTATATTACAATGAGGAAACAAAGTTACCAATATTTTGTTCTTCCTAATATTTTGAGAAATTTAATTTGACATCGAAAAGTTTAAATATTCAGGAGATGCAGGGCATTATTCAGTCACTCAAAGCCGTCAGCTGTTTTGTTTTTACATACAGTTTCGCTTGACATGCAAATTTTGCTGCTGCTGGAATTCTTATTTTTTATTTTTTTTTTTTTTTTGTTTGTTATTTTTTAAGCAAATGTAGAAAACACGAAAACGAGTAAAAAGTCTGCAAAACTATATAGTAAATTAGAGCATCCATGGCACGCGACAGCGCAACGTGATATTGTTGTTGTTCTTAATTTTTCGTGCACTGCCTTGCTGCAAATTTAAATGCAGCCAGCCAAAGAGTCAGCGAGATGGTAAGGCTAGCAACCAGTTAGCTGGTCGGACAGCAATTTGCTGTAAATAAATCGCTAGCAACGCTGGCAGCCAAAAGAACTTAAAGTAGGTTACTTTCAGCGCGCACAGAAGCTCGCTTTGTGCATACTTAAAGCAATGGCGACGGCGACGGCAACGGCGACGCCGACGACGACGACGGCGGCGGCAAGGGTGACGACGTACGCCTTGAAGCTCTCGTGCTCTAATTGAGGCAGCGGCAGTGGCAGCACAAAGTTGCCGCATGTACGAATAGTTTGCTGCATAATGACAGGCGCGCCGGCATGCATATTTATGCCGTCCGTGGCGATGGCAAAGGGGATTACTGAGCAGCAGGCGGCTGACTCGACGGAGGCGATTGCGTAAACGTCACGCTCTATTGGCGTGCCCAATGTTGCACATTGGCAAGCTTCAGAATCCCGATCCCTTGGTACCTCATTGCAGTCTCAACTTTTGCTAGCTTTCATTTTCGGGTATCAGCAGGAAGTGGGTGAAAAATGTTCTCTTCTTAATGTATGCATACTGCGATAAAAGAAATTTGCCAAATTTATTGCATTTACCTTTTATGAAGACGGACGAAATTAACTTGACTATACAAAGACTGAAAATGGGAATATACATAAAGGGCAACATAAACGTACAGTCGACAAACTAATTACACGCCCCTTACAAATTTTAAACGCGCGTATGCAAAGACTTTAACGCAAAATAAATGTTGCTGGCCTTATTAGCATCGATTTTGCATTTATATACGATATATATTGTTTAACTTTGGGAACAGAGCATAGGAAAAATAGTCGGTACTAGGTATCATCTAGAGGACATCATGATCAAAATGATATTCAGCAAGAAAATCGGTTCAGTTTTAACAATTTTTATGGAACTTTGAAATGTTCAAGGGCATGATTTTTGAAAAAAAAAAAAATGGGATGCCCTTAGAATCAGTTTTAAAGTTTTTTTTGTATGCTAATTGTGGCAACCACAATCGCTTAAAAATAAAACTTTAAATTTCTAAGTTTTGGAAAAAAACATTTTTCCAAAATGATTTTCCCCCTTACTCATTTATACATGAGACAATATAGAGGACAAATCATGATTAAAATGTCATCAAACATGACAATCGGTTCAGTTTTTGTAAAGTTATGGAAGTTTAAAAACGGCAACAACTTTGTCAATTTCAATCTGTCTGAAAAAATTTGGTCTGATAATGATTTTCATTTTAATATTTATGTTGTGAGTTCCATTTGAAAGTCTAGTTTACAGATTTGTATAGATTTTCTTTTAACTTAGATGTTATTATATTTCTTGAAAGTTTTCTTAAATGTTATAACCGATCTCGAAAACACTTTTTCGTGTGTGCATAATTTTAACACCAAAAATTATTTATGCTCCAAAAAGTATTTACCTCATTTTTTAGTGGTATTATTTAGAAAATGGTCTTCAGAGCGTGCATGATAAAATCAGCTTAATTTCAAATTAAAACAAAAAGCGCACGGCTACCAGATAGATGCTCCATACCCCTATTTCAAATAGTGCGCACAGCAATAACAATTTTACAGACAATTCGCTTTAATTGCACCACACACTGTAACTCGTTCACACACACACACGCCGACAAACACATTCGTATTAAAAAATGGCGCTGTAGAAAAGTGGTGCAAGCTTTTAGGCAGCACGAAGTCACGTGTTGGCCATCTAACCAGCGTCGAAGGTGTTTGGCACTGCACTTTCAGGGCGCCACCAAATTGCAGGTGCGGCCAAAGCAAATGCGCAAAGTTTCCAAAAGCCAAAACAACGACAGCAACAGCTACAACAACAACTACAACAACAACTACAACTACAACTACAACTACAAAGTAAAAAAGTAAAAACTGCAATGCAAGGGCACAGAGGCAACGATAAATGAATTGAAATCGATGTAAAAAAAGAACGTAGTAAATTACATCCCGGATAAACCAAAGGCAGTGGACTGTGCTGGGCGTGGCAGCAATGAAAATTATATGAAAAAACGTTGGGCAAGCGCCGAAAGAGGTGTGGCACATGCTTTCATACAGGCAAAATGTGAAAATTTCAAATGAAACACACTGTAGCTGCCATTGCAGGGGGTCATGCCGTTAACGTGGCGGAAACACACACACTCACACACACACACACACACGCACAGAACAGCTGCATACAAATGCGCACACACTGCCACACATACGTGAGGTTGGCGTTAGAAGGAGGAAAAAAAATTAATTTAAATTTTTATGATGCCATAAAAATAATGCATGGCATGTCTTCACACAGAGGAGCGAAGCTGAAGACGACGCCACGCTGGCCCAATTAGCTGCAGCCTGTGCCAAGCTAGCGTGAGTGCAAATCTGAGAGCATATATTGGTGGGCAAAAAGGAGGGGTAGGGTGGGGTGTGTGTGTGTGTGTGTGGGAATGTGAGTGTGTGCATAGATGGTGCCAACAGCGAGACAGAAGAGTTGCGTTCTGCTCTGCTATTGGCAAATAGCGCTAAGAAGAAAGCAAAAAACCAATGAAAAAAGAAATAAGCTCTTCCTAGATTTATCATACATTCACTCATGCAGTTTCATTCACTTATAATCCTGCCAAGTTTCTTTTCGTTATCAATAAGTTTTAAGCTCTTATTACTACTGGAAACAGAGTATTGTGCAGTCGTGCAATATCCAGGGCAAACTTTTTAATTGTTGTTATTATTGCTTTTAGGATTATCATAAGCGAGTAATCTCCATATTTTCTGATTTTCTTCTTAAGGTTTTCTTTTTTTGCACAGGCATTCAGGAGCCCGAGAATACTGCCGTCTACAATATGTAGAGCAGGTTCATAACAGATTTGTAACACCTACAACAAAATGCCAACCCCACCCAATGTTGACTTCAATAGTTGTTGCCATTTTTTTCATTTGCTTTCTTTGTGTTTTTGGCGTTTTTGGCGTTTTTTGGACGCCTTTTGCACACTGCTAACAACTACTTCTTGTCCATAAATGACTCATTTGTATTCATGGTTACGCCCCAGCGCTTTTGTCGTTTTGCTTGCTCGCCAACCTCCCGCCGACTTAGACTTAAGGGGGTGGGAGAAGGGGGTGCCATAAACTGCACTCACATATGTAGAGCAAATGAGCTGTCAAATTTGTTGCCGGCCATTTGCAAGACAGGTTATGTATAAATATTAAGTATACGCAAGGTCTTCATTAGATTATGACAATAGCAGCGATATGTGACACCAAATTACGTACTTTGTGGCAGAAACTCAGTAAAAAAGACCTCAAACTATAAGAGCTTCGGCAAATGTGCACGGATACACACCCGTGCGAATATGGGGTATTAAACCCAAGAGCTTAGTTAAGATTGGATTAAAGGTATAAATTTCATAATGCCTTAAATAATTTATAAAAGAATATAACAATATTCTCAATATTAACAAAGAACAGTTATGAGTTGAGTGCGTAAACTGTATAATAAAAATTAAAACTTAAATTTTATAGCTGACAAATAGTCTTTGAACTTCATCATATGTTAAATTATTGACTGACATTCCAATCGCAGCTATATTAAAATATATTTAAGTTACGCGTAAAGTTTTACCAATATAATTTTATAGCTTAGTACTACTTATAAACTTTATTTTTATGTAAAATCAGCTCGATGTTCTGAACAAGAATATATATACATATATCTTCTTTTGCAAGGGCCTAAATATAGAAAGCATTGGCATTGGGTGTTGTTGTCGTATAAGCTACCGATTTATGCAGGCACTGCTGTAGTGAGCTTTCCCATTTCATTACCAAACGGTTTTTGATCAATTTTGACACCGCTGCTAGCCATTTTTCACTGAGTGAATTGGGTCAATTTGTAGTCTGCATGAGTTTCGCTGCTGCAGCTTGTTGCTTATTCCTTGTTGCTTGCTCCTTGCTGCTTCCTTCTTGCTAGCCATTAAATTAAAAGCCAGCTAGGACCAGATTGTGGCCCTTCTGCTTGTATGTGCACAAGTACAAAAAAAAAAAAAAAAAAAAAAAAAAAAAAAAAAAAAACGAAACGAAAATAATAAAAAAACAAAAGCAAAAATATTTATTGTTATGAGCGCGTCAGACAAACAATTTCAGCTTCTGTTTCAGTTTCAGTTTCAGTTAGAGTTACGGTTTGAGTTTTGGCTTTACGCTTTCGGCTTTCCGGCGGACACAGCGAAACACCCAAATTGCCATAAATCTTTGTTTAAAACATGACTCACCAGGCATTTTAATGGCCATCCTCCTGGCCGAAGCAACTCAGCGCGGCAATTAAAATTGAACTTGAGGACGGCACGCAAAGCTAAGCCAATTAAATTTATTAAATAAGAGCACACGTTGGGTAAACTCCATAGAATACCGCACAGGTGACATTATGGCACTTCTCGCACCGCACTTCTTGGCTCCAACGTGCCCATAATCGATAGCCTCTGCGCTCGTGTGACTTTCAAATGTTTTGTTTTTCCTTTGCCATTCTCTGTATGTCCTTGGCCAATTGTTTTGGTAACTGGCGTATGAAATATTAATGTTTATTGCGCACAAAAATGCGTCTCATTTACCCGGCCAGCCCCAACGTGCCAGTCATGCCAAGCAATAACAAATCAGCGACGACCAAGGGACAGGAACTGGCAAGCACTTGACGGCCCTGTGCCTTAATATCAATAATAATCCGTCCAATAACTCAAACAAAATCATGACTCTAATTGACGTATCACTTAGTGAAAGGACAGTTTTGACAATTCAATCTCCAATGCAACTACCAGAAAAGCGTGCTTTATTATTTTCACAATGTAAGCCAGAATGCTTATAAAATAAAAAAGTAAATACATTTTCTTTATATTCAGTTCTTTACAACTACATTACGTTTATCGTGCTACAATTAATTCCTGTAAAGTTTACACTGTACAGTCGATATTTAGTACAAAATTGTTATATATTAATACAATATTCAGGTTTAAAATTAAAAAAAAAATACAATAAAAGAACTAAATAAAGCGAATAAAAGCAATTAACCAAACTCGTAGAATTTACAATAAAATAATCACTATGCCGCAGAATATTTGACTTTAAAATGTGCATTTAGCCCTCATGTTGACACAATTTTGAATATATGCAGACACAGTTAGAGTCGAGTTTTTGCTGTTTCTTGTTTCCCCTTTTCGTTCCTGGCAATATATAAATATTTGAGCAGTGGGAGGAAATAAAAAGGAGGAAGGAACAGCGCTCAATGCAATTAATCAAAATGCTGGCTGGCCGGAACTCAGTTCTTGGTGCTCGGTGCGCGGTGCTCCGAGCTGGGGCTGGGGCTTTTGTCTTGCGTCTCAGTTAGCGTCTCTTTCATTTTCAGCTTATATTGCCATGTAGTGCAGTGTAAGTGGCAGCCATAAGCGAACGCACTGCAAAGTGTAATTCATAGAAGTGGCTTCAGCGCGAGCGTCGCAGTTGAGACTGGAAACAAAACTAATTATCGTTATGGCAACTCTTGTTCGCTGTTGTACATTTCTGAGTGTGTGCGTGTGTTCGGTTGTGTGTAACTAGATCTGTGTGTGTGTGCGCGCAGACACAGACATCGTTCCATATTTATAATTACTGTTTGCACACTTAACGAAGACGCCAAGGCGCCAGAAGTACTCTTGCTCCTGCAGGATAACCAACGTCAGGCAGAGCGACAAAAATTTTTGAAACTTCATTTTCAAAATTACGCTCATTAATCATGAAAAGCAGCGACGATGGTGCCAACAACGGGGCAAGGGGCAGCGCAGTAGCAAAAAATAAAAACGACAACAACAACAATATCAAAAAGTCTGTAAAACATAAAAAAAAAATAAAATAAAAAAAAACCAACAAGAGTGTCACATTTTCTAACGCATATTTATAGATGCGTGTATTGGGCTGAATGCCTGTGTGTGTGTGCGTGTGTGTGTGTGTGTGTGTTACGTGAGCTTGTTGGCGTGCTTCACAACACTTTGTTAAGTTCTACACGCAAAACATCAACAAGAAATTGTCAAACTAAAACACGCTTCACATAAGATTTGCTGCCACATAGGTTGGCAGGTGCCATGGGCGGGCTTATTAGCCAGTGGGCTAGTTTAGATCGGTTAGGCAGATGGTACGGCAACCCGGCAGCCAACTGCCATGACCTTTTATAGTCTGCGACTTTAAATGCGACCTAATAATGAGACTGAATTAGCAAACAAATTTCAGCCAGTTTAGTTATACTTTATACCTTCAGAGGCATTGCAATAGGATAATTAACAAGATTGCTTATATTTGAGGAGCAAACTGAAACTTTTAATTGACTTTAGGTACAATA
This sequence comes from Drosophila colorata, assembly GCA_035041545.1. Classification (NCBI taxonomy): domain Eukaryota; kingdom Metazoa; phylum Arthropoda; class Insecta; order Diptera; family Drosophilidae; genus Drosophila; species Drosophila colorata. The sequence continues at coordinate 17,605,536 of JAWNLD010000490.1, read as the reverse complement.
GATTGGAGAACAAAGAGATTTTCTAAGAATTTCCCATTCTTAGGCCAATCGGCCGCAACAAAATATGAAAATCTGTATAATGCCAACTTAAGCCTTAAAGACAACGTTGCTGACATGGCATACAAAGTGTCCTGCAGGACGACAAGAACAATAAGCCGTCAAGAAATAAATGCATGAATTTTGTGCGATTTTAACGCATATTTTCCGTCTGCATACAAATAAAATTACAGTTAATAATTTTATTAGATTCGATTTTGTACCTTATGTTTGCAACCGTCTGTCTGCTTGTCCGCGGATTTGAAAAGAAAATCCTAAGCTTGTACAATCTCGTAAATTGGAGCACGGTTGATATAGTGACAATACAGTAAAGTAAGCGAACCTAATAGAAAGCATATTACCTTTACAATCAACGTTAGTCACAGCTGTGGCCCAACAAAGGCAACTTTATCACAAAAGAAGAACCCAAAAATGTATTTGGCCAAGCCCGAACAACCGAACAAAAAAGTGCTAAATATCGATTGATAGATTCAGAGATACCCAGTAGGAATATTTACTCAATATCTTAAATACAAGTATTGTATGAAATGTAGAGTTCTATAAAAAGTTTTGTTTTCCTCCTGTTAAAAAAAAAAAAAAAATGAATATATTATTTTTCTTGGCACTTGAATATTTTTAAAACTTGGTCCATTTAATACTTTAAGTTTTTACTATTTTATATTTCTTTTATACAGTTCTTGAAGTTCCAAATAATTAAAAAAGATACCGATTTTATGCCAGTGTATGTTATACAATGTTATGTAAATAAGCCGATTTCTGCTTGCTAGTTGAGTGTACCCCGTGTTATCCAAAAGGTAATGTGAGTAAAGCAAGTAAGAGCGCTGCAAACTTGGGGATTACCGACAGCGCAATACTCGTTCACAATCGCTTAAAAATATTAATTTAAAATTCGAAAGTTTGAAAAAAAAAGTATTTGAAAATGAACAAAAAGTACCAATAAATTTTTTTTCAATAATGCATATAATTTAAATGCAGAATCAATATGGAATTCAAATCGGGACCAAAATAGCGGCGAACAAAAAATTGCATTCATACGGATGGACGGACGGACAGCTTGTACAAACCCAATACGCTCTTTGCACTTCGTGAACGGGTATAAAAAAGAGAAAATTTGTTTGGCATTGACATTGGCCGGCTGTCTGCTGTGGTCTAGGCGAACTGTCGCGACAGACGTACAACAAATGCCATTTACGTGCCCTTGAATTTTGCCTTAGGCAAAAGTTATTATTTAGATGTCACGTTCCATTCCCCATCCACCCCTCCCCCCCTTGCATTCCAGCTTAAATGGAAATTAATAATCAATATGGCATAACGGCAAAAGATGACGCAGATTGTGCGTAAGCCCCCCAACAGCGACAGCGACTCAATTTCAGTTGCAATTACCGGGACGACAGGTGGCGCCACTGCCGGAGCGTCGCGCAGGGCGCATCAGTCAGGATCAAGGGGATGAATTGAAAAGGCTTAGCGTTGATTTGCTTTCAACGCGACGCTGCTGTCTCATAACTCATACGCACCATGTGTCAATGTATCTGACTGACTGCCACTGAATTAATGTGTGTGTGCGAGTGTGCGTGTGAGTGTGTGTGTGTGCTATGCTGGGCTGCGACTGCGTGAGAGATTAATATTTAATTAAATCGATTTGGCCTCAGTTGCTACTGTTGGCGCCACCCTGTTGACAACAGCTTGTAAAATACCAAAGCGTTGACAGCCAAGTGATTTATTTATGTTTGCGGTTTCAGCTGGCGCGCCGACTCCTCAGTGTTCCAAGCTCCTCCGCCCGCTGTCTGTCGGCATAGGTGCGTCTGCCAGCTGTCTGACTGTCCGTCCAGCCGCCGCTCGCTCTGCCAACTAGTAATTATGGTACCACAAAAACATTGCCTTAAATTCTTAAAGTCCAATCGGAGCAACTATAGCCAAACGTACAGCAACAACAAGGCTTGCGCTTTTGCACATTCCATCTAGTTGCTGTTTGCCCCGTGTTAAGGTAAGCGTCGCGGCGCTGCTGCTACCTGCTTTACATGTCGGCGGCGAGGATGGGTATCGCAAACGCCTTGGTATGCCAAAGCACATGACATCGACAATGACATAGGCGTGCCCAGACACGCCATCTCTAAGCTAAGCCCGTGTTGTAACAACACATGTCCCTTTTATTCCCTGTAACCAAATAGCTAACAAAAACGAGCATATAATCACATTGGCAAATCGCTTGTAAGATGAAAGATCGAAACAAATTGTTAGTGGCTCGAACCAATGTTAATTTAATTTTGGTTCGAATCTTGGCTAGTCAAATTTTTTGGAATTTTTTTATTTTCATTTTTGTATTTATCGAAATAGATTCATTTTACATTCTCTGAGTATTTATACATAATGTCCAATAATATTTATTAAAGTCCAAAATTATATTTCATTAACGAAATATTCCTGTATTCTCCTATGCATACACATAACATATTTATAATAGAGCACAGGGTATTTACCAGTAGTGAACTGTGCACTAACTAACTAACTTGTTGGTAATTGAAGTGTAAGGCGCTGCACTTAGCTCACAACAACAATGCCGCCAGTATCTGGCAGAGCCGCCCCCTCTCACATACGACTCAATCCAATAAAATCCTTACATGGCCATCTCTCCTCCAGTTGCGAAAATTTGGTAATGGAGCAGAGTAAGGCCCACACAACGGCGTGGTTATGTTGCAGTGCAACAGCAAGTGCAGCATGTTCAGAGCGAAGAGTCGTCACGTGTGGCAGCTGCAATGTAAGATAGCTAATAGATATGCAAATGCATGCAAAACTTCCTTTGAATAAGTGCAAAACAGGACGGCAGGACGCAGTGCACAGGACCTGCAGTAGATCGTCGAGGTTGAATTGTGATTGCCTTCAAATACGAATCCCCAATCACGGCATGATGGGGCACAGGTACGCAAACGAGCATTGGCACTTTGCAATCTGCAATTAATGACAGTGAAATTCGATGCGTCATAGTGATCATAGATTGTGATCAATGGCATTTCAAGTTGTCAAATCGCTCAAAAGCTAAACGAAAACAATGCTAGTTTTGCTCTCGAAAAGCTTTGAATAATAGAAGTAGTTTACTTAAGAAGATTTCCAAATTGAATGAATATTTGTTTATTTTTGCGTGTTAAAGCTTTTTAAAACTGAGTACAGAGTCTTTCTTTGCCGAGCACTCTCGCCTAATATTCTCTTTTCTTTTAAAAATATTCATCGCACTCCTGATTTTTAAATTGAATTTAGAAATTCTTTTAATATATAATTTATTTATTATATAAACAACTTTAACTGTTTTTCTCTTTTCATCACTCCTAAAGCGGTTTTCGTTTTTTGTTAATACTCAATCGTTGTGTCCGTCTCATAAATATAACCTTTCTATGCGATATTCATTTTATTTGGTAGTACTATATATACTTTTAAGTAGTATCTACAAGAAGTCTATCGCTCGCCCTCTTTGTTATGTCCAAACACCTCTTGGTCAACTTGCAATAATTGTCGTTCAATTAAACAGGAACTCAAATACTTAGTTGGCCATCAGGACATCACTTTTTTGTTCAGCACACAGCCGCACTTATCAACCCTATCTATCTCAAGTCCTGTTCATGGGCCATGGCCCGTACATATTTGTACATGGAAAGTTTCATGGGGAAATCGGAGAGTCTGTCAAGTTTTGACTGTGTCGCAAGTTGAAGGCATTTAGAGAACACAACTTTGGGCTTATTGTGGAATTATGCAAATTGACGCAGCTGTGGTTGCTCTGCTGTTGCCTGTGAGGCTTTAACTTCAGCTGTTTTTCGACATAATGCAATCATAAATGTGGCACACACATCCACACACTCACCGACTGGCACAACATATGTGCAGCATGTCCATTTGTTCATGTCGACTCAGTCAGTTACTGACAACTGGCTGGGCCGACAAAGTGGGCAAGTTTGCCACCGCCGTTTGCCCAAATCAGTTAAATGACAAGCTCTCGCACAGAGAAACAGACACACACACACACTTATACACACATTTACACACACACACATACTTATAGGCAGACATTGGCAGACACAACCGAGACATGAACGCTTACAAAACGTTTTCAAGTTTGCAGCCCACACAAATTGCTTGTGCGTGAGTTTCCGTTTACGTTTTTGTTTCTAGATTGTCCTGGGCCTGGTCCTGGTCCAGGTCCTGGCCGTTGGCCCGGTCCTCGTCCTGGTCCTGGGCCTAGTCCTTATTGCCAAACAGGCCGCAACGAGCCATTTGTGTTATGCCAGCAGCAATTGGTTAAGGCGCTTTTGAACAGCAAGTTGGCAGTCGCCGGTTGGATGCGAGACCCAACCTCCAACGCTCAACAGCCTCCCAACAGAGATTTACGCAGCCGCCAGCGCTCGTCGCTGGTTTCGCTAGCATTCCCACGTATTTGTGGCGCAATCAAGGTGCACAAAACGTCGCTAACACAAACAATCACAATGCCTCAGACATTTCGCCATTTGCAAATCACTAGCGAAACTGCGTTCCCCAATACAATTTCAATTCATTCCCGCCATGTGTGCCAAACAGTTGTGCATGGGAATGCAAACAGACATTCTCCCCAAACTCATTGTCCATGAAAATAAGCGCAAATATTCAGTGTCTTAGCCAACATAAGTATCTCGGGTAGTTCAAGTCTTTCATATCGAAATAAAAACAAATAAATGAATTAAACAATTAACAATTGCAATTGCCAAATTTTAGATTTAGATATATTTTGAATTCTCGAACCACAATTACTTAAAAATACAAACAGCAAAACGAACATTGCAAAAAGTCAATATACCATTTTTTTATTCATAGAAATTTAATAGTTTTATGTATATAAAAATTCCTATTTAGCCTTGTTCACACTGAAACTAGTTTTAATGCATAAATATTAACAGCTCTTCTGTAATTGCTAACTAAGCCGAACGTATAAATCTTTTAGCTTGCGAAATTTTAAATTTGTATATCCAATATTTTTGAAGAACACGCTAAGCTGATCATGTTTTAGGCACACAGCCAATGGCTATTCAATTCTTGCTAGCGTCATGAGTCTTGGTTGTGTTGCCCTTAGGCTGTTTTTGTTTTTGGCTAACTGGATTTATTGGCTTTGCCGTTGCCAGCGGGCCGTTTAGGTAGTGTTTCCCTTGCCATATATGCATGTGTGTACGTGAGTGTGCCGTGTGTATGTGTGTGTGTGTGTGTGTGCGTGTACGTGTACGTGTACGTGTACCTAGTCCGGTTCGTACTTGATGACCGCTTGGCCAGTGCAAGTTCAATTAATTGCTCGTCTTGCACACACAGCCTCCATGTTCAGCATGTAAGCTTACAATCAAGCGTGTGTGTGTGTGTGTGTGTGTGTGTGCCTGTGTGTACTGCGTGTATGTGGGCGATCAGTGGCCATTTTGCTTGTGCTGCGCTTGGGTAAGCCCAGGCATAATGCGAGCAGACCAAGCACAAAAATGCTTAACACTTAACTGAACACTGAGCCCACAGAAGAGAACAGGCTACTACTTGCCGCATCAGCAGCCAGCAGTAGCAACAGCAACAGCAGCAGTAGCGGTAGCTTGTGGCAGTAGCCTGTAACCATGCGATGCGCCATAAAAGTTTAATAGGCTTAATGGACATAACAAATAATAATGTAAGTAAAAGCAAGTAGAGTTTGTTGACAAGTTTTGACAAAGTTGACGATGGTTTCTTGCCCTATACTTACTTCAAGATTTTAAAAACTAATTAAATATGTCTAACTGTCTATTTCTAATTAAGAGCATTAGCTAGATTGCCTACATTTTTATACATTAGATCATTAATTCGAATTTTTACGAATAGTTTCTCTAAAATATTTGATATATTTAACTTTTGTTCAAATAGCAAGCAATAGATTAAGTTGGAGGATGGATTATTTACTAATGTAATGACGTTTTTGTACATCCGCGATAAAAAATATTTATTTATTTTGAGCCACTTTTAACAAAACTGAAATTATATTATATTCCATTTCTTCCGAAGTCCAATTTAAATAAATTAATTTATATTTTTAATTTAACTTTTTCATGCTCAAAATATTTACAAAGTGGATTTGATGGAAAAAAATGTAGAACCTGAATATAATGTTATCAATTTTGAGCTAAGCTCATAAGCAATTTAAAAAATTAATGTTCTGAGAAATACTTTTTCAAAAGATAAGACATTTTTAGGCGACTTCCGTTGTACTTTCTTTGAATTCGTATATTCAAAAGGTATGTTCAACACATTTCTGTGAAATTGTTTCAAACTGGCATCCAGAACAGAACAATGCTGAGGCTGAACAATTGCGTTAAGAATATGTATTAAAAACTTATTTACTTGGCAAATACTTCAATTAAACAAAAGTCTACGATATAAGTTCCACTCGAGCATAATTATGCTAAAAAAGCACATTTAACTTGTTGCCAAGCACATGCAAAATTATTGATGCTCTATGTGAAAGTGCGCTAAGTGGGCGACATAATCAACTGCTGGCAAACTTGTCTCTGCGCTAGGAAAACACTGGACCTTGATTGATTTAGTCTACAGTTTATTTAATTATTGTGGAGTGAAATGTGAGTGTGTGCACACCTGTTGCCCAAAATGTGCGGTGATGCTTAAAATTGCATTTTATGACGGGGCGACAACGTGAAAGGGAGTTAATGTGAATACTCTCTCAGCAAATCTGCTTATTGGAGACACAACAACAAAAATGTTAAGCTTAAATGAAGTGAAATGAAATCGGCTTACCTTAAGTCACCCCACACACACACACACACACACACACCCGCGCACACACGCGGCCCTGCTGTGTGGCAAATTACATTCGAAAACATTAAATGCTCGTGCCTGCCCCATCCTCACATAAAAAGCAAATCAAAGGCATAAAAACATGCGCTGAAACAACAGGTTGGTCTGGGCTCTGGGTTGTCTGATCCGACACTTAACTGCACGCACGAATGTTGTTGTTGCTGTTGTTGTTGTTGATGTGGTTGTTGTTGCTGCTGTTGCTTTCATTTATTTGTTTATATTTATTTTATCCTGTAACCATAAAAATGAGTGAAACGGGTCAAATCAAGTTGGGCACATGCATGTGACAGGCTCAAGAATCCAACTGCTATCTTTGATCTTGTAATTATTACTCGGCTTTGTACAAGCCAAATGCATTTTTTAAATATTTACGAATACACAAGTTTCCTTTAAATTTTCGTCCCAAACTGGATATGCAATTCCTTCAAAACCAAACGCTGATCTAGGAAAAAAAAGAAATAGTGGATATCTGCCAGTCGAGCATTCACAACGCGTAGGAGCATTCTTATTTGGGTTTACTTGAGGTTTGGCCATATAACGAGCAAGATTTATAGGTTCTGGCGTAGGCATAAAACAACTAAAGTACATATGTATATCTTATATGTATTTATTCATACGTACATATACATATGTATGTAGATATATAGGCGGAAAAACTGCTCATAAAAATACATGTGCCATAAAAGTAGCAGAAAATGCGAGAAAACAATGATTGTATCTTGTGAAAGCATCGCCAATAGACACGCATATACATACATATTTGAGTGAAATAGATATGTAGATGCCTATAAGTTAGGTAAAACGGATTTCGAGTGGTAGTTGAGATGTGCTTAAAAGTCAAACTAGTGCTCCTTTTTAGTAGGATGGGATACAAGAATTGCAAAACGTAGTTTTTTACTGCATTTAATCATAAACACAAAAAGAATTAATAAATGAAAAAAAAATAAAGATCAATAAGGTATGAACTATGGATGGAGGCGTGTCAAAGAACTATTAATGGGAATGTAAAATGTCTAGGCTCCCAAGACTTTTTGAATATAGTGAAAACCTGTTTTATGATTTTTTCTAATGTTCAAATTATTGTACTTTCATTTATTTATTATTTGTATTGTTTCACTTTAATTCACGAAAAACCACACAAATCTAGTTTGGGCAGCTCTTTAACTCTTTAAAAATACGTTTTCTCTCTGCAGATTGTGGTACTTTTTACATTGCCCATCAATTGGGATATTACCCTATTTTCAAGTTTATAAACCGAACCATTATCAGACAAACATTCACACACCTTTCTGAATAACTTACAAAAAGAATCTCGCTGCTTATCTTAACAAGCATCTGACTTTCGAGTCGGAAATGTTTTTTGCCGTTCCTTAAAGATTTTTTTTAGCTCTCAACTTTTTGGCACTTTTTGTGTTTGCTCTTTTTATGCTCATAATTCGCTCTATGATTAACTTGCTAGCATGTGTATGCCCCCATGACCATTGGAGTGTGTGTGTGTGGGTGGCGTGTGTGTGTTAGGTAGTAGTGAGAGTTTTTTCATGTGAATGCCATGCGATTGCTCCTCCATCACTTTTTGTTTCCTTTGTATCGTTTGCAACTTTTTGTTGTACCTTTTCGTATGGTGGTTGTTGTTGCTGTGAGCACAGTTTACGGCCTGTTTTTTTTTTTTTCCTTTTTTCGCCTGCTTGCTCATCTCCATATATTTTTATTATGCCAAGCGCCTACAGGTGACAGTCAACTCCTTGTTCCCATGAATACGAACACATACTTACATGACATTGGCGTAACTAGGACAGAAATTGCTCTTTCGGTTTATTAAGCGCATTTCATAGAATTTTTAATGCTGAATTTCAACATTTTGTTCTTGTTGTTGTTGATTCATTACATTGACTTTTTGTTCCTGCTGTTGTGAACCTTTAACCTTGCCACAAATTTTGACAACGAGTTATGCTTTTATTGCACATCGTTTTTCTATGCTATAAAGTACATACATATTTATTTGTATTTTCGCTTCTCTGCAAGTTTATCGCATTTAAAACTTTTTTGCCAGCGAACATACTGCAATTTCAGGACCATAGAAATGCAAATATGTTGATTTTGGTGTTGTCGACAATAGTAAGCCGATTGAAACTAGCGTTTTTAAATTTTCGCTTTTTCTGGCTGATAAGCGCATTTATTGTAAGCCAGCTGCAGCACATACGAACAGTCGAAAACGCACTGCATACTGATAGTCTAATTATCATACGTATATCATATGCATAAATAATAATAGTATAAATACTTTTTTTTTAATTAATTTTTACCATACTAGTATAAAATATTTTGACTACATAAGAATGCTTTTAATTTTACTATATAAAGATTTATTTATATATACGAATATTTGAGCACTTTTTCAACTAGAAAAGATAAGCGATATGTCATCAGTTTAGTCTGGCTCAGAGACATACCTACTTAAATGTCATCGGCAGCTTCAAGTATTTAATTAGAAAGAAATAAAAAATTATTATCTTCGGAGTACCACAAATTGAGTAACCATGTAGGAATTCACAATCCTTATCAAGACATGAAATATTCACGTTCGTTAAATTTAACTCTGACAACTTGGCAAACATATTTGTTAAGCTATTCAAGCAATAGCAAAAACCAAATACATTGCTAACATTCGGAACACATTTTTACCTTTAGCACTCTTAGCGAAATATTTTAGCATACCGCAATATAAAAACTTTACCTGCAGGCAGACAGAAAAATAAAATTGGCACAATTTGGCTGAAAATTTCTGGCAGACGAAAAAGTAAAAAAAAAGAAAAAAAAAACTTTTGAATGTTTTAGTCAAGAGTGTACGACTAGGATATACTGTGTTACCCAAATGAAATATATCCTACATTCGTGAGGAAAATATTTAAATTATTTAATTTTTTTTGTGTACTCTGCTAGTGAAACTTCATTTTAAATTTGTTGTCTAACTTAAAACTTCTCATGTATGCTCATATGTACTCGTGTATGTCCGCGTCAGATAGTGTGTTTAAATTGGTTGGCCATGCCCACTAGGGACGGGAAAACCACAGAACTTCCCAAATTAGGCCGGTGGATTAATTCTCTGAATATGTACGCCAAGCGCGAAAAGTTGCTAAAAATTAGAGAATACTAATTTTTATTCTCAGTTCTAAAATCACTAATACGTTTTTTAACTGTTTTTAGCTGCTATTGCACAATGAACAGAGAAGTGTCCAAATTTCAAATTTGAATTTTTAAGCATTTCCTATTTTCAAAGATCTACATAAAAGCTTAATAAGCACGTGTATCACCGATTAATTTCCTAAGATAACGGCAAATTGTTATTTAATTTATTAAAATTTAAATTTACCACTGGCTCCAACCTGCCCAAGCCAGATTATACCTCGAAGTTGTCTCTAAGCTAATAAAATCCATGTACATTCATTAATTGGCAAGTTTTGAAACATTTCAATTAAACCAACAAGTGCATAAAAGCTGCGCTGTGGTAATGTTAGATTTTCAATCCTAGTCAATCAATTATACGCCCGTTTTCCAATGAGCCTCTCAACAGACCGCTGTAAATTTGTTTGTGCGTGTGTGTGGCTGACCTCGTCCGCATGTTTGATATTTAAATTTATTGAGTGCATAGTCAACTGTGAGACTACAATGGCGACCACAAAACCCACTAAAGTGTAATTAAAATGTCCGCAAACGTAACAATGCGAGCGTCCATTCGCTGTTGAGCTTATTTTTGTTGCTGTTGATGCGACAATAGACACAGCATTCACCACTCCCCCCCCCCACTATCCCCAATGCGCTCCACTTCACTCCACACTGCTGGCCAAACAAGCTCACTCAACTTTCTCTGCCTTCCCTCACGCAGCACTCAACAATGGCTGCAGCTGGCCTGGCAGCTCTTTGTCGGCTCTCTGAATTTGAATGATATAATGGCATCATTTGAAATTTGTTGAAATGCTCCTTTAAAATGCATTTCATGTTCGTGTGCCGCATACTGTCCAGACATTTGCGACTGCCAGTTGGCCTTGAACCTGCCAATTTGGTTTATGTGGTCGGCAGTCTGTCGGCCAGGTTGAAGTTGCCATTTACCTTAAAGACTTTATCATTTTCGGGCATGTCACGGATCGTCTGCGTAATTTATTATTATAGTGTCATAAACAATAGCGTTGTGTTTTGTCAATAAAACAACAAACCGCCCAAATGTTATGAGTCATACTTTTTGGCATTTCTAGGCCAACATAGCGTTTACCTAATGAGCTCCGAAATAAAAGAATACGATTGCTTATGGGTAAGTAGCAGGGCAATAAACTTGATAACATTTAGCTCGAAGTGGCCAACAACTTTGGAGTAGTTACCGTCGAAATACTTGTGGCAGCTGGTCGTTGTTGGGATGTGTCCACTATATTTCCTCAAGTTTCTAATTAGTTGTCAGATTCGAATTTTGTATTTTTATAATGTTAAGCAAAGATTAGTTAGAAAGTCAATAAAATACGCACATAATCAAAATATTTAATAATGCCAAATATCTTTAAATAATTACTATTTTAGCATGTAAGCATTTGTCATAATTTTTAGCTATGAAATCGCTTCAATTCAAAAAATGTAGAATGCTTGATTTCGATTCGGATTCGGAAACATTGGAGTCTGATTCGCAGGACTGCGGGACCTGTTGAAGGCATTTGAGACCGCTGGTTTAATCAACTGAATTACTCACATTTTAGCCAGCAAATTGTTTAAGACAAATTGCCCAGTTGATTGCACAATAAATGCGCACATAATTATGCCAAAGTGCAGGGCAATAAAATTGCAGCCCATATAAGGGGAGGGGCTTTTTGCTGTGGCGGTGAGCTGCGGCAGTGTGCGCCGAAAGTCAACTGGCCATAGTGGATTAATTAACAGAGACAGACCGTTGGTTATATGGCCACCTCCGCCCCCTCCTGCCTAGTCAGACGCGGCTGCAGTGTCCAGAATAGTAGGGAGGCGCCCGGAAAACTGTTGGATGCTGTTGGCAAGTATCGTGCAGCTTTTAATTAGCCTAAACTGTGGGCATGGCGGGGTGTCGGGTGTCGGGCGTCGGGCGTCGGGGCCATCGCGGGTGGTAAGTAGCGCTAGTGGGGTAGCCTCTGCTACTAAAATATGCAACACGCTCATTACAAGCATAATAATTAAACTCCAGAGGGCTACAACATTCAAATATGCAGACTCATGTTGCGCTTGACGAGGGCTTGGGGGTGCTGGTCGGGGGATCAGATTGTTTACGCGTTTTTGTATGAAATTTACTGTGATAAGCAAACACACACAGATAGACAGGCAGTCAGACACATAGGCAGACGGACAGGCAGACAAACGTGCATACATAGGGAATATCAGTGTAGAGCGAAGGTATTGTGTGCCAAGGCTGTGCAATGGATTTGTGTTGTTTGCCTCTGGAGCTGAAGGAAAACAAGCACAGAACGTGCCCGGCCGAGCTCAGAGTGGCGCAGATCCCCGGCCTGCCGGCCCCGCACTCCACAGCCCGTCAAACGGCAGGACAGGCCGTGTGCCAGCCCCCAAAGAGTGCTGCGTGCAAATTAATGCGACATTTATTCATTATGGCATGAAGCAGCTGGGCAGGCCAGCGCCGAGACCCGCTCCCCTACGCCAGGCCGCCCAACCTCCTCTCTCCACTTGACAGCCGGGCAACAAAAGCGTTGGATGAGCGAAGCCCAGCGACGATAACCTCAATGCAGCGCTCGACTGGGGGGTGGGGGATGGGGACGGTGAGTGGAGGCCAAGTGGACTTCGTAACGTGTCGCCACAGAGCGCCGGGACATAAAAACCATTTGCGTGATTTTATTTCCAGATTTTTCCAGCCTTTTCCGACGCCATCTCCCCTGGGTCTAGGACAGCCGCGTGTGTCTTTGGGTAATTTAATCACAGTCAAAAGAATTTAATTAGGCGCTACGCATACGATTTTCATAATTCTTTAACTATTCGCTGCCCAAACACATTTGCCACCGATGTAGTCATATTTATTATACACACATATTTGCATTGCCATAGATAAATGCAACGGATGCTTTGGACCGGGCCACAGGTCAGCCAGTAGAGATTACATTGATTGCGCCATCAGCATTTTAAATATGTTTGCAGCTATAAAATATGCAAAAGCCAACTGAAAATAATGAAAGTCAAATAACAACTTAAATCAAAGAATCACTTTTCCAGCAAATTGGTTTGCTTTAATCATTCAGTTGTGTTTTCTGGCTTTTGTTTTTAATCTCTGCTCCCCCACAGTAGCCTGAAGCTATTCGCTCGTTCAAAGCAATCATTCCAAATTCCGCAAACTTTAGATTTGATGTTTACAATTCCAAGTGAAACCTTCGATTTTGTACACTTCATCTTTTTTGTGCAGTCATATGAAAGTCAATCGACAAAAATGTGTATGAAAATAAAAGAATTTTATAAATTCGTTTTCTAAAGATCAAATCAAAAATTTATATTTTTCTAAAATCATTAAGACCGTTTTCGACTGTACTTTATGCTGTACGCTAGTATTGCGCAGTCGGTTACACCCGGCTGCAACGTTTTTACTTGTTTTTATATAGTATAACCGTACTATTTGAACAAAGGTTATTGGGAATGGAATTTGATTTGGCAAAATTCTACACACTACTGTAGTGATGAACAAAGAAAGTATATGGTAAATCCGAAAAAAGTGCGCAGATAAATGTTTATTACATTTTAATTGCAACTTAATAATCAATTGTTAATTGGCAACTCATTGGTGGACCTTTAATTTCATTACATCAAACACAATATCGATAAAAAAAAATAATAATAAAAAAACAATAAATGTAATTAACTGGTTGTATTCAATAACCAATTTAACACGGACGCATTGCTATTGTTTTCGACACTCGGAAAAGCTCACTGAGCTCATACTTGCGGAGAATTTAAATGCTTGTCCTCACAAATGCGAACACATTTGGACTGTGGCAGACGCACAAATGAATGTGTCAAATTTGCACCAAAACTAATAAATTTTTATTTGAGGTCAATCTGTATGCAGATATGTTTGTTGTATGCTGCTTACTTGTATGTGGTTTGTTATGATGCTATGCAGATCATTGCCAGGCATTTCACTCGCAATTTAAGATGCCTTTTATCGTTTCGCACACACACACACACACACACACACACGCTAACTCACATAGATATACAACACATTTTTATTCCATTTTATTTTAATCTTGCATGCAGAGAGACTCCACGCTGTGTGTGTGTGTGTCTGTGTCTGTGTATGTGCGTTCCCCAAAAGGCAATTCAATCCATGACAACGCATAAAGGAAATCCATACACACACACACACACACCCATACACACAAGGGACAGCACGCTGCTGGCGTCTTGCTGAATTCTTGTCTATTCAACTATGAGTAAACCCCTATTTTTTTCAGGTCATGCATGCATATTCTGCACACACTTATGCACATGCATCACTGCCAAAGATACATCTGCATGTATGTACTACACATATATATACATAAATATTTCAATGGGCACAGAGACTACTTTCAAAAGTGGAAGTCAATTCAAGCAGCTTACTTTTATTTAAGTAAAACGCCAAAAGAATATCATACATCGCCAGACCTTTTCCTCAATTTATGTGTATTGCGGTAGACCTCATCTTAACATTTTTGTTCAAAGCGAGGGGCTTGATTTTTTTGGTTTCTACATATACATACATTTGCATGCCATCTCTTTATATTGAAAATTTTATGACGAACAAAGAAAATTATTTTTTATTGTAAGAAGATGTGAAAGTTCAAATGGAAGTCTTGTTCTTGACATGCAATCGGTTAGGTCCTGCATATAGACATACTCGTTGAAGGTTTCGAGCATCATAATAAAACTAAAAAACTAAACATGATACAACAAATACCCTAATTTACCAAATCAGGAATATAGCGACATACTGAATGCGCTAAAAAACAACGGGCTTGACAAGACGACTAGCAAGACAGGTCATCAAGGGTGGCGTGCATAGCGATTTGATTTCTTCCAAGATTCATCCTACAGGTATTTCCCATTTGTGCACTTTTGGAAAGGGCATTTTTACCATCGGTTTTCTATGATATTGTTGTTCCAATGCACGTTTTGCAAATAGATTAACCCATAGCTAACCTCTTTTTTACAGACTTCAATTTACAAGCTGAGGCCAGCATACCCGAGGACATATTTGACCAGCATGATGGCGACATTGGCGAGGATGCGGCCTCCCAGCTGCAATATGCTGAGCCTGCGGATGACGACGCCGACGAGTCCGAGGCGGCTGATATTGTGAGTATAGGCAGAGTAAGCTGCGAGTGAGTGTGTGTGTGGGTGTGTGTGGGAGTGGGTGTGGGGTGTGTGGGTCTGTGTGTGGATGCGTCCATGCAGTTGCTGTGTGAGTGTAAGTCAGCAAGTGTTTCAAATAAGGTCAGTTCTATTGAAACAGCACACATGCCGCAAAAAAAATAAAAATAAAAGATAGAGAGACAGACAGAAAAAGTAGAAAAACGAACTAGAGGAAGATAAAGAAAGAGAGAAACGCATTGAAATGTCGCACAATGTGCTGGCCGAGTCAAATTACTTTTCTGAATGATTGCTTTAAATATGCAGTTTGCCTGGCCGAACCGTCTGCCCAACGAGGTCAGCTTGAAATCATCATTCAGCCGGACCAGTTAAGCCAGACAGTCAATGCAATGGGAATAAAACATTGTTGTGCGCACTTCACTAATCCGCAGTAGAGTCCATTACGTTAAGCTCATCATGCAAGCTGAAGAAACATCAAAAAGCCAAAAGCACAACATTGTATGTATGCGTTCTCGTTTCTCAGTTTATTGCAGTTCAATTAAATTGTTTCCTTTTTATAAAAAATGGAATTAAGAAAAAAGGCAGTGATAGAAATCGCACTTCGATGACATTCTCATTGCCGTAAGTCAAGCTTATAGATGATGACGAATTTGTGGTGTGTTTTATTTTTGTATTTTGAAGAGAATGAGCTCTGCCCTCCGATTGCCTTACTCCTATTTTCTGTGTCTCTCACGCACTTCCAATCTCTCTCTCTCTCTCCCCTCTCTCTCTCTCTATATCTCTATCTATCTCTCTCTCTCTCTCTCTCTCTCTTTCTCCCTCTCTCTTTCTCTCTCTCTCTCTCTCTCTCTCTCTCTCTCTCTCTCTCTCTCTCTCTCTCTTTTTCATTCTTTCTCTCTCTCTCTCTCTCTCCTTCTCATTCTCTCTCCCTTTCCCTCTCTCTCTCTCTCCCTCTCTCTCTCTCCCTTTCTCTCTCTCTCCCTTTCTCTCTCGCTCTCTCTCTCTCTCTCTCTCTCTCTCTCTCTCTCTCTCTCTCTCTCTCTCTCTCCCTTTCCCTCTCTCCCTCTCTCTCTCCCTTTCTCTCTCTCTCTCTCTCTCTCTCTCTCTCTCTCTCTCTCGCTCTCTCTCGCTCTCTCTCTCTCTCTCTCTGTCCCCCTCTCTCCACCCTCCCTCTTCCTCTACCTCTCTCTCTCTCACTCTCACACTCTCTTTCTACATCTATCTATCTATCCCTCTCTCTCTTTGTCTCTCTCTCCCTCTCTCTGTTTGTCTCTATCTCTCTCCCTCTCTCCCCTCACTTTTAATCTCTTTTAAATAATGCCTTTCTATACAATTCTCATAACTATTACTTGAGGCTACAGTGTTAGGATTAATGATTTTAAGGTGTTCTTTAATTAAGCATTTAATAATCTTTCTCTTCTGAGAGACTCTTGTTATATTTTCTGGATCTGGTATATTTTAATAAAGAGTATATATTCTAGGCTTTCAATGTTAGCCATGGAAGTTCTTTCTTACAATTATTAAACCAACAAATTCAATAATGTTATGTGACAACTTTTTACATATGCAACAGGAAAAAAATAGAATTGCATTTACCAAACTTTGAATAGCTGCAAATTTCACCTAGCTAACCAGACATCACCTGATCTGCTTTGGATAGTACATCTCTACTAGTGTTTGCCGAATTTCTTTATCGAATTCAATTGTGTTTACCAAAAGTTAATAAAAAAAAGAAAACAACAACAAAGACGAGTGCATCGTGCAACCTAAAACAGTTTTCAATGGCTGGCAAGTTACAATATTCAGTTGAAAAGTTTCCCAAGGATTGCCGTGGCACTTGGGCTTAATGGTTTGGACAAATGCAATCTCATACTAGATGCTCGCTCGGCTGCCACGTTCGCATCTAATCAGCGCTTTGCAGTCGGTTTCGGCTGACAGACAGTCCTCGTCCTGCCAGCAACTTTGAAGGCATCCTTCGGGCCGTACGAAACTTGCCTTTTATTGTCGCACATGTGTCTAACTGAGTAACTGAGCATCTCGGTGCGCCTTTTAGCCGCTGCTACTTTGGCTTTATTGTTTTTTGCTGCGGCAACAGACACGCCCCTTTGCCTATATATTTGGATATATGTTTGTTTGCGCCATATAGACTACATAGGTATACAGCAGGCTGGTGTGTAACTGCTGCATTTGGGAAAATGGGAATGGGAATGGGAATGGGAATGGGGAATGCGAATGGCTTTTATTGTCTTTACGTTCTTGCATTGTTCGCTTGTATTCTTGCAGATACTTGAATCTCAAAGGCCCACTTCAAGGAATTTCACTGTTTACCTAGCCAAAGATGGCAAGGCGGCCAAGAAGAAATACCATAACAACAATAAAAGCCACTACAACTACAAATTGAAAAACAATAAAGAGAGCAAGCTGCCGAAGAGAGTTGCCAATGATGAGGAGCAGGACGGAAAGGAAGAAGACGCAGAAGAAGAAGAGGTAGTTGTAGTAGTAGAGACAGCGTCAGCTACAAAATCCACTTCCGGTGACGACAACGACAGCCCAAAAGACAACAACAACAACAACGACGACGACGATGAGAAAGCCAACAACAACGGTGACGGTGACGGGGTCGAAGACGAGAACTGGGAAGAGAAGCAACACGAGGATGAGGACGCCGATGAGGACACTGTGGAGGATGAGAAGCCGAACGCGAACTTTGGCAGCAAAAGTTTTGCGTATAAAAAATTTAAGAACATGCACGAACAGCAAAATCAACAGAGCCAAAAGGAGCAGCAGCAGCAGGCAAATACCAACGGACCGGGCCAGGGGGAGGCGGAACGGCCATGGGCGCGACAGCCAGAGAAGCCAGTGGAGCAGCTGTTTGATTCTATTGAAATATTAAATGAACGAAAATTTAATAAAGCGCCGGGCCAATCAGCGCTGCAAGCATCTGAGGATGTGGCTGGCGAGGACATTATGGCAATCGGCGATATTGAGGACAATTTTGGTAATGATAAAGTATTGGCGGAAAACATTAAGTCCACAATTGACAATGATGAATCAGCAGCAAGGGAGACAACGTCGCCAGCCGCCGTTGCCAGCACCACAAGCACCACGACAACAACAACCACAACGACAGCAACAACGACAACAACAGGCCGACCAACAGTTGAAGCAACTGCGGCAACAACAACTGGCGCATCAAGCGGCTCAAGCAAGCGAAATCTGTCGCTGCCCATTGGACGCAAGCAGAAGCGCCATGGCAAGGGCAAGGGCAACGGCAACAACGCCCTGGCCTGGCTGGGCGGCAGATACTACGAGAAGGAGAACTACGGCATAGGCCGCATCCAGGCGCACCAAAACGAGCCGCACGAGCTGGAGGTGGATGCCAGCGATGTGGGCGAGCTGCATTTCTACGATGGCGGGGAGAGTCCGAGCGGCGGCGAAGACAGTGCCAGCAACTCACAAGCCAATTACTTGAGCAGCTACTTTGGCCGCACAATAAATGAGACCCAACAGCAGCAGGAGCAGGAACAGCAGCAGCAGCAGGAGCAAGAACAGCAGCAGCAGGAGCAGCAAGAACAGCAGCAGCAGGAGCAGCAGGGCGCACGTTTCATGGCCGTTGAGTTCGGGGAGGAATCGGAATCTGCATTGCGTTATCATCCGGGTAAGTCATTTGGGTATTTTCGTGAGTGGCAAAGCTTGTACCAAGTCTGGCCAAAAGAGCAGATACCAGAGAAATAGATATACGGCTAAAGATATACAGTAAGGACTCGGCTGGGCATGGTGAGTGTGGTGTAGAGAGGGGCAACAAGCGTTAGGGGCAGCCAAAATGATGGGCAAGCCAAACACAAAAACATGCAAAGCGAACAGGAGACGGATATATTCGAAAAAGTCGCACAGTGGGCAATATGTCACAAATATCTCAATGTGCATCACTTTTTTTTAAATTCAAAAAGTACCCAAAGGATTATCAAAAATTTAGATAGTAAAAAAGAAGAGAAAATAATAACAAAATTTTGAATTAATGCCATAAGAAATTTAAATTAAAAATTGTCTTCATAGTAAATATTCGAAATGCATTTTTCCTATTTTATATTTATATTAACATTAATACACTTTAGTGGTCCAAGTTGGCATTGATAATGGCATTAATATTCGCCAATTCTCGCTCTATTGCCAATTTCAAACTTAGAAATTCAGAGATTCTCAATGAAATTCAGGTTCGGTTCGCTGTCCCTGAGTAGCGGACAAATTGGGGCTTTAAATAACAAGAAGTTGAATAGTTCAATTTAATTTAAAGTAATAGCAACATATTATATATATCACTTAGCCAAAATAATTCAATATTTACCACATGGCATTCATATAATTTCCAGCTTTTCGGCTTAAGATAAGCAACAAAATTTTCATATAACCATATAATGCCACAAATTTAATTGTTTTTGGGGTTTAAAAAAAAAACCAAACAAATTTATTTGGCTAAACTTTAATTTGTATAATTTTGTATAATTTGTTAGCCAATAATCTATATAATCTATTTTGATTATCAGCGAATTCAAATAATTCCACAAATTGCTGTGCAATTTCTGCTACTGTTTGGTTGAAAGCTGCGGCCAGGCGTCCCGTGTACTTTGATTTGGTTTCCCTTTATGGTTTTTGTTTTTGGTTTTGGCCATCTGGTCAGGACTGCAGTGCACTAAGCTGGTGCCGGGGGGGCATTGCAGGGGGCATTGACTGTGGACCGTAAATTGAAAATATGTTGGGCAAACCCCAATTGAATGCCGGCACCCCGGGGCGGTGCACACAAGACTTCCGACCACATTTGAAAAACCAAAAATACTCTTTAATATGGGTGCAAATGTGAATACTTCAGTGACTGCTCGCATGTGGCCTTAATTAGTTTATGGGCCTTGCAGAAGTTATGCAAATTCGGTCAGAAATCAAACGGAATGAGCTTCGGCGCCCGACCGAGCACCAAAGTCCCAGAGGCAAGCATTTTATTACAACAGTTTTGTTTTGTGAGCTTTCATTTTTTTTTTGTTTTTTTTTTTTTTTTTTTTTGGTTTTTCTTTTTTTGCTCCTGGTCGAAGCAATAAAGCCAACAAAACGGCAAATATTGTATAGCTTGGCACTGTGCCGAGGGTCCAAGTAGAACATGTCTCGAGGATTGCCTCACCCTCGCCCTCGTCCTCAAACACAAAAAAAAAAACAAAAAATGAACTTCGCACTGCATTCATTGTAGTGGAGTAGGCGTCCCTGATACGTGCCTAGACTGCCAGAGGTCCTGTGCTTGGCCGCATCTTAAGCCAGTCTCTGGCTATTCGTTATATATGTATGTGTATTTGTGAGCGTATGTGTCTCACTGGCTGCCTGCGCTCTGAGGGCCGTTCGATATATCATGGGATATTCGTTTTCAATCGATAATACTCATAAATATAAACGGCCAACAAATAAGTATTGAGGTTTCTTTAAACATACAATTAAATCAGTAGCTTACAACTTTTTTCTATACGAATAAAATATTTAGAAATTATTAGTTGAATTTTTTTTAACATTTATCAGATTTTTTAAGAAATCAAAATATATTATATCATATTTTTTATTTTTTTTTTATTTTTCAAATTTTCAAATATTTGCCAATAAGTTACCGTATCATTCCATTTTATACTGTATATATACATATTTATATACATACATATATATTTTTAGAGTGCCCAAATTCCGAGGAAACGTCCTGCATATTTTATGACAAAATTTTGCAAGAGTTAACAAATAAAAAAAAATATGTTTAGTTGATTAGTTAAACTTGATTGGCATTTTTTTCAAAGTCGTTATCTTATTAAAAGATAAACAAACAAATGACAATTGCCAATAATGTTAGGAGAAGTAATGAAGCAGCCCTCGCTAACTTGGCTTGGCCGGGTTCCTGATAGCGAGGTTGCCGCACTTTTATGCACAATCAAATGAAATGAATTGTGGTCTTATGGGCAACGGATTTTGTGGTCTTAGATGAGGGTCACGAAAACAACAACAACAACAACAGCAGCAGCAGCAGCAGCAACAGTAACAGCAGCAACAGCAGCAGCAATAGTAACAACAACAGGCAACAGCAACAGCAACAACCGACCACAAATATGGCGATTTGTTGTCGTCCCCGGGCCTAATAGAAATCTATTACTTCCGAGCGAGCGCATCGTGCCGGGACTCACAATTCCTTCTCAGCTCACTCAAGCATCTCTCACCCACTGCGTTTCTCAATCTCTATTGCAGATGCGACCACCGAGTCTCCGTCGGCGTTTGAGCGCTTCAAGGCGCTGCGGCGCAGCCATCGCCGGAACGGACACAAGAGCCACAAGAAGCGCTACAAGGACTACCTCAAGCACCTCAATCGGACGCTGACGCCGCAGTATGCGCTCAAGCTGCGCAAGGATCGGGAGCATCGTGAGCGACAACGCCAGCTGGAACGCAAGCGCGAAAGGGAGCAGAAGGAGGAGCAGCAGCGCCAACTCGAGCAGGAACAGGAACTCGAACGCGACTCACACACCCATGCAGCGCCCATCTTTGCCGTCGGCGTGCGACCGCAGCGCGTCAGCCCGAAGCCGTTTTACGAGGGTCAGGTGAACTACTACGACCATCAGCTGGAGGTGGAGCAGCCGGAGTCAGCCGACGACAGTCATCATACGGAAATGGAGCGGCTCATCGCCACCGACAACGGCAACTGGTATCGACGCATCAGCCCAGTGTTGCGCAACGGCCAGAAAAACAGCGAGCAACAGCAGCAGCAACAACAGCAACAACAGCAACAGCAGCTGCAGCAACAACAGCAGCAGCACCAGGCCAAGCACCACCATCACCTGAAGCACCACCACCACCAGCACCATCACAAGCTGCCACGCCAGCGCCAGTCCAATCCGAATCCGAATCCGTATCAGCGCAAGGCGCCCGCTCAGCTGGCGGCGCCGGCGACAACGCCAGAGCCGCCGCTGCCGCCGCCGAAGCAGCAGCTGGGACACCAGATCACCGAGCTGGAGCAGCTGGAGCGCTACTATGCCAAGTGGCCGCATCTGGCGCGCGTCAAGTTCCAGGTGTATGACGAACACTATCGCGAAGCACATCCGGAGCTCTATGCCGACTACGATGCGGACGATGACTACGAGACGGCTGCCGAGCTGGAGGAGGCGCAGCAGGATCATGGCGAGGAGGCCAATCTGCCGCCGTATATCAAGAAATACAATCGGCGCAACAAGCAGCTGCTCAATCTGCTCGAGGGCACGCTCCCGCCGGCCACGCCCACACCGTTCACCGGCGTCTGGAGCGGCTCACAGCTGCAGCCGGGTCCGCACGAATCGGCGCCCATTATTCGCCTGGACGATGAGTATGTCAAACAGAAGCGACGCCGCTACCAGCACCGCTACGTGGATCTCTTTGCCCAGCAGCGCATCAGCAGCAGCAGCAGCAGCAGCAGCAACAGCAGCTCGACGTCCACGCCGGCGACGCCCACCAGCAGCCTGCCCAATCGGCTGCCCGGCGAGGAGAAGCAACTGGACGAGCATCAGCTATCGGCGGCTGTGGACTTCTGGCAAAGGGAAATCGAGACTAAGGCGACTCCAGCGCCACCGATCGTCGTCGTGCCCCCGTCAACCCCCAAGCCGGCTCTGTTCAAGCTGCCTCTGTATCCGGCCATAACGGGCAGTTTCCTGGGCACGCCGCGCAGCCGCAGCGCACAGTTTGTGGCCAATGTGGCCGGACGCGGCCAGAGCAGCTGGCATGCAGCTCCCCCGGCCGCCGGCTCTGGTGATGGCGATGCCAATAGCACCACGGCGCCGCCAGCGTCTCCGCTCAGCTCGTTTGTGTATCATCGTGTCGTGGATGGCATTGGAGCCGCTTCCTTATCCGCCTCTGCCGCATCATCCTCGTCCTCGTCGTCGTCCCCCGCTAGCCGGAAGCAGCGTCTACCCTTTGTGGCCATCACGGATCGGCGGCTGGATAGCGTCAGCTCCCATAAGTTGCTCGCGGTACGACACAAAGACTTTGAGCAGAATCACTATCCAATGCCTTAAGCCGCTCCGCACGACACGAACAACACGGAAAAGGACGAGCCGTAGAAGTATATACAAGTAGATGTAGAAAAACAACAACAAGCAGCAGCAGCAGCAGCAGCAGCAACAGCAGCAACAGCAAATTAATGCAGAAGAATCGAAAACGAATTTGAACCAAAGCGAAAAATAGCAACAACAAATATATTTCGAATTAAATTGAGTTTGTGGATAAACATATCAATTTTTAAGCAGGCGATAGAAAATCGGGTACCCTTATACAAAATCGATATTTGGTCATTTTATCATCGGTAATCGGCAGTCAGTTAACTAGTGCAATTAATCGATCAATATCGAGAGTATGAGTGCTTGAGAGTGCTTAAACCCGTTTCGCTTCGACTTGGCTCAAAATCGTTTTCCATTTTTTAATCGAAAACTAACTGTAGACCTACATTGTAGAAGCTGCTTTTGAATTAAATCTTAAGTTTCAAGCTATAAATAATGTACTTAGTTTCAATTTGATTCGCATTTTTGTGTAGCCAGTGAAAAGCCTAAATGAAAAACACTAGCGGTAATTGATTGTTTCGAATGATTTTTTTTTCTTGGATAAGTACTCTTGCATATTGAACATAAACGGAAAACGTTATAGGCAAATAAAAAATAAATATTAAAAAAAAAAAAGAAAAAAAAATTTGAAAAAAACAAAAATGAAAAAAAAAATTAAATGTAAGCAACAATTTTTTTGTGTATTATAGTAAATGACACAAACAACCACAACACCGCAACAGTAGATACACAAACACCTATACACACACACACACTCACATACGAACAACCTGAGAGATCTGCAGAATAATTATATTTATGGGCCTAAATGTATTTACCAATTTTTGTTTGTTCGGTGAATAAAACAGCACTGAGCATAGTTTATATGGCAAGCTGATCAATGATGTAATATTGTAAGCCAATTATGGCGATAATAAAATATATATTATGTGTGTCAATCGTCAGCTAATGAATGCTTTTTTAACCTGACCCAAGTTTAGAGTCAAGAGCCCCATAAACTCAATGCACGCATCATCAAATAGGTTTCAAAATTAATTCAACAACAACAAGAACAAATACAAACAATTTAAAGCAAATCAATTTAAACACAAGTGCAGTGAAAGTTGTATTGAATGTACATAATATATGTATTGTAGAATTTGTCGGTATATCAATGCTTTCTCAAACAAGTTAAACATACTTATTCAATAAACCATTCAAATGTAAGTGGATAACATATTTAGTTGGTTTAAACGTAAACCGAAACGGAGATACATATATTTGAATAGAAATATATACTTAAATGCGTATATAGTGCGTATGGCATGCTCTCTAAGATCAAATGAACTGGTCGATCTAGTTGTTTGGCTCGGAAATGTTTGGATCAATTTTCTTTTAACCCGTTTTGCGGCAACAGGGTTTACATAGAATTAAAAGAAGCAGCAATCGTCTTTGGATAATTCTTTTCAAATTAAAAACTTTATCGAAATGGCAAAAAGCTTATTTCGTGGGCGTGGCAAATGGAAATCAAAATACATGAAATGGCGACAGCAGCTGAACGTTAATATTTACACACAAATTCTTACAACATTTAAATCGTTCATTAGTCTACGAAATTAAAAAAAAAAAAAAATCAAACGCATTTTCACATACCCTTCAATTTCGAATTCTCTTCAAAAATACACGCTCTGTAAATGTTTGGAATAATCCTATATCCATTGTATTTGAATACATACGCAAATAATTGTGCGTATAATATTTAGTAAAGCAAAGAAAAAAAAATTTCTCAATCATAGAAAACAGTATTAAGGTTTTTGAATGTACATAAAATACATATATACAAATTTCGAGGAAAACTAAAGGTTGAAGAACGCATGTCTGTCTAAAATATCTGGTGTGGTAAACCAAAACACCCTCTTTCTCATGAAAAAATTTTAAATTTTCTTAAAATATGATTCGATGATTTGATAAAATAATATGTGGCTGTACAATGATAATTAAAAGTTGTGCAAATAATAAAACAGAACGATTATACATATGATGCACATATGTGCTAATGTATGTAACAGTTTAAATGAGCATGCATACAGAAAATATACAAAATGAAATTACTTAGGTGTTATAATGTATGTGCAAACCAGAAAAAACAACACACAAACACAACACATAACACACAACTACAATGAGCAGCAGCGATACAAACACACACTTCTCATTATGTGGTTACATTTTAATGGAATGAAATTCAATAAAGCGAAATTTATTATTTACGCATAATATTGTGCAAAGTGCCTAGTTTTCTCTTTACTCTTTCCGCAGCCAAAACGAAAACAAGTGAGAATGTTGCAGTCAGGTGTAGCCGACGCCGCAATACTCGTTTACAGTGTTAAAATATTCAAATTGTTGTCAATTTTGGCGTGATTTTTGACAACAAATTTGAGCTCCTCAGAATCACTTTTAATATTGGGTCTATAGTAATTGTGACAATCACAATCGATTAAAAATATAAGCTTGCAATTTTAATTTTTGGAAAAAGAAAAATTATTTTCGAAAATGTGTAATGATTTTACATGTACATGATTTTATTACCTAAAAAATTCAAAAACTTGTATTTTCATCAATGCATATGCATACATGAAGAATCAATCTAGAGGACAAACAATAATGACAACACCATTAAACATGAAAATCGGATAAGTTTTGACAAAGTTATGGTAGTGTCAAATATGCGAGCTATGAATCCGAAATCCAAAATTTTGTCAATATTATCTGTGCAACATTGATGATCGATTACGAAATCAAGATTATTCATTCATATTAAGTATGAAGTATGTAGAATACAAAAAATCGAATTGTTCTCGTAGTTTTAAGTGTAGTACTTGAATTTATTATTCTTCTCTGAGTGCACAAATAGTTTTCAGCGAACTTGTGAACGGGCTGTGTACTCAAGCTTTTGGCCTGCAATTGAAGTGAACTCTAAGAGCGACTTGTTGGTCAACCACATTGTATACCTTAGTCATATATAATGCGCATCCATTGATGTTGGTGATGCAATCAGTCCTCGCTGTTAGGAACACAATTTAACATAAGCGGCCACCCAGAGAGATTACAAGCTGCTTGGGTGCGGAACTGAGCCTGGCACTAGGACTGGGACTGGGACTGGGAGTCGGCCTGGTACTGCCAGCTACCAAGCACAAGCCCGTTCCCAATGCCAATGTCATTTGCATGATGTTCTTGCGGTTGCGTTCGCATTGAATCACTTAAACGCTTGTAAAAGAAACCGACGCCGGTGGTGTCGTTCCTCCACCGCTGAAAATAACGCACAAATGGCAAACAAAGTGGCGCTTAATGCCAGGGCGCAACAAATTTATGTACTTTGCTTGAAGCGCGAACAGCAATATCTCCTGGATGCCAAGGAGCATTTACTGCACTTTTCAATTACGTTTTCTGCTCACATCGCTCGCATTGGCAAAGGGGCCGCCGGGCGTGGCACGGCAGTTGCCAGAAGGGCGTGAAAATCTGTCACTAGATTTGCATAAAGTGCTGCAGCGCTTCTTCATGCAACGCTGCCATTTGCCAAATAATTTCAATTCAATTTACAGCCAACTTAAAAGAATGCAACCAAAAACAAGTTGCGAAAAATCAAACACAATACAAAACCATTAAATACCCTTCCACAAAAACAAGATTGAACATACCTCATCCAGAGATTCAATCAGAAATTTTCCAAAAATTTAGCACATTTTACAAAAAAAGGGTAATGAATAAAAATAAAAAAGTTTTATATTTCTATATATATTCTATATAAAATTATTTTAGAAATATTTCTATAATGATTATTTGTAACTTTTATATTAAACATAACAAATTAATATTAAAAAAAAAATAATTTTGATTATTTTTATATTTATATATTTTTTTATTAATTGCCCGAAGCAAGTGTCCTTCTTTAAATGGCATGAATGCAATTCCTTATACATATTCGGATGTGTAAATTTGTCAGTAAAAAATTAAGGTAATTTTATTTTTAGCTTGAAGCTACTTTTTTAAACTTTAATTACACATAACAAAGTACCAAAACTAAACTTGATTTAAGTTTTTCAAGTTATATTTGAAGTCCTAGTTTTTGAATATAATCTAGACTATAATCAAATGAAAAACAAGAAATAATACATCAAATTTAGGATTACGTTTGAAATTTGCTGTAACAGGCTGAACGACATAGTCAATATGAGCTCTCATTGGTTTTGAGAGCATCAGCTAGAGCAGCATCAGCGGCGAAAATTTAAATAGACACGTAGTAGGGGCAAACGCCAAATGGAGACATTGCCATACGACAGCGACGGGGACGGCAACGGCAACGGCAACGACAACGCACATGCAGACACTCAGACACTCAAACACTCAGAGCACACTCACGCGCGCACGCACACGCGCACACTCACACGTGGCGCAACACGCAAATGTGGCACGTTGCATTACCGTAACAGTCAGCGACACACGTCTTTACCAACATTTCCCGTCGCTGCTCAAGAAAAAGCGCTGGCGGCGCACACTTGCCAGCCATCGTCGGCATCCTGGCCCCGCCCTTAGCCGTGCCAAGTGCAGCAGGGCGCAGGCTGTACAAATACACGCAACTCACGCACCTGCAACACGGCCAGCCCGAGCCGGCGGAGCTGTCGACCCGCCTTTGGTAACCACATGTGCTTACATATATCTCTTATATATCATTTTGGGTTTTCTATATTTATTTGCACATCACGTGTCCGCAACGGATGTTTACACAATACTTATCTTTACAGTTGTCCACTGCCATGAATCATAATTGTTGACAATGTGATATTGTGGACGAACTTGTAACATTGAACGTTGTCGGTTTTAAAATTGCATAGCAAATATATCGCAAAATAGTTGATACACACACACAGTACAAAACTTAAGAACTTTTTATTTAAATCAAGTACTAAGTGCTGTCAAAATTTAATTACAGTATTTAATTTGAGGCATGTTAATATTCCATTAAGAACATTTTAGGTCTATTTTAAGGAAAATTCTTGTTATGATTACTCTATTCTTAAGTTGTTAAATAGCTTTAAATTCCACTTCATTTAAGATATAAAAAAAAAAACAAATGTTTTTAAAGAGTTTTTAAAGCAAAACGGATTTTCACGTGAAACTATAAGATTTTGAAAATTTCTTAACTTTGCTTTCTTAACTTTTTCCTTTAGTACAAAACATTTTAATACGAAATAGTTTATTCTGTTTAAATTAGATTAAGCCAGGATATAGTCGAATATATGAGTCCATTTTTGATAAAAATCATAGACAAATAAGGCATAAAATCACAAAAAACAATTACTTGTGCAAAAAAATGGCTGCCTCTTTTTCGTTATTAGAGCACAGATTAAATTTAAAAAAAAAAGTATAGTGCCGGCTCGGGTTGGTCCCTAATTCCAAATATTTGCGCACAGGATGCACGTTTAAAGTATTCGGGATCAACAAAGCAACAGCACGAGCAGCAGACAATCAACTTTTTAGCGTGGTGCCCCCTGGGGGCCTCCATTAGGAGACGGCCCGAGGGTGTGCCTGTCTCACAATCATAATTATAATAATTATAAAAACAACAATTAAAGCACATAAGTATTAGGCCGAAACAGAGCTATAACAACATCCAAAGCAGTGGGCAAATGGAAAAAAAATGTAATTGAAATTTTAATAGAACTTAAGCCGAAGCACGTTGCAAAAGTAAAAGGCGCCGCACTGCCTGCCAACCCCCCGTCTCCCCCCCCCTACCACCTTCCCCTGTAGCCCAAATTTCCTTTTGTTTGCCTTTGCCTTTTTTCCGGTGCGCGACTGAATTTTTGACAAGTTAATTAGGTTGTTTGCTTGCTGCTCCTCTCCGCCTTTCGCAATGCTGTCGTAGCTTTAGGCCTGGTGCTGTTGCCGCCGCCGATGTCGCCCATTTTAATTTGCTTTTGATAAAGTTCTTGTAATTGCGACCAGACAGCTTCAGCTCCGTTGTCCCCCATCGCCGGCGGTCAGCGAGTGGCACTTGACACATGTTGCCTCTTTGCTGCACCACCCACTGCGCCCAGCCCAAAACGCTAAGTGAGAGGCGCAGGGGGGGCTGATGTTAGCGGAAATGCGTACTTAACGTGGCTAAGTTCGACTTCCGCACACAAATCAAATGGGTTGACAAAAAGTATATTCATATTTTTGCTTTAGCAAACATATATAAAAAATCATCAACACCTATATGATGGGAGAGCGCAAATTGCATTAGGTGAAATTAAAACGAGTGCTCTAGTCGCAGGCGCCCGACTTGCAGATACTCTACACCCAGCACAAAATTGCCATAACATTTATTCGAAGTAACCTACAAATACAAACATTAAAACTTCGCGTCCAAAAAATTAAAAAAAATTTTTTTTTTATTTTCTAGTGTTCATAATATTTTTTTATAAAAAAAAAAAAATATTTGCTAAATCTCATAAGATCTCAGAATACGAGAGCTAGACAGCGAATTTGATAACATATTTAAAATAGTTTAATTATCAACAACGCTTTAACGCTTTAAAATAAAAAATAAAATTCAATTGAATAAAAAATCTTGAAATCATACAAAGTGCATTCAGGTAAAATATACTATATATATATGATCCGAACAAAACGCACAATTTATGGATTAAAAGTCAATACAAACAAATAATTTACGACAAAAGAACATCTTTTTGTGGGATATACATTTTTTAGGTCAAAAATATATATTTTAGCTCGCTTGCAGCAATGTTTATTTATTCAGTTATAAAAAAATGTTTGAATAAGAATTACCCATAAATTGTGAAAATTCGCATGCCAATTGTGAAACAAAATTATGACGGCGTTAAATTTAAGCATTTTTTCAATCAAATATAAAGTATATAAAGGGTATATACTCGCCCAGCGCTGTCAACCAGTGTATTTTTACTTAATTTTCTTTTTTTAAAACTTTCATTCATTTCGTTTAGGTTTTTTTTCGTTTTGGCCCACTTTCAAAGCCGCTTTAGCGGCCTCCAACTGCCTTTTTGCCTCAAATTTTTCATGGCGCATTATTTTTCTTATTTAAGGCAACAATAATTTGCATAGCGCGCTGATAATTAAATGTAATTGCTCCGTTGCCCAAGGCAAGTAAGGGCGATTGTTTGCTATTGTTGTTGCCGTTGTTGCTGTTGTTGTTGCTGTTGTTGGGGTTGTTGTCGGCGGTGACTGTGACCAAAATTAATGGTAGGTATTTGGTTTTGGGGACTTGATTTGACAACTGTCAGGCACAGCAGCAGCAGCGACAGCAGCAGCATCAACAACAATAACAATAACAACGACGATGATGAAGATGAAAATGATGATTAGGCCGCAGCTCGCTCATTGTGTGGGCGTGAATTTGATAGAATAGCGCCTAATGAAATGTACTGCTTAGCGTCCCGCCAAGTGCTTTTTAATCAAATTAGTCGCAAAACAAAAAAACATGGCCCAAAACAAATGACACGACTTTCTTGGCTTATTGTGGCGCTGTGGCAGCCCAAGGAGGCATCAAGCCAAATCCTGACAATGACACCGTACCGTGATCTGTTGCAAATTTAAACAATAATTTAAAGAACTGATAATGTAAAAGTTGGCCACCCTTAAACAAAAAAGGAGACACTATTTAGTTGGGCCAGCATTAAAAAACAAAAATTCCAATCGGAAACACTCGACTGTGCTCAGATTACAATACGGACGGACAGCGTGAAACCCATATACCTTTAATCACTTTGTGAACAGGATACAAATAAAAAGTCAATAAATAAAAAATGCATCTTGTTAATCTCTAATTAACGTAGCTAATGAAAACAGGCTTCGTTTTGTTTTTAAAAATAATTATAATATCCACTTTTAAATACTTAAAAAAACATTTTTGTACATATTCCTATAGACTTTATTAACGATTATAATTGTATTCATTCTAATATAATATATTTTAATAATTATTGATTTATTTCGGAGTCGGAAAAGTTAAGTTTCATCCCTGTTTTAAAATGATAAACTAAGAGATAAATTCTGCAGTTCGAATAACTTAAGATTCTCGATATGAGCTTCCGTATCGTTCTCTGATGGTTATTTATCAAACAGATTCACGCATTTTCTATTATTTTTTATATACAATCTACCTCGAGGCAAGCTGATTGACTTTTAAGGAATTTGCGCTCGGTTGGGTCCTTGGCAACTGCGACTTAAATATTGTCGTCAGTTGAACAGGAGTTTGCATGGCTTCTTTTTTTTTTTGTTAATTTACAATTAAGTTAGTATTTGCTAGTGCTTTATTTTGTACGGCACTTTAATGCCAGCTTTTGCACTTTGTTCACTCAAAGTGTGTGTGTTTCCTTGCTTGGCAACGCTGCGTATACGCAATGGCATTTCAATTAAATGCCAAACGGGCGGCATTCAAAAAGCTTCACATAAAAACTGAAAAGTTTATTTTTTTTTTTTGCACTAAACGAAATGCGAACAAGGGTTGAGCCGGTTAAAAAGGAGTAGCTGGTTTTATGGCATGCTTATTCATTAAGTCTTGAATCCGTTGCGTGCTGTTTTAACGCTAATTAATCAAGTTAATTTTATTGCAGCCAAGCGGGCCACCAGGAGCCATTTATGCAGTTGCTGCTCGCTGCCTACGCGTTGTTGAGCTTCTTCCACGTTGGCTGCTGCTCATCTATGAAAATATGGCTCAAACAACAACAAGCCATAAATCTCTTAGCTACGACGAACATTGCATGCTCTTAAATTCCCATTAAACAAATAGTTATGCTTTTCGCCTGCGCTTGCTAAGCCTGTAAGTACAGCTTTTTACGTTTATTTCTGTAAAGAAAATCGTGCTGACTAAATGACCGACTGGTGAGGTAGGAGAAGGGCATCTGAAATTTCCTACTTTTAAAAATGCATATATATTGATAAAATATATTATGAAAAACTTTTTTTAACCATTCCATAAAATAACCAAAAATTTAATGTGAGACACTTATTTTATGGTTGCCAAAATTAAAATTCTCCGGTTAAATTAAGAAATAGCAACATTTTATTAAAAAAAATTTAAAAGTTTATTTATTATGGTGTATTTTTCAATCGAAGACAATCAAATTCATTAATTTTGTTTGTAAAGCGCTGTAAATCGAATAAAAGCAAATCCCACTCTAATGAGGATTTACTTCACATAATTTTAAAATATTTATACTTCATGTTGATCGGCAAAAATTCAGTAATTTAGTCAGACAGTCAGTCAATCAGGGCAATCAATTTTATAAGAGTAAAATAAAGGGAATTTCAGGCTTTTGTTAAGATTTAAATTTTATTTGTATTTAGAAATTGACAAAAAGCGTACGCTGCTGTGTTACAAGCCTTCTAACAGAATGTGAATACTCGTTGTAAATTTAAAAAAAAAAAAGCAATAATATGTAAACGAACATTCGCCATGAGTTCCATGGGCGATGCCCGGGGAACGGAACAAGTCATGAAGGTAGCAGCAGCAGCTGAATCCACGTCAGCGTTTTTACACCACAAATGCAGACACACACCCACATACACACACTTACGCACACTTAAATCTTACACGCAACCCATTTACATTCAAGTATGTGCGTGCTATGACCTGGTTCGATGGCGCTTGGTAATGGGCTCCCGCCAATTCTTCGCGCCTCAACCAATGACAAATTTTTATGCACGTTTTATGGGTACACGATTTCATTTTGAACACTTTTTGTCTGTCTGTTTGTCCGTCTGTTGCTTTCCAATGTAGTTTGCATGTGTGAGTGCGTCAACTAACCGGATGGAAATCAGGCTCTATAATATGCCCATTGATGACGTCGTCGGTGCCCTGTAATGTGCTCGCATGACGTTCTTAGTGACATGTCACTGATTGTGTCCTGCCCAAAGACATATTTGATGCCCTGTCATGTGCTTACATGACGATCTGCAAGACAGGTCATCTATAGAGTCGGCATAGGGTATAATATTAATGCATTTTTGCAAGACGTCATCGACTGAGTAATGTATTGGGTTTTTAATGCGTCTGACAGTTGCTAGAGTAATAGAAGTCGACTTCTCGCTCCTTTTGGCAGCACATCAAACGAACAACTGACGAAATCACAGCTAATAGAGTTTAATATAAATGAGTTTGTTATGAAGTCTTTAAGTGCAGAAAGAGCATTCAAATGGGTGCTGTTGTACAATGTATTTTGTTTTAAGACCGCAGAAACAAAGACAAACAAATAACAAACGAGAGGCAACCATTTTTGCAGAGTACCGAAGATTAAATACCCTTGCAGACATACGGCAAATAAAAGATATATATTTATAAACCAACTCCAGTTCTAGCCGATTGTTCCTTTAGAAGCTACATATATGATATCATAGTTATATATATAAGATTTGGGTCAAATGAATATTTGGAGTCTTTAACCAATGGTTCCTTTAGCTGCTTATGGAATTGTGGCTAAAAAGTCGAGTACTCAAATGGGCTTAAAAGCTATGACGGACATAAGCTTCATCAGTTGTCCCAATTTAAAATCATATATATATACATATATATATTTTTTTTTTGGTATCAAGTGCGTTGCACAATTCATGACTAAATCAGTATACCACCGGGAAGAGTATGGAAAAACACCCAGCAAAAATCAACAAAAAATCTAGAGAAAAACGAGCGAATAAAAACGAGCGGCGCAAGTAAAAGAAATAATAATACATACACGAAACTTCCATTTGGGCCATGTCATCATCACTTTCCGCTTCTGCGACTGCTTGTGGGGACTGCGGTACAGACAACCCCTCCCCTCCACACACACACACACACACACACACACACACTTGTACACACTTGTACACTTGTAACTTGTGTGTGTGTGTTTGTTTGCGCCTCAATAGGTGTTAGCTGAGCCCGAGGCAGCCTTTGCAGCCAGCTTCAGTTTTTTTCCAATACTATGGATTGGAATTTTTGCGCGCAGGGTCAATGTTAATATCTGCTGCCACCTTCAATGCAATATCGCCATCGATAGAGCATTAAAAATGCACAGTCGACATACACTTACTCCCGTACATATTCGTACATATGCAAATGTGTGTGCATGTTTTAGCCACACACATACATGCACATATGTACATATATGGCCACATATATATACATATATATATATATATATAAGGTCCGTTGGCAGTTGCGGAGTTGTGGGCTTCCTGGCGGCTGGTGGATCATTTGGGTTGTTGATTTGTTGCGCCGTAATAAATCAAGGGCATAAACGGCTTATGGCCGAACATAGCTCAAATCTCCACAACTGCACTCTGGACTGCGCTGACAGCGCATGGGAAATAACTATAAAAAATGTATATGTATGCTGGGTTTTCAGGTGTGTGTGTGTGTGTGTGTGTGTGTGTGTGTGCGTGTGTGAATTGGCAAATAATGCGCCGTTAGGCTATGAAGTTTACGCTCAATTTAAATTTACAAAATATTGCACAATAAAAGCCAGCTTCGAGCCGTACAAATAAATTGCGCAAAGCTCAACATTTATATATTCATGAAAAATTTTAAATTCAACTCTTAACATTTAGCCGAATTTTCCAAGCACTTTGGTATGGGCTTTCCCAACAAAAAAAAGCAAACAAATGTAGTATAAATAATATTTTTAACGGCACGATAGAACTTTTGTGTTTTGCACTCCAGAAAAAATTTGTTCATGTACATACATTATTCATCTGAGTGTTTTTTAGGTGCATGTATTATAGTTCTGATTTATTGCAGCTTTACACTCTCTTGCACTAATAAAAATTGTATGTGGTGTGTGTATAATGTGAAAGCTATTCCAGATTGTCTATCGATCTATCTTCTTATATTTCACTACATTGGAGTATTGGAATCGAAAGACTTTAGCACTAATAATATTTGCCTTTTAAAAAGTTAAGCCAGTTACGACTATTAAGAAATTATTTTTTTATTTGCTTTACAGTCATACCTAAAAGTAAGCGGACCATTTTATTGCCACAGTCACAGTAAATAACCTTTAAGAACTGCGCTTACTGGCAACATTTTTAAGTTTTTACTCAACAGTAATATGTGTAATTCAGAAACGTAATAATTCAATTAATTTATTGCTCGCATAATTAAATCTTTTTTGTAGCCGAGCCAATAAATTCAAGCTGGGAAAAATATCTCGTTGCCCTTCAATATATCCTTACAATATTCACGTGTGCGAATATAAATCAGCATACAGTAACTACCAATAAGCTCGTTGGAGTATTGGTTGTCGAAGTCGGGAAAACAATTGGCTCAATTGAGAATTTTAAGGTTTCAATTTATCGCTAAAGTCCTTTTCACTGGAAAAAGCAAACAGTTACCCTTTTCAGTGCCGAAGATTATACACACTTTCAGTCATATGGCGTATAAAAGTTGTGGTCAAAATGTCAACGGCATAAAATGGCAATGGAAACTGGTGATTTGTATAAAGATATCTGTACGAACTGGTTGTTTGAAATACAAGTCGTACAGCAGAAATAAATTAAAATTATGAAATATTGAAAAATCAATTTTTTAAAATTTTGAAAAGAGTTTTTTTTCAAAATATAAAATTTTAAATTTATATTTTTAATCAATTGTGGCTGAATTATTATTATTGTTATTCTTGCTATTCTCAGCATCAAATTAATGCACTCGGTGTAAGCTTCTCTCTGCAGAGATTCTGAATCTGGCTACAATGCGATATGAAATCCCAGTTTTTAGCACCCAGGCTCTGTTTTATGTGACACCCACTTTACGACAAGCGCGTCCACATAGTGTACACTAATGGGGAAATGGTTCACGTCTCTGGCAAACCGCAGGACCAATGTAGAGGAGACCGCAGACGAGCAAGTGCCTCCCCAGAGCCGCCATTGCACTGGCAATTCAATTGACACAGCTTGGCGTAATACGAGGGTTGCCTCTGATGTTGTGAGCCTTGGATCAACTGCTACCAGGTGATATGATTTGATATTTTCATTTGAAATTTACACAGTTTTCATACAAAAATTGAAGGCTAGAAAATTGAATATACCCATAAAATAAATAAATAAATAATAATAAAATGGACTCGTAAACATTTTTAGGCGATCATTTATTATGTTTCTCGACGTTAATAATCAAGAAGTGAGATAATTTAAATAGAAATTCAACAACAAATTATTAAAATGCAAGCCAAAATCAATTTCTTGAATTATTCAAAAAATATTTGTAAAAATTACAATATAAAAGATGAAATGATGCATTTACTTTTGCTTTTCTTAGATAACAAATCGTACTTCTTCATTTTTCCCATGTATGTATCTATATGACAAATTATGTAACATGTAATTATTAGGAAAATAAGATAATTGTATGCGTGCGTACTTTTGTCCGTCCGTGTTGCGTGTGAATTGTGGTTCGTGTTCGTGTCGTGCCGATGAATGCCCAATCCTATTAGAAACATACAACTTAATTATCATAGAAAATATATATTTTGCATTTACTAAAGTCATAAAATCTATTTTTAATAAAACAAATACAGTTTATTTTATTAATTATTTATAACCCATGACCGCATAACCTAATAGGCAGCCCTCGTACCACGCCGTATCGCCTCATGCGAGACAAATTGCTCACGCTTCGCATCATTTCATTCTCGAGCCGTTGATGGATTTGTCGCTTTATGGCACTTGGGTGCAATGCGTTTTTCTTACACAAAGATTTTATGTAAGCATTGCTGACTGTAGCACATAATGTCGCCTACAGCTATAATGCTGTCTGATCCTCAGTCGCTTACCAAGTGGATCAACTAATGCGAACTTAGTCGGTCCTTTGAGAAGCTTAGTGTTTGAATAATGTGTCTCCCTTGCAAGGACTGATAAAATGTGATCTCTTGGCAATTACAACTTCTACTAAGGAATTTCATTTTCTAGTTAGGAGCTGAATCAAAAATTTAATTTCCTTTATTTTAAGACTTTTTAGTAGAATAACTTTCACAAACCCCATTAATAAAACACGTTTGTTTTAAAATATAAAATAATAAAAAAAAAAATTCTCGAATGAAATTCAAAAAGTCTTTTTTTCGTTGAAATAAAAAATTCTTTTTATTAATTTGTTAAGTATAATTCTATAAAAAATTAATTCTTTGAATACAAACATACTCATGTTTGTTAGTTGCCAATATCCTCTTATATCCGCTTTTCCACGCGTAACAAACGTCCTGACTGAACCAATATACCCTTTGTGCTGTCGCGTGCAGCGCAGTTAAAAGCCACCAACTGCACACGGCCAAAACTGCACAAATGGGAGTAAGTGATTTGGGGCGGTATCGCTGCTCGTGGAGCTTGCCTGTGAATGATGGCGCATTGCAAGTGACAGCTACGGCTGCCAACGTGGCACGGGGCATGGGTCATGGGGCACGGCTCACTGGCTGTCGACTGTCAACTAACTGCACTAAACTGTACTCGGCTCTGTGAGCGTTGACTCCCATTAGACTTGGGAGTGATGACAGCCAGGTCCAAATCCGCCTACGCCTCTCCCACACCCTCTCTCTCTCTCTCTCTCTCTCTCTCTCCCTATTTCTCACTCTGTCTATGCTGGCATGATTGGCCTGCTGTGGATTGCACTCCATGTCTCCATATGAGCGGCCACTTGCTGTTTGTAAAATACGCTGAACTGGCCATTTAAGCCCTTAGTATGTCGTTTTCAGTATTAATTAAATGCTTACAAATCCAAATAGGACGCAGACAAGCTGGCTACAAAAA
This sequence comes from Drosophila colorata, assembly GCA_035041545.1. Taxonomy (NCBI): domain Eukaryota; kingdom Metazoa; phylum Arthropoda; class Insecta; order Diptera; family Drosophilidae; genus Drosophila; species Drosophila colorata. The sequence goes on along the minus strand of JAWNLD010000490.1, from coordinate 17,567,422 downwards.
CCACAACTCAACCGTAGGGCACTCAAATGTGGCAATTCAGACCACTCGCATCGACTGCATCACGCATTGCTTTGATACTCTGGCAAAGTTTCTAATTCAATTTGTGCATGTTGTCTGGTGCAAAGTTGACGTTCAACTAAATAATTAAGCTACATAATTGCATAAAAAATAACAATTTTCTATTTTAACTTTTGTGCAAATTATATAAAATATGTATATATATTATTTTGGGGGAAAAAAAGAGACATATCAACAAAACTAGTTGTCGTAAATGCGAAATGTAAATTTATCACTGGAATTTCTCATTGGGATTGGAAGCAAAGTTGACGCAAATCCGATTAGATTTGATCTCAGTTTTAAAGATTTATGGAAGCAATTATTTGACGCGAGTTGAATCGATATCGGAAAAACCACCCCTTGTACAAATGTGGGGCTCCAAAGTTGTATGGCCTAAGCCTTCAGCTTTCATTCGTTATTTTTTTCTATAACTGACCTCTACATAATTTTTATCTTATTTCCACTAATTTTGACAAGTTGTGTAAGTCGGATATTTGTACCTTTGCCTTAAATGGTATTCTTGGTATATATACATATATATTAGTCAAATTTTAACATAAATTTCAACCAAAAATGTTTTTTTTTTTTAATTGAAAGGCAGAATTAATCTAGACAAATTTTAACATAAATTTCAACCAAAAATGTTTTTTTTTTTAATTGAAAGGCAGAATTAATCTAGACACCCAACTAGGCACAAAATCAATTTCGCTAGAGAACCAGTTTAGTTTTTTTATTTGCAAAATTTACGAAGTGGGAAACTGGAACCGTATGCGTATACGTGTTATTTATGTAAGATTTGGAAAAATATTTCCTTTCTTAAAACTTTAAAATTGTGTACAAATAGTAAATGTTTCGATGACGAATTTTCCGAATGTCAGACATCGACGTTCATTACCCCTATGGGAGCCGTATGATATAGTGGTCCGATGTTTAAACGATTTATACGACTAAAAATAATAATATTGATAACTATTTTCATCATCCAGATCAGTTCTTTATTTCTATGAACAAAATATTAATTCCGCTGATTCTTTATTCGATTGCACAAAGTATTAATTAAAATTGAAAATTAAAGCACTTTTTATAACGTGATTTCTCGATTTTCCAAATATTCAATTTCTTGAAATAAATAAAGACACTCTTCTTTTAATTGCAGTGAATAGGATACGAAAGGATATACGTATAGAAGTCTAGTCTAAAAAATTGTGACAAATAATTGAAAATGTTGACATATCTTAATAGAATTTCTTATCAGATTTTCTTGAAGCTATGAAATGGAAGCATTTTTCAATTGATTTGAGAATGTTATGAGAAAGCCACACTTGCATAGATCCGGTGAGGGTATAAAAGGGACACGACAGGGACAGACAAAACGAATTGTTGGATGATATGTGGGAAGGTTTTTTGGGTTTGCATGTGGGCGTGTGGCAGATACAACGATTTCAGCTTTACAATCTCTTCAAATTAAATTGACCTACGTCAGAATTGAGGGAACTTTGACAACTGTGTCGGTGGAGGGGGCGAAGGTTGCGATGCGCCTTCATGTGTCTGACTGTCCCTCACATGTCATTTTTTTTTTCTTGCCCCACGCCCGACTATTTTTTTTTTATTTATTTTATTTTTTTCATTGTTTCATTGCCAACCACTTGGGTCTTGCTGCCAAAAGGATTAGCTGCCTATTCTTTTCATTTTATTTCATTTCATTGCCCGGCTGCCACTTGACTTGGCTTGAAAAGGCAACCAATTTGGGGAAATGTAAAATTGTGTGTGCGCGCGTGTGTGTGCGTGTGTGTGAATATGTTTGTTTTTCTACAATTTTGTTTTTTTGTTTTTGTTCATTTCTATCGACACTTGGCGACTTTGTTGAAGGGGCTTGGCGCCCGTCGCCGACTTTGATTAAATAGAACTGTGCGAGAGTCGACAACCCTGGCTGGCTGTCAATTGCCAGGCAAGTCGAATGAAAAACGACAGTCAGTTAGATTTATATGCCTGGAGCTAAAGCACCGGCATCAATTCGAAAACTGCTCCAACAAATTGCCAACAAATTTCGAATTGCCAGCTAACCAGAAAACGGACCGTCAGGTAAGCACAAAAGAAAGAACGTCCAAACCAAAACCTAATCGGCAAGCTAATCTTCGATCTTCCAGTTTACAGTTTTTTTGCATTATGAACTCCCTGCGCTGCGCTGGCCTCCGTCTGCCCGGTGCAGCTGCAGCGGCCGTCGCTTTGACATCCGCCGCCGTTTACCGTCCAAATGCGGCGGCAATGATAACGGGCGTATCGCATCGGTGGACCCATCACGATGGCACACGCCTGATGAGCGGCGAGCGGGAGGTGGTCGGTCATGGCGTCAATGGGTGTCCGATTTATATTGACTGTGCGGACTTTCCGTTTCCGGCCATACGCTATCGCGAGGTGACGCCGGAAATATGCAGCCTGCGCGAGAAGGAGCAGAGCGATTGGAAGAAGCTGTCGCTGCAGGAGAAGAAGGCACTGTATCGTCATAGCTTCTGTCAGACCTATTCGGAGTTTCAGCACTTTACGCCCGAGTGGAAGCTCGTGCTCGGCGTCGGTCTGTGGTCCATAGCCATTGGCATTATGGTCTCGATAGCGTACAATACGATGCTGTATGGCGAACTGCCGGAGACCTTCCAGGAGGAGCGTCGCCAGGCCCAATTGCGCCGCATTATACAGCTGCAAATGCAGCCGATAACTGGACTCTCCTCCAAATGGGACTATAGCAAGAACAAGTGGAAGTGAGTCGCGTTTGGCCAACTTGTTTAAGTACTGAATGAATTGCTGCTGCACAGTAACATTTACCACTCACACACCCACATGCATGGGCACACACAAACGTTCACACATACGTTCACACATACGTTCACACATGCCTTCACACATGCAAACACGCATAGAGATATGTTGAGCTTCGCGCACACCGACCACAATACCTATTTGTTGCTGAACTTGTATTAAATTCCATAATGAGCATTAAACAGTTGTGCCCTATTATTATCTCGGACAAGGCTACAAACCGCTTTTGAACCAACCCGTTCGGAAATCCGAAACTCTTTTTCACCCCAAACAAACCTGAACCTGAACCTAAACCAAACAAAATTATAAACAAAATAAAATTAATTTTTTATATTCGTTCACAAAGTGAAAAGTCCGTCCGGCTGTCCGTAAACAGTTGTGCCCTATTATTATCTCGGACAAGGCTACAAACCGCTATTGAACCAACCCGTTCGGAAATCCGAAACTCTTTTTCACCACAAAACAAACCTGAACCTGAACCTAAACCAAATTAATTTTTTATATTCGTTCACAAAGTGAAAAGTCCGTCCGGCTGTCCGTATGAACATCATTTTGTTCGCCTCTATTAAGCCTAGAAACTTGAAACGTGGACTATATACTCGTGTATACACCCATTAGAAGCGTGGCGAATCGATCTAATCTATATATATTGGGACGGGTAAACTGCGAAATTTTGCAGACAATATTCAGACTACCGTTTCTAAATATCCATTCGGAAACTTTTCGCGCCCCCAAAAATGTCAAAAAACAACCTTTTTCGAAAATAACATTATTAGTTATGACTAGATATATGTTATCCATGATTCCTGGTAAGTATTAACTTACGACATTAATTATTCTTTCTAAAGTGAATAAAATCTATAATTGTTTGTGTATATACATTTTTTAGATGGACAAGCTCACCTCACCCGATCGGAAATGTCATGTAAGTACTTGATCGTGAATAAATTTATAAAAACAAACAATTCCATTGCAGTTATTTGATAATCCACAATGAAATATTCTGTCGCTACTTTCAACCGAACGTTTCTATAAAGGCGAATGTTGACAATCGCAATTGGTAAGTTTGGTCAACACATCTTTTAAATGAAACATCTCGACTAGAAGACACCCTGTTCCCAGCAGCTAGCTGCCTTAGCTAATAGCTTGTCAAATAGAGGACCGATTGATTGTTCCTATAGAAACATTTCGATTTTCATAAACTAAATTTCATATTCTAAATTTCCTATCTCTCTCTCTCTCTCTTCCTTCCACTCTCATCCATTTCAAAATGGATCGCCTTTCTATGCAATTTTCATAATATTAAATAATAATTAAAATAATGAGCTGGTGTTTTTATAGGCCAACAAAAGTTGAACACACATAAAGCCAATATATATTTTGTACACTGAGATAGCGTTAAATGTTTAATGTACATAGTCCTACATAAATAATTAAAATTTATAAATTTACCACATTAGTATCTAAGCATTTTCCCATTGTTTCTTGTAAGCTATCCTAGTTTTTTTTAATTATAAAAACCAAAAATGCCATGGGATGAGCTAAAAATGCGCTTTATTGCAATCTGGCGATCTATAATATATATGTGTATATATAGCCATAATATATATGTATATATATATATATACTTTTCTTTGTTCTATCGTCTGTTTGCAAATAATAATCAGCTGTCATGCAATCAATACAACTCTTTAATATTGTTTTCATCTTGATTGTGATGTACGAATATGTATGCACATATCGTGATGTACACGTCTAGGTGGTTTCATTTATGCCAGTATGTATGCATGCATATGAGTATATGTATATCCAGTGCTCAATGTACAAACTAACATCAGTTGATTTTGTATGTAAAATATCTTATATGTTTACATCAATACATCAATTTTGCTATATCACGTTTGCAAGTAAATACATAAACAAACATTCTATATCATGTAAGTTGCAGCTTACGAACATAGATAAGATCAAAATCTATTAGTCTATTGCTTGTTATTGTTTTTTGTAAGTGTAATATAGTAAGCATTTTGTACATGAGAACAATACAATCATGTGTTATATGTTTATTGAATTTGAACTGGATAAAAGTATACCCTTTTTTTTTAAGTAAGTGATAAATTCCGCAACGCCCAATTACAAATATCGCTGTTTATTCAGTATTATAATTGTTTTGAAAATCATAATCCATAAACACATTATAATAAAAAAGTATACAATAATTATTCATAAACCTTTTGCATTTTGTAAACAATTTACGTTTTTGGGTTGTGCAACTGGTGGATTATTCGTTGTTCATAATAGAACAACTGCAAATAACTTAGATGATGTGGAATGTTTATAAAGCAGCCAATAATAATAAAAAACATAAAATATTAACGAGTATCCCTCGTTTTTTTGTTATTGTTATTAATTGTTTGAAATGCTGAATGAAAATATAATCGGTTGACATCCAAATTATGTTACGTTAAGAGAACTTTTATAATTCTTGTTTTCTTTTTTACAGTTTTAGGCATTAAGTACTGCAACCTGCATAATAATTAAAACAAATATTCAGACATTGTTAATTTTTATTCTGAGGCAAATTTGTTTAAGAGATTTCCATTTATTGTATGATTTTGCTTATTATCGCTATAATCCGCGATATTCGTTTTTTTTTTTGGTTTTTTGTTTTTTTGCTTTTAATGCTACCACAAAATATATTTTCATATACATATAAAGTATATATATATTTATTTAATTATGACTACTTAGAGAACATCATTAACTCGAATAGTTCTTGGCAGTTATTTTGCATATTAATTTATGTAATTTAAAAATTTGCTTCTGCTGCTTGCGCTTTTCTTTGATTTTCATTTTGTGTTTTTGCATTTAATGTACGATATTTTTGCGACATGAACATGCATCAATGTATATATATATATATATATATATATATATATATATATATATATATATATATATCATATATATATATATATATATATATATATATATATATATATATATATATATATATATATATATACATATATATATATATATATATATATATATATACATATATATATTTATAATTATATATATATATATTATATATATATATATATATATAATTGTGGACATACATATATGTACATTTACGCGCATACTGCGCAATGTATTTTATATAATTTCTTTCACAAATTTCAGAAATTTGTTTTGCATTTTCTGCTTTTATAAATGGACTCCCCTATCACCTTTCTACATTCCCACTTGCGGCACCCTCACATTACGGGAGAACATATTTTTTCTTTTTTTTTAACTAATTAATACAAAAATTTGCGAAACAACACACTTAAAACATAATACATTTATGTGGCGCCACCTAGCGTTTGGATCTACACACATTGTTCTTTTATAATTCACTCTGCTTGCATACATATATAATTTTTTTTTTAAAGTTATTTTATTGGCATTCACAATTTGCTGTTTTTGTTTCATTTTATTAATGTTAGCTGCAATGTATATTAAGTTTTTTATTTCTTTTTTTTTTGCATTTCTTTGCGCTTTTTTCAAATAGTTTATGCAGATTTTCAAGCTAAATTGCATTAAATAATTATTTTTTAAATATTTTATTAAATAACTACTACATTGAAAATGTGTAAATATGTTTGTATGTGTGTGTATGTGTGTGTGACTGGGTGTGTGTTTGTGTGGGTGCATTTTGATTTGTTGCTGTTTCCTTTTTTTTGTCGTTTTGTTGCATTTGTTACAAAAAACATGTTAAATATTTGTTTTCTCGTTTATTGGCAGTGCGAGTTTTTTGTGTTCCTTTTTGTGTTGGTGGCAACAAAAATTGTACAAAAAGCTCAAACCGCAAATCGAATATAAAAATAAGAGAAAGTAATCAAAAATATAAAGTAAAAATAAATATGTATATCAATTGTTTACCAGACATTTTGAGGAGAGCTTATTGAGATAAACATTTAAACAAATTAAGAAGCGAAGAAACGGCAACAAAACATAAAACAATGGAACTTGACGCCTTGGTCGACAGATGGCGCCAGTTCAAGTTGCTGCTACTGTTGCTGTTGCGTCCAGCGCAGAGATCTCTCCAAGCCCAATAAAGCAGCGGCCATTCTGGAGCTGTGTGTGTGTGTGTGTGTGTGTGTGGAGTGTGTGTGTGGTTGTGTGTGTGATGGGTGAGTGTGTATATTTGTTTGTTCTATAAGATACGACGAGTTATGTACTATATAATAGTATATATATATTGTGGTACCCTAAAACTCTCGAACTCAACTCAACTCGACGGGACTCAACTCGACTCGCTCGACCAACTGGCGGCGCTCGCTGCTGCCTTCCTCGCATGCCCACTCGCTTGCTCCCACTTAAGCTGAAAGCCATTTCGCATCTGTCGACAACTTGCGTTGCCGTTGCCGTATTATTAACGTTACCCATGCCGCCCGGACTGCCTGCCACCACATCATGCTACACGCGCGCCCGCTTCGCCGCCAACGTTCAATCCCAGCCATTTTCCTTGATCATGTGCGCCAGCTCAATGATGAACTTGCCCTCCTTGTACTTTTGGCTGGACTCGTAGGCATGCTCATATTTCCAGCCGAGCGGCGTCTTGCAGCACTCACAGTAAATATCGGCGACCGCGTGCAGTCCAGTGAGGAGGACACGCTCCTCCGTTTGGCCGCAGGCCACATTCACCACCGAGTTGAACAGATACGCCGGGCCCTGGCTGCCCTGAAACGACTTCGAGATGAGCTCGTCGTGTGAGGCGAGATGCGCACGGCAATGAACACATGAGTAGGTCCGATTTGTGGACGGTAAGTAGGCTTGAAAGGTTTTCACCATTGTTGCTGGATTGGCCTCAGTTACAGTTAATATTGCTGTTACTGTTGCTGTTGCTGTTACTGCCGCTGTTGCTGTTGCTGTTGCTGTTACTGTTGCTGTTACTGTTGCTGTTACTGTTACTGTTTGCTGTTAATGTTTGCTTTCCTATTGCAGGGGTCGCGCGTTGGGCGTGTGGTTTGGCTTGGCGTTTAGCTGGTTGTCCGAAACTAGTCTTGGACTTATCGTATCCCTCACAGGGAAGGCCACTCCTGGGCTGTCTCTTTTCACGCTGCAAAATAAAATAGTTAACGTGAGTTTAAGTTGTGATGTTCAAGTTTATTTAGACATTTAGCAGAGTTGACAGCAGCACATATTTCAAACAACTTTAGCAACACACGCCAAGAAGCCGGGTGTAACTAACGGCGCAGTACTCTGTTGGCAGTGTAATAACAACTGAAAACTATCTATTTATTGTAACCTTAAACTATTCACCTCTACAGTTTTTACATATATTTTCTAAATAACACCTTTCTTATCCCCAAAATCGATAAATATCGTTACCGTTAAGTCATGGTCATTGTACAGAATCCGTTTCACCTATTTGACTTTTCTTTCCGCTCTTTCGCAACAAAAGTTGCCAATATAAAATATATAAATATATCCTTGTCCCTTTAAATTGGCAAATGACTCCTCCGTTTCCCCCAAAATCGATAAATATCATTACCATTAAGTGGCGTTGTTTTTGAGCTCAATTTGAATATTAAAAGAGCTTTATACAACACAGAGAATTCGTTTTTTTTTTACAATTTGGATTGCCATATCTCTTTGGAAATTTCATATCGATTGGAAAGTAAATACTAGAATAATGTAAAAATTTATTTTTATGCTTAAATTTAAATATAAATAAGCACGAATATTGTGCATAACGACTTTTCGATGTTGTGAACAGTGTATATACTAGTCGGGAGCACTCTTAATTCATATTAAATGCGTATTATAAAGGCATCGGGCACCACAAAGGCGATTGAATTAATATTTTTTTTATTTAATTATTAATTATTAAAGTATTTAACAGACTAAAACCAATATTATTTTAATAACCAAAAAAAGAGGAAAATGGAAAACGAATTTAATTATAAGGAATTAAAATATTTCGCTGCATTGAGTTTGCAAAACAAGAATGATTAGACAAAAATCACAACAGACTAAATCGCGAAAATTCTTTTTTATGTCACTGTATTAGAGCTAGAGTCGCCAAATTTGGCAAATAGATTACTGATGAACTCCAGAAGAATTCTATCTAATCTACATATCAGTTACGGTTTAAACGACAAGCGGACAAAGACCTTTTTATACGCTTGCAGAGGGCATTCTAATTTTGGCACGAAATGCGAATGGAAGGAGACGTCTCCGACCCCATCAAGTATATATATTATTGATCAGTAGCAACAGTCGATTCGATATAGCCATGTGCAAACTAGTGCCTCAGTTTTAATGCTATCGCAACACTATATCATACAGCTGCCATAGGAACAATCGGTTAAAAATTTGGTTTTTATGTGAAAAACTTGTTTATTTCAGATATCAAGATATCCTGACCAAAACTGACGATTGAGAGCTGCCCAAAATCCCTATATGGAATAGTCTTACATAGATACAATCGGAGCAGTTAAAAATAGATATATAGCGAACATCTTTCATATGTCTGCAAGGGACTTTAATCTAACCGTTGTTTTTTTTTCTGTTAAGCTTTCGTTACACTTCGACTGCAGCCTTCTTGCTTGTCTGCGACTTCGACTTGTGACTAAGCTCCGCTGCCAATAACTGTAAACTGTTGGCGGCTTGCTGTGCTGCTCGCCAGGCTGCCACATTGCACGTCAGTCGCCTATATGCTCACCTGCTGAGACAGGGACAAAGAGAGTCTTCTGCTGCGTCTGCTGCTGTTGCTGCTGCTGCTGGGCGTTAACTGCGCGCGTTGCTTACAGCGGACGGCGACGATGAGGACGACGGCGCCGCGGCAGAGGCGGTGGCAGCGACTGCGGCTGCTGTCATTGAACGATTATGTCCAGCGTCTGCCAGTGTCGTGGGTCACAGAACAAGCCCCAATGCAATGGCGATGGCGATGCCTTTTGTCTGTGTCTGCTGTCTGGCTGCTGCTGCTGCTGCTGCTGCTGCTGCTGCTGCTGCTACTGCTGCTGCTGCTGCTGTTCCACGTGCGGTCTCTCTTCAAGTGTATACATACATTTATGTGTGTGCACGTATGTACGTACAGACGAATATATCAGATTTCCTGCCAAAGACAAAAGACAAAGGCGAGTGATTATTAATGTATGTACAGTGTAGTTTTTGTATGTCTGTGTATATGGTCGAGTCATATAATATGCAAGCAATTTGTAGCAACAACAACAACAAACAAATAAGAACTTGTCAGTCGGGTGTAACCGACTGCGCAATACTCGTTTACAGTATAATTACCGATTAAAACCGTCGAAAACGGTCTTGATTATTATTGTTATATTGGAAGATTATCGATTTTTGTAAGGTATATTTTAGTAGAGGCTATCAGAAAACTGTCTGCCAAATTTGGTGACTCCAGCTCTAAAATTGTGGGAGATATGGATTTCGAGCGGTTTACGGTGCGGGTAGATATTTACGTATATATGTGATCGATTTGCCACGCCTCCAGTGGCCGTAGCCAAAAAATATTAACACGTTATCTGACGCGAATATACACGAGTATATATTCCAAATTTCAAGTCTCTAGCTTCAATATCGGCGAAAAATATTGTGTTCATACGACATTTCACAAGCCAATATACCCTTTTCAGTTCGCGAACTAGTATAAAAACACAACCGCTGTTATGCACAATCCAAACAAAGGAGAATAGGAGAGAGAGAGCGCAGTGCATTTCCATTATTGATTTCCATTTGCAAGTCTCTTAGCACCGCCATAATTTAGCCAACGAAACAAATGTGGCCCTAATAGCCGGCCAGAACAAAAACCATGGTCCCAAACAGTTTCGGCAGGGTTGGGGTAATGAGGCAGCCGCATTGGGTGATTTGACGCTCAGGTTCAAGAGAGTGAGAGTGTGTCAGAGAGAGAGAGAGAGAGAGAGTGAGAGAGATATAAACTGGTCGCCAAGTCAATAATTATGATAATGTGCAGGCGGCATTCTATTAGCCGCTTTGGCTACCAAATGATTTATGGGCGGAATGGGCGCGTCATCGTACGCCAGCGTACGCCAGCCACAAAATCGACGATGTATCCGCATCTAGTGTTTACAGCTGCCTTCCAAAAACGGCACCAAATGACTCCACGCCACTCCCCCCCTCAGTTTCTGGCTATTGTGTGTAGATATGTAAATAGGAAGAGGTGTTCAGATAATGTAATGAATAAAGTATATAAATAAAATAAGTACAACAAATTCTAGAAGTACATTACGCAGCAAAAAGGATCTATATAAACTACTTATGTAAGTGTATTTGCCAACATACATACATATGTAAGTACGTGTAAGAACTCATTCAGTAAGTAATTGATTTATTTATGCATAATCTTGTTTATCATTCATTTACGTATACAGTGAAATTCCTCATAAGCGGACACTCACCGTCGCAATGTTTTTGTCCAGTTATGAGAGATTTCCGCTTATGGGGAGCGGGGGTCACAAAAATTATATTTGAATTGCATCCAAATGTTCAGAAATTGTCATTTATTTAATATTTTGTACAAATTTACATTACATTTTCATATAGATTAAGTACAAATACAAGTTCGGTGGTATATTAAGGGAAATAGAAGACCGTTGAAGTTCGTTGTTTTTGAGTCGCCTTGCATACGCATCGAAATTCGCTGCGCTAAATTCGCCAATTTCATTTTTAACAACACATATGTATACGAATGAGATTTTTAATGGGATTTTTAAAAGGCTTGTTTGGGATTTTTTTTAATTTTGTCCGTTTGAGGTTTTTTTTTTATCAAAATGGTTTAAAATATAGTGTCCGCGTCCGGTTATTAGAGCGTTCGGTTATTGGAATGATATTTCAAGAGAAAAAATAATGAAATAGCTGTGTCCACGAAATTTGTCCGGACGGATGGGAAATTTCACTGGATATCACCTTATTTACTATTGGGATTTAGATGGTTTAATTAATGAGTTCTATTCATAGACCGGCTACAAACCGGTTCGAACCGGTTCACGTTTTTTTTTTAAACAGTTTGATTACAAAAAAAATTTGCTTTATATTTTCTATTAGTTTCCTACATTGCGCTTGTGTAAAATTAACCAAATAAATATTTATATTATTTATTTATTTATATCTAATTTACAGACGTAATTTTTGTTTTTTATGCTTGTACAAACTCTGCATATTTAATTTAATTGCAAAACAAATAAAATTCAAACATCTTTTTTGAAAAAATACAAAATTTTCAAAAAAAAATACAAATTATATTTCATTTTAATTTTAAATAAATGTTTTTGAAAGAAAATACTGTAAAAATATATAATAGCTGACTGTAAAATTGCGCTTAAAGTAAACTTTGTGTCAAGTTGACAATTTGCCCCTGCCAACAACACTCCTGCACTGCCAACTTCTTCTACCTCTAGCTGATTTTTTGGAGTAGAGAGCTAACAACTTGAGAACTGGGAAACTTTGGAGCACAACTGGTAAATACAATTGAATTAGCAGCAAATGCATTGGTCAAACAGTTTGCTTGCTCCTTTACATAGTATGTATTATATACATACATATATGTATGTATGTACAGTGGGCAAAAAAATCGAATAGGTTAAAAAAAAAACAAATGTAAACAAATTTAATTTTTTATGCATGTATTTGGAACATAAAAGTCGTACGTTTTCTTTTTTTAACAAAAGGATCTATTTTGTAACTGAACAAATGCCTTTTGTATAAGCCAACCGTATTGGGTCGATTTGGGTACAAAAACATTGGACAAAAAACATTGAAGTAAGAAGTGTACTTCAACTTTTTTGCCCACTGTATGTAGATGTATGAACACATGTATGTATGAACGTCATACATATGCATGTAAAAGATCTATTTCCATAATTAGCACCCTTGTTGCTTTCTGTGTATTGTTGCCAAGCCCTCGACAACTTCATCAACATCATCATCATCATAATCATCATAATCGTCGTCGTTGTCGTCGGGGTTTCTGTTCAATCTCCAATGCAAATTGGCTGCTGACGCGAACGTCGACGACTGAAACAAAGAAACAGGAGCGTCCGGGAAAGGGGGCGCGAGTGGGTGCAAGCGGTGCGAACAAAGAAGAAGGAGCGTGAGCAACGGCGACGCTGCGCAGCGTTAACAGGGAAATGCACTTGGCCGGGGTGGCTCCGCTGGCCAGACAACAAAGACTTCGGCTAATGCAGTTGTAGAGCGGGCGCAAAATCCAGCAGCCTCTCAATAGCAATTAGCATGTGAAATTAACGCAACGGTGACACCTTTTGGCGCCAATAAAAATAAAAAAAAACCCAAAAAACAAAAACAAAGTAATTAATTAATTGAATAAGACGTTATTTTCGCACAGACATCAAAACAAACGCACACACCCACACACACACACACACACACATGCACACAGAAATCACAACACGAAGAGCAGCGCAAGAAAGAAGCTGCCGAAAAAAAAATGCGCGAGTTCAGTGAACCAAACGGTGAACCAGTGTGTGAATGAGAGCAATGCAAAAGGAAGCTGAAAGTTCTTTGGCATCAGCTCGCTTACGTTTTGATTTCTATTAATTTTTGCGGCTGCCTTTTTTGCTTGGCCACTTCACTTTTTTATTTTGCAATCAAAAGCCAAAGCGCGCTATGCGAAATGTAACGAGCGACTGACGGGCAGCGTCGCTGCTGCCGCTGCTGTTGCTGCTGCTTCTGCTGCTAACAGCGCGACGCAGCAGTGACGTCGACGGCGACGGCGGCAGCGCACCAACATACAAAGAAGTAAAGAAAAGGCAGCAACGACAATAATAACAACAACAACAACAACACTGTGCACATACAGGTGGCAGTGACGACTGCAACGCAACAAGCAGGCCGCCAATTGCAAAATGGACAAATAAAACAACACGCATTCACGCACACACACACGCAAACATGTTTATATATGTGCACGCATATTACATGCAATCAAGAAAGCAAAATCAAGCAGAAACCGAGGAGAACGCAGTCAAGTACTTCAAGCAATTTACTTAGTTCGCAACAACAACAACAATAGCAATAGCAATAACAACGCGTGTCTCTATTCGTGTATTTGTATGTAAATGCGCAAGGTAAATGCAAAATTCAATATACACTGCGCACCAATTACCGTTAGAAATGTTAACCCAATATTCTTGTTATTGCCGTGTCTTTTTTCTTGTTGCTGCTGCTGTTGTTGTTGGTGCTTAGTGTGGGCATATAAAGACCGGAGCGCCATGACACGGCCACAGCCGCGGACGAGGTGGCAGCATTGGGCATGCGTGCCACACTCGCCGTCATAAAAGTTAGTACAGTGCCACCTACAATGTATTCGAACAGCAGTAGCTGTATGTGCATAATCTAAGATAGCAAAAAAATAAATAATAATAATAATAAACTCCAAAATGTATAAAAAACTATATTGCAGTTCTCCGTATATGAGTGTTAAGACATTTAGGCATCTGAACAACGAGGAATCCCAGGTGATTTTTTAGCCAATGGCAATAGCAGCCACTGCTATTTAAAAATAGTTAGGTTTAATAGTTTACACATATATCCTATACTTTGACTAATAAAAATAGTAACGTAATTTTAAATATGCCCAAACTAAACAGAAAAGTTTTAATAAAACGTTCTAAGCTATATTTGAAATAATTAATACCAATTAATTTACAAATTGCTTAGCTAAATTACATATTTATTTATGTTTTATAGATTTAAAGTATTGAACTGATATATCCTAAACTTGTATTTAAAGTGCGTTTTGAACATTTCTTGTATTAAAATAAAACGGATATTGCTTCAATTGTAAAATATTAAAAAAGCAGGATTTTTTTACGAAAAAGAAAAACAGCAAAATATATTTTAACTGACAATATTTAATTTTAGAAACAAAAGCAGATCTCGATATTTATCCAATTTGAACTATTCTCTTACATTGGATTTGCAATTGCTTTTTATAACTGATGAGGAAAAAATAATTTTCTACGAGATGGACCAATCATTTTGAGCCTCACTGTGTTCAAAGGCAATGTGCTGAGTAACGGTAAGAACGTCGTTGTCGGTGTCTGTTTTGCTAATGTATCTGTATCGTTGTGTGATAAGTCGCTGTTGTTGTTGTTTGTGATCTGCCGACGAGGTGACTGGCTGGCGTTGTTGCAGTTATTGTTGTTGCTGTTGCAAGTCACTGGCGCTCACCAGTTTAGTGCAGCTGATTCAGAATCGGAATCAGCATGTGTTCTTATTCAATTAACAACACGCATTTACAGTTATGCGATAAAAAAACCGCAATTTAGACCACTCGCCCCAAATTTCAGTATTCATTACTTTATTGTTGTTGTAGTGCTTTACTCGGCGCGCTTTCATTTCGCGCGCGCCTTAAAAAAGTCAATAGAACTTTTGCGTCGTTTTTTTTATGATACTAACAAAGAGGAAAGCCGGATGGGGCAAGAAGAAGAAAAGAACCCACGCACACAGCACTTACTGTTGTTGTTGTGGTTTTGCGGTGACTTTCTTCTAGCAGGGGTCAATACCGTCTCAATGGCAACGCTCTTTAATTGTCTGTATATATGTGCATATGTATGTGTGTGCTTATGTTGCAGCAAATAGAATTATGATTTACCATTTTAATATTAGCACTGACGATAAAGATAAATGCGCGCTGCTTTTGGGCTCACTATCAGTTAAAACGCCAAAAACAGAAACTAAAAAAAACATTAAAAAACAAAACAAAAACATCCAACCAGCTGATGGCACAAAAATAATAATCTTATCAAAGAAAACAACAAAACAACACAAAAGTTATTGCGTTGCGAAGCCAGCGCCAAATGCTATCAAGCGAGAGCGAGAGAGAGCGATAGGGAGAAAGCGTAAACAAAAATACAGCGCAGAAACAGCTGTGTGTGTTTGCATCGACACACACACACACACATACACTCATGCGCAATACAGCTGCTCTCTGTGTATGTATATATATATGTATATGTGTGGGTGCGCAATGCTCAATACTCAAAACACAACAAACGAGAATGCGAAATGAAGTCCTTTTCTTCTTCCTACGGGCAATAGCAGTAACAGCTGAGACAACAGCAACAATACAACGAAAGAGAGATCAGATGAATGAACTCTATAGACGCAGCACTCACTCGCACTCACCAATGTTTATCGCGCTTTGGAGTTGCTAAAAAGACGCAATTTGTTTAGCATCAGCCACACACACACATTCAATCACTATCTGCACTCACGCAAATATATACGGTATAACGAAAATAAAAGCTTATGAGGAAAAAAACATAAGGTTCTGTTTGGGATTTGCGTGTTTTGCATACGCAGCCAACAGCGTTGGCAACACTGTTCTGTTGTTTTTGTTGTGTGTCTGTGCGCAAAGGAGGAGGAGAAGGCAAAACAAAGCCAATGCATGTGCATACATACGTAAGTTGTCTGTATATATGCGCATACATACTTACATACGTACTTTGTTTGCTTATATAGACAGACATGTGTAGGTGCAGGAAGATATATATATATATATATATTTATATATATGTAGACATATTTGCAGGCTTTTACAATAACAGCAACAAATGGCGAAAATATAGGCACGCAAAAGCTTATAACAACTTACGGTTCTGTTGCAGTTGCCGTTGCAGTTGCAGTTGCAGAGTATTCTTGTGTGTGTTGTTGTTTTTGTGCGCTGCAGAGACACAAACACACACACGCGCACACGCACACACACACACACACACACACACACAGAAAGGCACTCACAAACAAAACGAGCCACTCAGTTAATGACACTTAATTGTGGTTCTTCACACCGTTGGCATATACCAAATGCAATTGTTTTGCATTATTAACATTTCCATCAATTTAGTTGAACCGAATAAAATATATTTGTTTGCGTTTGCTCATTTTGCGTGCGTTTTTTGCTGTGGGGGGCGCTGGTGTGTGTGTGTGTTGTGTGGGGAATTGTAACAGAGCTGCATTAATCGTGGCGCTCTGGCCACACTTAACGGCGTACATCGATATCTAGAGTGATATATATCGATATAATCGATAAGCAGCAACAAAACAGAAGTTGCTGCTGCACAAAAACGAAGAAAAGCACACACACATAATATTCATTGCACAGCACGCGCCTTACGAAAACCCCGGGCGTAAGTAAAATATATATATATGTGTATATAGGCTCCAGCAACAACGGCACAACTGTTTTTTTTCTGGGCCTAATCGGAAAACTGAAACCATTTTGCGTGCAAAGCAAACAACGAGCAGAAAAACAGTTGACAGGCGGCGCTGGCCCCGTGCAATAGTCGTCGTGTGAGGTAAGCGTTAATAAGTGGGCAAAACCCAAGGCGAGACCCCCCTCCCCCTCCCCAGCCAGATAACAAATACCCATGTATATATTTAACATACACATCTGCGTAATTGGAGTGCCAAAAAAGGACAACACCTTTTTTTTTGCTTGCTTCCCATGCAGCAAATTTCCAATTTCTGCAAATCATTTTATTTAAACATTAAGCAGTGG